>JAJGRX010001086.1:92500-628622 GCA_025461125.1 Carex kokanica
AATTTTACATTTTTTTTGAATTTTTTTACTATTTATTAAGATGGTTACAAAATCGTTGTTTTCAGACCATTGAAAAACAATGATTTTGTAACCATCTTAATAAATAGTAAAAAAATTCAAAAAAATGTAAAATTTGATTTCCAAGCACATATTAATATGGTGATCATGTTGAACTGTTCGAATCGACTGTTTGGATTTTGAAATCGCAAAATTGACCTATAAAAAAACGGTGTCATAATGTGTCACCAAAAAAAGTGTAATTGGATCCCTCCTCATATATATATATATAGAGTTGGGCTATGGTGAGTTGTGAAGTATAATGTGATTTTTACTTCACGCTCATATTTTCATTTTGAAAATCTAAACAACCTGTCAGAACCGCTCAACATGATCTCCATATTGAAATGTGCTTGGAGACCAAATTTCACATTTTTTAGAATTTTTTTACTATTTATTAAGCCACTTTGAAAATCGTTGATCCATTGGTCCATAATTTTTTACTGTTTTTTAGTGTTCACCCGGATCAGCGATTTTCAAAGTGGTTTAATAAATAGTAAAAAAATTCCAAAAAATGTAAAATTTGGTCTCCAAGTACATTTCAATATGGAGATCATGTTGAGCGGTTCGGATCGATGGTTTGGATTTTCAAATGGGAATATGAGCGGGAAGTAAAACAACGTTTTACTTCACAACTCACCATAGTCTATCTCTCTCTCTCTCCCTCTATATATATAGAGTCCGACTAGGCTACTCCATGGTGTAAAACGACTTGGTACTCCACGCCATATCTTCATTTTCAAAGTTCAAATAGTCGATTCGAACCTTCCAACATGTTCTTCATATTGAAATGTACTTGGAGACCAAATTTTACACTTTTTGGAATTTTTTTACTATTTATTAAGCCACTTTGAAAATCTGAAAATCCTTATGAACAGTAAAAAACAGTAAAAATTTCTGGACCGCCGGATCAGTGATTTTCAAAGTGGCTTAATAAATAGTAAAAAAATTCCAAAAAATGTAAAATTTGGTCTCCAAGCACATTTCAATATGGAGAACAACTTGAGCGGTTCGGATCGGTAGTTTGGATTTTCAAAATGGAAATAATGAGGCGTGGAGCACCAAGTCGTTTTACACCATGGCTTAGCTAAGCCCAGCACTATATATATATATATATATATATATATATATATATATGCCTTTTGAAATCTCGATGTGGTAACATGAATTTAATGGGCTCCATATTTGAGAAAATATCTTTTAGTTAGAATAGATCTGAGAAAGTCATGGACTCCTTTCACAAACATGTTATAAAATAAACTAATGATATAAGATGCTGCTTCATGTTATAAAAAGGTGAAAATTAATTATTCCCAAATCAATCAAGTTTGTTTATTCATTAAGTCTGAATACATTCAATTATTAGTAATTTCACTAATTTACTTTTGAGGCTATGGTACTATGCATAATGCATATTAGTCCGTAGTATGGATCAATATCTCCGTTTTTAAAGTCAAAACGATCGATCTCAATTATTTAACATGATCTCCAAATGAGAAGTATTTGAGAACAAATTTTATTTTATATTTTTGGATAGGTAGAAAATCACTTGATCTTAAAATTCTAAGCCATTCAAAAGTAGTGAGTTTCTAACTAGCTCATAAAAAAAGTATATGCATATTATAAAGTTTTGAAAATTTATTCTTCAAGTACTTTTTCATTTGGTGATCATGTTAAACGATTTAGATCGACTATTGAAGTTTAAAAACTACTATTTTGATCCATAACACATATTGATATGCACTTTGAATAGTACCGGAGCATCACTTTTTACTTTACAAATTCATGGTCAAAGAAAATAACTTTCATTGTATAAATACACATCGTAAATGCTTCTTTTAGTATTCATTGGTATTATATATTTACTAAAAGAAAATACCTAACATAATATATTTTTTCAAGTTTTTTTACTAAATATACCTCCAGTTAAACGCAAGTACATGATAAAAATAGTCATAACTCGTGAAGATATGGGAAAGAGACGTACCATCTGAAAGCATTGATCATTCATATTATCATATATGATGGATGTTTAAATTATTTTAAAAAAAAATTCAAATAGAGTATGGGATCAATTAAGTTGTGAGAAAGTCAATGGATGTTGCTTTCGTATTGTGAAATAGTTTTCAAAAACAATGAAAACTTTGATGAGGTACTTTAATTAATTTTTAAGAAGGGGGAAGATTTTTTTCCCATCCAACAACTCATATAGTATATTCATTTCTTGTATAATTAGTATAAATAAGCAGCTGGGTGTACAAATCAACGGAATTAAACAAATGAGGTGAGACCTCGAGATCTGCCATTGAGTTTGACGAATTAAGCAGTTGGCGTGCAGTGCACAATGTGAATTAATTAAACAAAATAAAAAATACAAATGAGCTGCATGTCGGCACTCGGCAGTGCGCAATGAAGTCTAAACTGAACTATATTAAACACAATAAAATGAATTCGTATCCTCTGCATTAACTCAAAACAGAATCTTTTGAGTTAATGCATCTCAACCATCTGATCTGTTTTCAGATTCGTGCGAACTAGATCTACACTAATATTAAAGGGTCCCTATGTTATAGGCACGAGCTGGATTGGCTCCGTTTAAAATCAGAAGGTTGAAATTCATTAACTCAAAAGATTTCCTATTGAGTTAATGCAGAGGATACGGATCCATGCCGCATAGCATTCAGATGAATAGATATTTAAGAGAATTTTTGGAATAACAAGTAAGAAACCTAGCATTCAGATAAATAGACATCACACTTTACTATCTTGAAATTCTAATTGTACAAATCCAAATCTTTTTCGTCATGTTAATTGGATGTAAGTGGTGGAGTAAACTGCTTAACAAGAAGTAAATAGACTTATAAATTAAGTGAATAAAAAATACAATTTTATCATCAGGGGTTGTAAAAATATTAACATTTTTTTTTTACATAGTCTCATATTAATAATTTTTATTGTTGATAAAATAATGATAATTTGCAACCACAAGCTTTTGAAATAATGAGAATTCGGTGCAGAATCAAATAAAATTAGTTTTCAATAATTTTTACCGAGTGCTTTAAGCCATTCTAAATGAAAAAAGAAAAATATGCACTTCAGAGGGAAAGCACCCCAATTTGATTCCATAGAATTTGTTTACAAGGAGTCGGGACAAAAGAACTCCAATTTTTTTTTTAATATACACTGTGCTTCTACGAAATCACAATTTGTATATCCCTGAATACGATTCTTTATGCACAATAAACCAGTACATCATGTTTATCTAAGATGTATCTCTTTGCCTTTCTTCTCCACAGATAACACTTTCTTCTCAGATCTACCATTTCCTTTTCTTCCCAAATCGATAACTCTTCCTAATAGAGCGAGATGACTGAGGGGATCGTCTCTGCTGTGGTAAAAAAGTTAGCAGACCTACTTTTCAATGAAGCCCAGTTCCTGCGCGGAATCGACCGCAAAATCGATGAGGTGAAGCTTCAACTGGGTCAGATGCAGCGTTTTCTAGAGGATGCCGAATCCAAAAAGAAGACCAGTGATAAGAGGATCAAGGGATGGGTGCACGATGTGAGGAGTGTCACATATGAGACCGAGGATGCAATCGACACATTCCTTGTTGAAGCCAACTATCAGTGGCTCAATCTCATCCCGAACGGGCTATTTGCTCGTCGCACTCTCGGTGACAAGATTTATAAGATTCAAGCCAAACTCCGCATAATCTCCGAAGGTAGAACTACTTTTGGGATACAAGGATATCTTAGTGGAGATCAAGCTGGTCACTCTGAAAGCCTTCTCCAAAAACAACCTTCTTTTAAACGCCGTGTGCTCCCTGATGTCGATAACATCGAAGTTGTCGGTTTTGATGCCGAAAAGACAGATATAATCAATTTGTTGTTGCACGGGAGGAGCTCCCTAAGCCGGCTTGTGGTTTCCATTGTTGGGCCTGGTGGGCTTGGCAAGACCACTTTTGCTCAAAAGGTGTATAATAGTTCAACTGTAAAGAATCATTTTGATTCTTCCATATGGATAACTGTCTCCCAAGATTTTAATCTCCTTGATGTATTAAAGAAAATACACCAGAAACTTGTAAATGAGACGGAGTTCAAGCGGGTTTCTGGTGTATTAAAGGAATTACAACAAGAAGATCAGATTATACATCTGTTAGGAGAACTCAATTCATTATTGAAAGAGAAGAAATACCTAATTGTATTAGATGATGTGTGGGCCGAGAATGCGTTTACCCAGCTCGAGACCGGCCTAGTCGACGTCGGGAATGGGAGCCGGTTGCTAATGACGACCCGTAACCTTAATGTAGCGAATCGTGCAGATTCTAGTGGTGTGTATCCTCTTCGGTTTCTCAACAAAGAAGAAAGCTTTGGGATTTTCCTAAAGAAGGCATTTCCATGCAGCGATCCCTCACTGAAGTGTCCCGACGAACTGTTGGATCTAGCTGGAAAGCTAGTGAAGAGATGCGGCGGCTTGCCTCTCGCACTCACTGTGTTGGGTGGCCTCTTGTCCAGTAAAACTCCTACGTACCAAGAATGGTCTAGAGTGATCAACAGATTGGATTGGCACAAAGTTGACGGAGGAGAATGCATGAAAATTCTAGCCACCAGCTATGATGACTTACCGTATTTTCTCAAGTCATGTTTCCGGTATATTATCATTTTTTTTTTTAAATTTAACAATACTGCCAATTTTTATTTAAGGATTTATTTTTTGTAAAAATTTGAAGTCTTAATATCTAAGCTAATAAGTCATCTAATACCTCGGCCATTTCTCAGAGACAAAAAGTGCAATCGGTCCTTATTATTTAAAGATTTTACCTCATCTTTTTTTTTAGACAAAAAGTACTTTGGTCATCTAAACTATGAATCGAATCGGTTGCATGTTTCAGGTACCTAGCTTGCTTCCCAGAGGACTACAAAATTGGGGCGAAACGTCTTATGAAGATGTGGATAGCTGAAGGCTTAATAGAGGTCAAAACGGATGGGGAATTTGAAGATTATGCTGAAGATTATTTGGAGGAGCTAGTGCAAAGGTACTGTTGTCATATGTATAGAAACATTATAATAGAATACCTTTCTTAGAATTACCAACAACTTTATATAAAACTCATTGTACTTCTATTTTTGTATTGGAACTAGTACTTGAAAGTGTGTTATGAAATTTCGTAACTTATTTTTTTATGTTAATTAACAATTCAGTTAAACCAACTTTTTATTGATTTCTGAAAGATTGAAACGGTTTGGTACAGAAAAGGTAATATCATATAAAATGAGAGTATGAAAAGTAAATGGTTATGTACATTTAATTTGTTAGTAACAAAAATATATAATTCAAACAGAAAAATATATAATTCACTCTATTTGTAATGAAAATAATTTTTATTTTTTTGAAAAACAACAGTGGTCAATCTAGCAAACAGAAATTGAACAAAAATTAAATGAAAAGTTCAAATAAAATTTTTTAAATGACATCCCACTTTTATTTTATTTTTTCGGTCTTTTTCCATTTTTTATGTTGATATGGTGTCCCACTTTTCTGAAAAAAAAAAAAAAAAAATTCGGGACTCCGTATGGTATGGCGTCCCTAAGGTGTTTTTATTTTTTCGAACAGACCAGGTCTCCATATGGTATGGCATCCCAGCAGGACGCCATATCATACACATGTCTTCTCATTTTTAAAATTTGCCCATATCGTTCACCACTTGTAATTTTTTTTTTCTTTTTCTATTTACCATGATTAAAAAATTTGGTATTTTTTTATTGGAACTAGCACTTGAAACTGTGTTATGAAATTTCGTAACTTCTTTTTCTAACAATTCAGTTAAACCAACTTTTATTGATTTCTAAAAGAAGGAAACGGTTTGTCACAGAGAAAATTATATCATATAAAATGAGAATATGAAAAGTAAATGGTTATGTACATTTAATTTGATAGCAAATAAAATATGTAATTCAAACACAAGAAATTATTTTACCTCAAAATGAAAAAACATAAATTATAACACACAACGATACTTTATCAATTGTTGGAAAGAGATAATTAAATGTGTTATTTGAAATGGATATAAAGTTGGAAATTCTCGCAATTTAAGTACTTTGTCACAACTCATAGCCCAGAAGCATTAAGCAGCATTACTCCATACTTTCTTTATTAAAAAAATTAGTGTGTAGATGGCATCACTTAACCTTGTCTTAAACATGAAAGTAACTAAAACAGAGCCTTTGCTACACATGGTTCTATTAAACATAAAAAAAAAAACAATAGGATTCTTAAAAAAAAAAAAAAAGACTATTTATGTTGTGAGCATATTTTTGCTTGACTCTGTTACCCAAGTTCTGTAGCTGCAACCTTGATTGATTGACAATTTATAGTGATTACAGAGTGCTAACAGATACAGGGCATCCTTTTCTTTTCAGTTTTTTTAACCCATTTTTTTTACTATTAAACATACAGATGTTTGGTTCAAGTTGTTGAGAAGTCTCCCGATGGTGCTATCAAGTATATTCGGGTTCATGATCTTTTGCGGAAAGTTGCATTGGATGAAGCCACAGAAAATGATTTCCTTCTCATCTTGAAGGAAGAAAATGCAAAGAGGGATGTAAGCATGACACGACAAGTGGCATTTCACAATGAGATCCATCCAAGGCATCTCACAAAGATCAAAATGCCCAATCTTCGAACATTCATAAATTTCAGGGGAGGTTCTGTCAATGGTATAGGATTTCTGTTACTCAGAGTCTTGAAACTAAGAAACACAGAAATAATAAGAGACCGACCGACTGATTTGATGAACATGATCCATTTGAGATACTTGGGTTTGAGAGGGACTTCGGTACATGTAATCCCATCATGGATTGGTCATTTGCAAAACCTCCAGACCTTTGATATAAGGCATACATATGTCAAAGAGTTACCAAAAAGCCTCTGGAAAATCACTAGTTTGAGGCATGTTCGTTCCTATGCTCGCCCGCGATTGGTGGGACCACCATCAACTGCAAACCTAGTTAACCTACGAACCCTTGGAATGTTCAAAGTTTCAAAATCATGGAAGAAAAGGTTCCCTAATTACCTCCTCGGTATCCGTAAGTTGCAACTTTCGTGTGGTGACAAGAATGATGTCATACCTATACTTGACCTCATATCCAAGTTGAATAACCTCCTCTCACTGACATTAGATAACTTTGTTCCTCCAAGAGGGATGATTGATTTCAGCACCTCACGTAGTTATCAAAACATACATACCATGAATCTCTCTGCAGGGAACAGCAATGCAATTGGAATAGAAGAAATACCTCCAAACTTAACCAAGCTAGCACTGTCCTACTATTGTTTTTATGATGATCCAATGCCGAAACTTGAGAGATTACGTAGTTTGAAGTTTCTGAGGCTATATAGGATTAACATTAGGGCGGATACCATAGTTTGCACGTATGGAGGTTTCCCTCGACTGCAAAGTCTGGAACTCGATGATGTCCATAATATACAGGAATGGAAGGTGGAGTACGGAGCATTGCCTGTGCTAAAGGACCTTCGTATTCATTGCTGGAATTTACGTGCTTTTCCCGACTTACAGTGTGTGACCACCCTACAGGAACTGCACATACACGGATCACTCCTGTCAAAAATTGAGAACAAGTCAGGGGAGGAATGGGAGAAAGTGAAACATATACCATCAATTAAGCGAGGTTAATACTGCATTGTAACAGAATCAGCCACGCACCATACAGAATTGTAACAGCAACAATCCAACTGTCAACCAGAGAAGACATAACCGTACGTAGTTAGAGTTTATATTGATGTAACCATAGATTAGACAATTGTAATTCCATTGTACAATCAATCAAGAATAATAAAGATCAATTACATTCGTCATTACATTTCTCAAATTCTCGCTGTTGTTATTACAACCTTTATTTAAACCCAATGATTAATTGACGCATCAAATGGTTTATTCCTGGAGAGAGAGATATTTAATTGAGGCATCACTCATATTTATTTTTTAGAAAAAGAGAAATGAAAATCAAAGTGAAGTTTTATGCCAAGTATTTGTTAAACAAACAGTTTGAACATGTGTTCAGAATATACTATGGACGCATGCTTACACAAATTCAATCTGAACACATGCATTTATAGTTCATTTTGAAGTTTCAGTTAGTTGTCTCGGTATTTAAAAAAAAAAATTAATTTTTAAAATCATCATAATTTTTTTTTAAAAATTGATTTTCAAAAAAAGAAGAAATTGTCTAACTTCATTTTTTTAAATCTTGAATAACAAAAGAAAACGATCCAATTGATCCTTGAAAAAATGGCCCATATTCGCAAAATGACAGGACGCACCATCGCGTCTAAATTTGCATTGGAGCCAAGCACTGTGTAGCACAGTGGCTGAGGCATATGCCCCCATGTGGGGGTTCCTATGTTCAATCCTGAATAGCAGGATTTGGAGTGTGTATGGGAAAACAGATATTCTGTGGAAGAAAGATTTCTGATAAACAATAATTGAAGCTTATGTTTACCTTAAATTCAAATCGCTAAATGTAATATTACAAAGATTAAGATATAGAAACCGTTAGGTGCTGCCGTGTTGGCGGACCAGTTGCTTCTGCAGTTGTCAGGAAAAGGTTTTCTGTGAGCAATTCCTTATGGCTAGAATATTGATGCCCTTATTTCTCATAGATAACCCGCTACACTAAAAGAAAACGCATGGAAAGGAAATTCGCCAACAGGATCAGGTTAGTATACTTGCTAACTAGCCCCTCTGTTTTATCAAATTCCTCATTACATTCATCAAATACTTGTAAATAGTAGGCATTAATTTAAATCGTCTATTGCTAATGTCCGAATGAGGGCATTTGTTTTTCAATGCTGTCCTCGTTTTTACAGTTTAACAATCATAATGAGTTCAATATTGGGTGTGTTTTATGATTGTGTTGGTAATTTATGTTGCCTTTTTCGGGTTGCATCTAAAAAATATGAAGGATCTCAAATATTTTAAATAGAAAAATATATGTTTCGTGACCGGTTTTTTGAGTTACCATCTTATACAAAATAATAAACATAAATGACATGGATTTTGAAAAAAAAAAAAATTTATCCCACCGCTCTCAATTATACTAAAATAATTGGGAAAGAAAATATCAAATTGGGAGCGCAGTTAATAACTGTTGATCTTAATAAGTGTTGATCATTTATTATTATAAAAAATGAAAGTGATTATTCTATCCTTACAAATTAGTTGTGCTTTTGGAAAAAATAAATTGATTGAATAATAAATTATGACAAAGGGATATTTAATCAGAGGATTAAGTATAGGAATGGTATCCTCAAGTACCTTCTAGTTTAGATTCTTTGACAGCGAAGGCTTCTGACAACGTTTCCTTAATCCTCCTTCCCTTCAAACGTGCACTCAGCTTGAATTGTCAGTTATTTGACTTTGACAACATCTCTTCCATTGTGCAGCTTTGCAACGAAATTGTTTCTGAAGCTGAGACCTCTTCTCCTTGCAGTTTTTGTGAATGTCGCTTGAACCAACAAGGGCATTGTTGCTTTGTTCCTTTGACACAACGGTTTACCCTTTCTGAGCTTCCAATTATTTGAGGGGAAATATTGAGCCTCTAGTGACAGCATCTTTCTGTCAGTATACCCTCACGGATACTCCCATCGCTAATAAAAAAAACACCTTTTTGTCGGTATACCTCACAGATAGTCACTTTTTACTCTCGCGGATACTAGTCCCATTCTTGTAGATAAATATATGCTCGCCCTACAAAAACAAAAATGACTTCATTCATCACCTGCAGTGAGTACCACTTAAGTGTACAAGTATGGAGTCCATTTTTCATTAACAAAATGAAAATAGTTTACCAATTCAGTAATTGGTTGAAGTGTGCCATGCACAGGGAGAGAGTCTCTTCTCTGCTTGATGAAAAACATAAGCAAAAGTAACTACGCTGCAAAAGGATAATTAGTTCGCTTGTTAATTACTCCCGGATGCATGTGAGTCTGTGAGACAAGAATTTCCAGACTAATTTGAATGCAACCATTCAATAGATGTGTTCACTTTCTTAATTCCTTTTGTTATATCTGTTGGAGTCAAATAGTACAGCACCAATTGTACCTTAATTTTAATAATTCAGTATAAATTTTGGTCTGATTGTACACAATTGGGTGTTTATTGCACAATTGATTGTTAGAGTAGATCGAGTTAATCAAAACAAATTTTATCAAGACAACCAAAATTTCATCCAAGGATCAGATGAATAAACACTTGAATGAATTGTAATCCTTGATAGAAGGAAGAATGAATACTTAAATTGGACTAATTAATTCAGTTGTTTGTGCTTCCATTCTCATTTTTGTGTTTCCATCCTTGTTATTTGCAAATGCACAACAGGCACTCAAGCAATTATGTAGTTTTTTCTTCTATAGGAACTTCCGCATTTAAAGATCATTTGAGCACAACCCTGGGATGGGTCCCGACCCCAATCACGGCATTGGCATATATTGCTAGCTTCAGCACCATCAGTTGAATTCTCAATTAGCACCATCTTTCTAGGCTAATAGCAATTGGAAATGCTAATGGAAGTGTGGTGAGATAACTAACAGCAGCCAGTTAATGGTGTGGAGGTTTTACAGAGATGGAGCTTGACTTGACTTGGGTTCTTTAGTTATTACAACTTACAAATAGTAGCAACTGGACAAGCAAGCAAGAATTACGTGATTTATTTTATTATCAGTATTATTTTTGGTATTAAAGACGCGGTTTTGGAATTGAAGTAACAACCACTAGTGGAAAATGTACAAATAGTACTGCCCTATGAGGGTCAGATATGTCAAAAATGTGATACTGATGATAACAATCAGGATCACATATTATAAAATTGCGATCTTGTTATATAGTATTAGGATCGGGGAACTCCCTGAATTCAGATTAAAATCCTAGCTGTGGCCTTTACGTGGGTGATTGCCTTTAAGCACTGTGTTAAATTGGACTCGAGATATAGTGACACCTTGTAAGTTGTGGGCTTGAGATTTAGATCTTGGGCCTGATTTTGAAAACATGTAATACATAACACATAAATACAAACATGCTATGTCATAGATGAAACTACAACCACTGAATCATATCACATAACATGTATACAAAATAAAATATCATGTGTATCTTCAAATAAAAAAACCACAGACTAATTAAGAGAATATTTAACCGTTAGATATTTAATCTATATTAAAATGTGCTTGGAGACCAAATTTTATATTTTTTAGAGTTTTTTTTACTATTTATTAAGCTGGTTTGAAGGTCGCTGTTTTCAATGGCGCAGAATTTTAATAAAATCAGAGATTTTCAAACCATCTTAATAAATAGTAAAAAAAATTTAAAAAAGGTAAAATTTGGTCTCCAACAACATTTTAATATAGATTAAATATCTGACTGTTTGAACTTTGAAAATCGGAGAACCGAATCGTTTGTTCCTGAGTCTAGGAACAAACGTTTGTATATTAGTCATTCTCTATATATAAGTATATATAGAGATAGGCTAATATGATTTTAGTAGCATATGGGCCAATATGCTTCCAATTCAAATTCGGATTTTCAAAGTCCAAACGGTCGATCCGAACCATTCAAGTTGAGCTACATATTGAAATCTGCTTGGAGACCAAATTTTACATTTTTTTTGGAATTTTTTTACTATTTATTAAGCCACTTTGAAAATTGCTGATCACATGGTTCAGAATTTGGTTGCACTGTTTTTACTGTTCACCCGGATCAGCAATTTTCAAAGTGGCCTAATAAATAGTAAAAAAATTCCAAAAAATGTAAAATTTGGTCTCCAAGCAGATTTCAATATGTAGATCAACTTGAACGGTTCGGATCGACCATTTGGACTTTGAAAATCCGATTTTGAATTGGAAGCATATCGGCCCATATGCTACTAAAAGCATATTAGCCTATCTCAGTATATATATATATATATATATATATATAGAGAGAGAGAGAGAGAGAGAGAGAGTGGCTAATATCAAAATGTTTGTTCCTAAGCCCTCGTGCAACCAAATCGTTTTTGGTTTTTCAAAGTCCAAACGGTACGTCGATCCAAACCGTTAGATGTTCAATCCATATTAAAATATGCTTGGAGACCAAATTTTACATTTTTTGGAATTTTTGTACTATTTATTAAGTCACTTTGAAAATTGCTGATCCGGGTGAAAAGTAAAAACAGTGCAACCAAATTCTGGACCATGTGATCAGAAATTTTCAAAGTGGCTTAATAAATAGTAAAAGAATTCCAAAAAATGTAAAATTTGGTCTTCAAGCAGATTTTAATATAGAGATCACATCTAACGGTTTGGATCGACCGTTTGGACTTTAAAAAACCGAAAATGACTTGGTTGCACGAGGGCTTAGGAACAAACGTTTTGATATTAGCCACTCTATATATATATATATATGTGTGACTAGAACTAGGGTGTTCCTAAGCTCACCAAGCCTCTCGTGAACTCAACTCTAAGACCTATCGAATTGACTTCAAACAACATTTCCAAACCGTTAGATGTTCAATCTATATTAAAATGAGCTTGGAGACCAAATTTTACATTTTTTGGAATTTTTTTACTATTTATTAAGCTGGTTTGAAAACCATTGTTTTCCAATGGTGCAGAATTTTAATAAAAACAGCAGTTTTCAAACCGGCTTAATAAATAGTAAAAAAATTCCAAAAAATGTAAAATTTGGTCTCCAAGCACATTTTAATATAGATTGAACATCTAACGGTTTGGAAATGTCGTTTGAAGTCAATTCGATAGGTTTTACAGTTGAGTTCACGAGAGGCTTGGTGAGCTTAGGAACACCCTAGTTCTACTCTATATATGTATATGGAGGAGGGATCCACATACACCATTTTTTGGTGACACCGGATTACACTCCACATTTTTAAAGTTTTCAAAGTCCAAATAGTCGATCAAACCGTTCAACATGATGGATATATTAAAATGTGCTTGTAGATCAAATTTTACATTTTTTGAAATTTTTTTACTATTTATTAAGTATTTTACAAAATTGTTGTTTTCAGACCATTGAATTTTTGTACTCATCTTAATAAATAGTAAAAAAAATTCAAAAAAATGTAAAATTTGATCTGCAAGCACATTTTAATATATCCATCATGTTGAATGGATTGGATTTACTGTTTGGACTTTGAAAATGTAGGGTGTAATACGGTGTTACCAAAAAAGATTTCAATTTAGAAATGATTTGAATTTAGAATGGGAAAATAAGAAATTTAAGATTTTTTGATGAGCACACCAATTCAAGTATCTTTTTTTATGTTTTGTTTCCTTTTGTCCTGAGGTGATTCTAATTGCGTGGATCCAACCAAATATTTGTTTTTATTCTATTTTTCTTGAAACATTGACCTGGAATTTGATATTATACATTAACTCAATTTCGAAGATGATAATGACAACAAACGTGTATTACCTATATTTTTCTCTCAATAATTAGAGCTTACAACCAGTTAGAACAAATTAATTCTCTCAATTATAGATAACAACTGGCATTTTTCTAACCTATTATTGTTTTTATATAATTAGCTTGATATTTATAATATATGTGACAACATATTTCGTTTTTAGCAATTATTTGCTGTTTTTAATTTTTTATCATACTTATATCGCATTCATATGTTCTCACCGGCAGCATATAGATCAACATTAAAACATATGTATATGATCAACTAGGGGCAACTATTAGTTCATTAGCTAAAATTAATTAATTAATATTTTACATTACAATTATTTCTTCTATAAAATGTTCATAGCGATCTATGGAATTATCGTACATATATCGTACAATACCTGTATTGTATTTGTACAATTTGGCAGGAGTATGTCTTTTGAAATCTCTATGTGGCAACTTTTATTTAATGGGCTCCATATTTGTGAAAATATCTTTTTAGTTAGAATAGATCTGAGAAAGTCAATGGATGTTGCATTGTCATTGTGAAATATTTTTCAAAAACAATGAGAAATTTTATTGAGGTACGTACTTTAATTAATTTGTAGGAAGGGGGGGACTATTTTCCCATCCATCAACTCATATAGTAAATAAATTTCTTGTATAATTAGTACAAATAAGCAGCTGGGTGCAAATCAACAGAATTAAACAAATGAGGTGAGACCTCGAGATCTGCCATTGAGTTTGACGAATGAGTTAAATACAAATGAGCAGTTGACATGCAGTGCCCAAGATGGATTAATTAAACAATAAAAAAACCTCGAGATCTGCAATAGAGTTGGAGTACTAATGAATGAAATACAAATGAGCTGTCAGCACTGATTTCGGAGTAGGTCCGATGCCCATTGGATCTACTTTAGATTCGATGGGCTCCAGGACCATCTGATCCACTTTAAGATTTGTGCCTTCATCTTTAATATTTGTGCACGCTCGCATTGATTGTCATGCGCACGGATTTTGAAGCGAATCGAACGGTTATGGAGCCCATTGAACCCAAAAGTAAGTCCCATGGGCATCGGACCTACTCCTTTCTTGGCGGCACTCGGCAGTGCGCCATGAACTCTAAACTGGACTATATTAAACACAATAAAATTAATGCTTGATTTCTTTCACAAAAACGGAATTCTCATCCTGTGCCGAAATTTAAAAATAGAATATTACCTGGGCTCTATAAATATTACAAGTTTTGGAGTTGCACAATATTGTTCCTTCTAGTTTGGAACTGTGAAGTGTATATATATGAATGTGAAGCTAGCGTAAATGAGAAGCTTATAAAATTAAATAGAGAAACACGTACACTCACGAGTTGTCAACAACAGGCACAAGAAATATGCAATATCTTATTAAGCTCATAGAAAATTAGAATATCTACATCTCTGGTACTATTAGAGTTTCTAATTAATGTGATAGTTTCTAATCTAGTTTCAGGGACGTGGAAGAGTTTCTCACCTATAAACTATTCGGTAAAGTTTCTCATTAAGAAACTGTTTATAAATTTCATTCTTTCCAAATAATTGGCTCAAATTGTTTCTCATTTTTTTAATTTGTTACTGATGTAGTTTAATTGAAACTTTAAAATTAATTTCAAGGATGTAAGAGTTAGAAACTTTAAAGACATTAATTTCTAAAAAAATAATTAACAGTTATTTAGAAACTCATTTGAGCTTCTGGGACGTAGATACTCTATAGGTCTAAATTTAAATTTAAAAATAAATGAATGTGATGTTTTTAGTTTGATTTTTATAGACACGGCACTTTACTGATATTAATTATATGATATATTTTTGTAAAATTAAATAGAGAAAGATTTTATCATAGGGTTTATTTTTTGTCGAGATAATTTTTTAAATGATTTTTAGCGCCGGGTCCCACATACCCCTTCTTCTATGTTTAAAATAATTTGGATTGGCTTCGTTAGGTGCATGCGACTGGACATGTATTTACCAGTGTTCTAAATAGCGCGCTATAGCGCCGCTATAGTGTTTTTGGACCCCAAACGCTACGCTATGACATCAAAATGCGCTATTTGCGCTACGGCCGCTATAGCGGTCCGCTATTTGCGCTATTTGCGCTATACAATATGAGTTTTTTTTTTTTAAAGCAATTTATATGGGTTTTAAATAAAGATAAAAAAAATCTCAAACTGAAATTGAATTTGTTGCTACTTGCTACAGATAAATCAATTTAAAATTGGAAATATAAATTGAAATTTGAATAGAAAAAAAGTCCAAACCGAAATTAAAATTTGAATAGAAAAAAAAATAGATTATGTCATGAATCATGATGCTTAAGATATTTTTAATAGCAAAAATTGATAGTTTATGATATTACTATGTATATTTTGAACAGCAATTTGGACTCTGTACGGGTTCAATATGAATATTATAATTTCTTAATTACTTTGGTGTTATTTATTGTTCTATGAGACTTTAGATAATGTTGATATTTAGTACAAATATTGAATATACGAAATGTAAAAAAAAAAAACGCTATTTGGAATAGTTTCCGCTATAGCGACGCTATTCACTATAGCTTTTTTTTTAGCCTTCCCGCTACGACGCTATAAACGCTATTTAGAACCATTACTGTATTTACTGGTGGCAGACAAGCAACGTGATTTTCTAAGATCCATTACTGTTATCTTTGTTTATTAATGGGTGGTTTTTGAGGATGGTTCCTCTACTCTACAATTATTATCTTGAAATTTTAATCGTACAAATTCAAATCTTTTTAGTCATGTTAATTGGGATTAAGTGGTGGAGTAAACTGCTGAACAAGAAGTAAAATAAACTTATAAATTAAGTGAATTAAAAAATACAATTTTATCATCAGGATCTGTAAAAATATTAAAAAAATTTACACAGTCTCATATTAATAATTTTTATTCCTTATAACATAATGATTATTTGCAAGCACAAGCTTTGGAAATAATGAGAACAATTTGTATATCCCAAAATATGATTTTTTATACACAATAAACCAGTACATCATGTTTATCTAAGATGTATCTTTTTGCCTTTCTTCTCCACAGATAACACTTTCTTCTCACATCTACCCTTTCCTTTTCTTCCCTGATCGATAACTCTTCCTAATAGAGCGAGATGACTGAGGGGATCGTCTCTGCTGTGGTAAAAAAGTTAGCAGACCTACTTTTCAATGAAGCCCAGTCCCTGCGAGGAGTCGACTGCAAAATCGATGAGGTGAAGCTTCAACTGGTTCAGATGCAGAACTTTCTAGAGGATGCCGACTCCAAAAAGAAGAAAGGTGATAAGAGGATCGAGGGATGGGTGCACAATGTGAGGAGTGTCACATATGAGACCGAGGATGCAATCGACACATTCCTTGTTGAAGCCAACTATCGATGGCTCGGTCTCATCCCGAACGGGCTATTTCCTCGTCGCACTCTCGGTGAGAAGATTTCTAAGATCCAAGCCAAACTCCGCATAATCTCCGAAGGTAGAACTACATTTGGGATACAAGATCTCAGTGGAGATCGAGCTGGTCACTCTGAAAGCCTTCTCCAAAACCAACCTTCTTTTAAACGCCGTGTGCTCCCGAATGTCAATAACATCGAACTTGTCGGTTTTGATGCTGAAAAGAGAGATATAATTAATTTGTTGTTGCACGGGTCGAGCTCCCAAAGTCGGAATGTGGTTTCCATTGTCGGGCCTGGTGGACTTGGCAAGACCACTCTTGTTCAAAAAGTGTATAGTTGTCCTACTGTAAAGAATCATTTTGATTCTTGCATATGGATAACTGTCTCCCAAGATTTTAATCTCCTTGATGTATTAAAGAAAATACACCAAAAACTTGTAAATGAGACACAGTTGAAGCGGGTTCTTGGTGTATTAAAGGAATTACAACAAGAAGATCAGATTGTATTTCTGTTAGAAGAACTCAATGCATTATTGAAAGAGAAGAAATACCTAATTGTCTTAGATGATGTTTGGACCGAGAATGTCTTTGTCCAGCTCGAGACCGGCCTAGTTGATGTCGGGAACGGGAGCCGGGTGCTAATGACGACCCGTAACCTTAATGTAGCGAATCGCGCATATTCTAGTGGTGTGTATCCTCTTCGGTTTCTCAACAAAGAAGAAAGTTTCGGGGTTTTCCAAAGGAAGGCATTTCCAAGCAGTGATCCCTCGCTGAAGTGTCCAGACGAACTGTTGAATCTAGCTGGAAAGCTAGTGAAGAGATGCCGTGGCTTGCCTCTTGCACTCACTGTGTTGGGTGGCCTCTTGTCAAGTAAAACTCCTACATACCAAGAATGGTCAAGAGTGATGAACAGATTGGATTGGCACAAAGTTGACGGAGGAGAATGCATGAAAATTCTAGCCACCAGCTATGA
Source organism: Carex kokanica (assembly GCA_025461125.1). Classification (NCBI taxonomy): domain Eukaryota; kingdom Viridiplantae; phylum Streptophyta; class Magnoliopsida; order Poales; family Cyperaceae; genus Carex; species Carex kokanica. The sequence continues at coordinate 110,422 of JAJGRX010001086.1, forward strand.
TGACTTACCGTATCTTCTCAAGTCATGTTTCCGGTATATTATCATATTTTTTTTAAAATTTAACAATACTTGCAATTTTATATAAGAATTTATTTTTTTGTAAAATTTTGAAGTCATAAGATATCTACGCTAATAAGTCATCTAATTATACCTCGGCCATTTCTCAGAGACCAGCTATATCCGTCCCCTTTGCAGGCACATGAAATTGTTTAATCAGTCATTGTTATTTGAAAATTTTACCTTATCATTTATTTTATACAAAAAGTACTTTGGCCATCCAAACTATGAATCGAGTCGGTTGCATGTTTCAGGTACTTAGCTTGCTTCCCGGAGGACTACATAATTCAGGCGAAACGTCTTATGAAGATGTGGATAGCTGATGGCTTAATAGAGGTCAAAAAAGAAGGGGAATTTGAAGATTTTGCTGAAGATTATTTGGAGGAGCTAGTGCAAAGGTACTGTTGTCATATGTATAGAAACATTATAATAGAAAACCTTTCTGAGAATTACCAACAACTTTATATAAAACTCATGGTACTTCTATTTTTGTATTGGAACTAGTACTTGAAAGTGTGTTATGAAATTTCGGAACTTATTTTTTTATGTTAATTAACAATTCAGTTAAACCAACCTTTTATTGATTTCTGAAAGATTGAAACGGTTTGGTACAGAAAAGGTAATATCATATAAAATGAGAGTATGAAAAGTAAATGGTTATGTACATATAATTTGTTGAGTAGAACTAAAGTGCTCTTAATCTCACCGAGTCAAACAGTGAGCTTAACTCAAAAACCTATCAGATTGACTTCAAACGACATTTCCAAACCGTTAGATATTCAATCTATATTAAAATGTGCTTGGAGACCAAATTTTCATTTTTTGGAATTTTTTTACTATTTATTAAGCTGGTTTAAAAACCACTGTTTTTATTAAATTTCTGGAGCATTGAAAAACAGTGGTTTTCAAACCAGCTTAATAAATAGTAAAAAAATTCCAATAAATGAAAATTTTGGTCTCCAAGCACATTTTAATATAGATTGAATATCTAACGGTTTGGAAATGTCGTTTGAAGTCAATCTGATAGGTTTTTGAGTTAAGCTCACAAAGGGCTTGGTGAGCTCAAGAGCACCTTAGTTCTACTCTAATTTGTTAGTAACAAAAATATATTATTCAAACACAAAAATTATTTTGCCTCAAAATGAAAAAAATTACATAAATCTTAACACACAATGATACTTTATCAATTGTTGGAATGGATATATAGTTGGAAATTCTTGCATGTGTATTTTTTATTCATAGTAATTAGAAAAAAAAAATGAGAAAGGATATGGGCACATTTTAAAAATTGGAAGGCATGTATATGATATGGCATACTGCTGGGACGCCATATCAATCGAAGACCTCTTTCCAAAAAAAATAAAATACCAGGACACTATAGCCAACGGAGGCCATGATTTTTTTAATATTTTTTTAGAAAATAGGAACGCCATATCAACATAAAAAATTGAAAATAAATCGAAAAATAAACCAAAAGTGCAACGCCATTTAAAAACTTTGATTTTAACTTTTCATTTAATTTTTGTTCCATTTCTGTTTGATAACTTGACCCCTATTGTTTCTCAAAAAAGAAATTCATTACTAATAGAGTGCTATATATGCTATTTGTATTCCACTTATTGTGTAATGAGTCCTTTATGTTGATTTTGTATGAAATAAAATATAAAGATAAAATAATATTTCATCTATCTTAAAAAAAATTAATGATCCACATTTGACCTTTGATTTTATATTTTGAAATATTAATGCTCTAGAAGTTATGATAATTTGTGGATTAAAAAATAGTGGGTATCTGATTATGGGTAGACACTAGAATATGGGTATCTGATTTTTATGTACATCCATTTGATATCTAACAAAACTATTCAACTTAAGAAATTTAATTAAAGGTATATTCTTTATTTCTTAAATAGTGTGTATTATATATGGACTTATTTGATAGTCGGTTACCCTCCCGTCAAACAATTTTAAATTTTATGAGGGAATTTTAATTGTTTTATGATGAATGATCAATCAAATTTCAAATTGACTCAAATTTGAAACAAATCATATCTAAATATTTAAGAGTACATCTACAATTTTAAAATATAAAATTGCAGATGAATTATTAATTTTTCAAAATATAAATTCTAGAGCATTAATATTTATATTTTATTTTAAATAAAATCAACATAACGGACTTATTACACAATAAGTGGAACACAAATAGCATATATAGCACTCTGTTTATAATGAAAATAATTTTTATTTTTTCGAAAAACAATAGTGGTCAATCTAGCAAACAGAAATTGAACTAAAATTAAATGAAAAGTTCAAATAATTTTTTTTAAATGACATCCCACTTTTATTTTTTCGGTTTTTTTTTTTTCCATTTTTTATGTTGATATGGTGTCCCACTTTTCTAAAAAAAATAATAAAAAAAATCCGGGACTCCGTATGGTATGGCGTCCCTAGGGCGTTTTTATTTTTTCGGACAGAGGTCTCCGTATGGTATGGCGTCTCAGCAGGACGCCATATCATACACATGCTTTCTCATTTTTAAAATTTGCCCATGTCGTTCCTCACTTTTAATTTTTTTCTTTTTCTATTTACCATGAATAAAAATTTCGGTATTTTTTTATTGGAACTACCATGAAAGTGTGTTATGAAATTTCGTAACTTCTTTTTCTAACAATTCAGTTAAACCAACTTTTATTGATTTCTAAAAGAAGGAAACGGTTTGTTTTTTATTGATTTCTAAAAAAAAACGGGACACTATAGCCAACGGAGGCCTTGATTTTTTTAATTTTTTTTTAAAAGTGGAACGCCATACCAACATACAAAATTGAAAATAAATCCAAAAAATAAACCAAAAGTGGGACGCCATTTAAAAACTTTGATTTTTAACTTTTCATTTAATTTTTGTTCCATTTCTGTTTGATACCTTGACCCCTATTGTTTCATTCAATTTTTGTTCCATTTAAAGTGTGTTATGAAATTTCGTAACTTCTTTTTCTAACAATTCTGTTAAACCACCTTTTATTGATTTCTGAAAGAAGGAAACGGTTTGTTACAGAGAAAGTTATATCATATAAAATTAGAATATGAAAACTAAATGGTTATGTATGTTTAATTTGTTAGTAAATAAAATATGTAATTCAAACACAAGAAATTATTTTACCTCAAAATGAAAAAACATAAATTTTAACACTAAATGATTCTTTATCAATTGTTGGAAAGAGCTAAATTAAATGTGTTATTTGAAATTGATATGAAGTTGGAAATTCTCGCAATTTAAGAAGTTTGTCACAACTGAGAGAGTCCAGAAGCATTAGGCAGCATTACTCCATAGTTTCTTTAGTAAAAAAATTAGTGTGTAGATGGCATTTCTTAACCTTGTCTTAAACTTGAAAGTAACTAAAACAGAGCCTTTGCTACACATGGTTCTGTTAAACATAAAAAAAACAATAGGATTCTTAAAAAAAAAAGACTGTTTCTGTTGTCAGCATATTTTAGCTGACTCTGTTACCCAAGTTCTGCAGCAGCAACCTTGATTGATTGACAATTTATAGTGATTACAGAGTGCAAACAGATACAGAGCATCTTTTTCTTTTCTGTTTTTTTAACCCATTTTTTTAATATTAAACATACAGATGTTTGGTTCAAGTTGTTGAGAGGTCTCACGATGGTGCTATTAAGTCTATCCGGGTTCATGATCTTTTGCGTGAAGTTGCATTGGGTGAAGCCACAGAAAATGATTTCCTTCTCATCTGGAAGGAAGAAAATGCAGAGAGGGATGTAAGCATGACACGACGAGTGGTATTTCACAATGAGATCCATCCAAGGCATCTCACAAAGATCAAAATGCCCATTCTTCGAACATTCGTAAATTTCGGGGGAGGTTATGTCAGAGGTATAGGATTTCTGTTACTCAGAGTCCTAGAACTAAGAGAGATATCAATAGGTTACCTACCGACTGATTTGAAGAACATGATCCACTTGAGATACTTGGGTTTGAGATGGACTGGGGCAACTGTAATTCCATCATGGATTGGTCATTTGAAAAATCTCCAGACCTTTGATATAAGGTATACAGCTGTTGAAGAGTTACCAAAAAGTCTATGGAAAATCACTAGTCTGAGGCATGTTCGTTGCACTATTTACTCAGGACTGGTGGGACCACCATCAACTGCAAACCTAGTTAACCTAAGAAGCCTTGGAACTTTCACCGTTCCAAAATCATGGAAGAAAAGCTTCCCTAATTACCTCCTTGGTATCCGTAAATTGCAACTTTTTTGTGTTGACGAGAATGATGCCATGCTGATACATGGCCTCATATCCAAGTTAAATAACCTCCTCTCAATGAAATTACATTACCTTGCTCCTCTAAGAGAGATGATTGATTTCAGCACATCACCGAGTTTTCAAAACATACATACCTTGTATCTCAATGGGAACTCAAATGATACAACAGCATATATTAGAATTGCAGAAATGCCGCCAAACTTAACCAAGCTAACACTGTCCTACTATAATTTGAATGATGATCCGATGCCGAAACTTGAGAGATTGCATAGTTTGAAGTGTCTGAAGCTGAAATACATTAACATTGAGGCGGATACCATGGTTTGCACGTATGGAGGTTTCCCTCAACTACAAAGTCTGGAACTCGATGATGTCAATAATATAACGGAATGGAAGGTGGAGTACGGAGCATTGCCCGTGCTCAAGTACCTTCGTATGTATAACTGCACTGATTTGTGTGCTCTTCCCGACCTACAGTATGTGACCACCCTACAGGAGTTGGAGATAGACAGACAACTCCAAGCAGTGGCGGAGCTAGGATTTGAGTCAGGGGTAGGCAATAATCGGATTCGGGTTCGAAAAAATTAACGGTTCGGGTTTGAAAAAATTAACGGATTTGGGTTTGAACGAAAAATTAACGGAGCTTCTTCCAGAGACAGAGGCGGAGCTTCTTCCAGAGACAAAGGCGGAGCTTCTTCTTTCAGAGGTAGTCGGTTCTTCACTTCTTCTGCTTCGCCTCTCCTCTCTGTCTCCGCGAGTTTTTTTTTTTTGTTTTCTCGTGACTTCGCGCAGCGCAGGCGCTGAGGCGCAGGGCAGGGGTAGGCAAAGCCCAAAATCAGGGGTAGGCAAAGTCCAAAAAATACCGGTCTAAAAGAAAAAAAAAATTTCCAGGGGTAGGCAAGTGCCTACCCCTGAGTCCATGTAGCTCCGCCACTGACTCCAAGCAAAAATTGTGAACCAGTCGGGAGAGGAATGGAACAAAGTTAAACATATACCATCAATTAAGCTAGGTTAATACTGCATTGTAACAAAATCAGCCGCGCACCATAACAGAATTGTAACAGCAACAATCCAACTGTCAACCAGAGAAGACACAACCGTAGTTAGAGTTTACATTGATGTAACCATAGATTAGACAATTGTAATTCCATTGTACAATCAAAAAAGAATAATAAAGATCAATTACATTCCTCATTACATTTCTCAAATGATTAATTGAGACATCACATGGTTTATTCCTGGAGAGAGAGATATTTAATTGAGGCATGACTCATATTTATTTTTTAGAAAAAGAGAAATGAAAATCAAATTGAAGTTTTATGCCAAGTATTTGTTAAACAAGCAGTTTGAACATGTGTTCAAAATATACTATGAACGCATGCTTCCACAAATTCAATCTGAACACATGCATTTATAGTTCATTTTAAAGTTTCAGTTAGTTGTCTCGGTATTTCAAAAAATAATATTAATTTTTAAAATCATCATAATTTTTTTTTTTAAAATTAATTTTCAAAAAACGAAGAAATTGTCTAGCTTCATTTTTTAAAATCTTGAATAACAAAAGAAAAAATGGCCCCACCCATGTGGCGTCTAAATTTGCAAAATGACAAGACGCACCATCGCGTCTAAATTTGCATTGGAAAAACAGATATTCTGTGGAAGATAGATTTCTGATAAACTATAATTGAAGCTTATATTTACCTTAAATTCAAATCGCTACACGTAATAATACAAAGATTAAGATATAGAAACCCTTAGGTGCTGCCGTGTTGGCGGACCAGCTGCTTCTGCAGTTGTCAGTAAAAGGTTTTCCGTGAGCAATTCCTTATGGCTAGAATACTGATGCCCTGTATTTCTCATAGATAACCCGCTACAGCAGCCAGTTAATAGTGGAGGTTCTTCAGTTACAAATAGTAGTAGCTGGACAAGCAAAGCAGAATTTCAGCAACCCTAAATTCTGAATTTTTTTTAAAAACCATAATTAGGAAAATCATTGTTAGGGAACCAACATGATTACTAATTTTTTTACAAAAACCATAAGAACCGAGATTGGAATTCGGTTCCAAGTTTTTTTTTTCCTGGAACCGAATTCCAATTTCGGTTCCAACCCCAATTTCACAATATTTCCGAAAATGTGGTGTTGCCTTCCGTGTGCAGAGAAAAACCCGAGATCCCTACTCGGTTTTTATTTTTTTCCATTTGGAACCGAAATTGGATTTCGGGTTTTCATTTTTTTTTGGTGGAACCGAATGCTACATTCGGGTTTAGGGTTTAGGCTATTTTTTTTATGGTGGAACCGAATTGTAATTTCGGGTTAGGCATTTTTTTTTATTTTTTTTTTGATGAAACCGAATGTACAATTCGGGTTAGGCTATTTTATTAATTTTTTTTTGTTGAAACCGAATTTAGAATTCGGGTTTAATGAATATATTTATTTGGAACCGAAATCACCTTTCGGGTTCTTCCCCTTTTTTCCAGTTCGCACTACATCTTCATTCTTCTCTTCTCTCCTTCGCAAACGCCAGACGCAGAGTTTTGAGCTGAGAGCAGAGAGCAGAGAGAGCAGAAAATTTTTTTTTTAGCTGAGAGCAGAGATTATTTAAAAATTTTGTTATCTACCAATCGGCTCCGGTTTAGCTTTCGTCTGAAGAACTTAGTAAGTTTTTTTTGTCAATTACGATTTTTTTTTTAGTGTAAAATTAAAAATGATATCGAATGTTGATTGTGAATTTTTGTGTTCAGGAAATGTCTGGAATAATAATAAATGTGTTCCACAGACGCGCAATTTCAGACGCACCGACCTGCACATTTCCTGTAACTAACTCAACCAGTCTTGATGAGCTAAGAAGACAAATATATGTTGGCATTCGTTTGCTTCCTGGCCAGTTCGATCTGACAATCGGGGCACGTTTGAACACGGCACCACCTGGCTCAACAGAAAAGTACCAGTTATTTAACATAAACGACGAAATGATATGGCAGATGGTGCTTGGACATGCCACTCCGGTACTGAATTTTAAACTTCTTGAGTTAGTGGTTGAGTCTGTACCAGTTGTTAGTCAGACCAATTATGACCCATACCCGGGTAGTGTACCTGGAAGTAGCAGAGACATACCAGTGCACAATTCACCCATATATTGTGATGACTCCCCTGAAATGTCGGATGATTTGTATAATTATTTTGACCGGCTGAATAATGATACGGACTCGGACACAAACTCTGACCTTGGTGACTCGGTTGTCGGGGAAGATGATATGGCCGAAATGGAAGATGAGATTAGGATGCAAGATGTAATGAAGGAGTGGCAAGCGTTTATTCCCTTTATTAATCGGGGATTGCAGCATCCTTGTCCGGCATTTAATGACGATATGCCGATGCCGTACAAGGATGAATCATTTTTTGGTTATTCACCCAGAATCGACGGTCTATTTTCAGTGGGACAGATATTTCAATCCAAAGCCGAACTTAAAAAGAAGTTAGGTGGATTTGCCATGGATAATAACTTAGAATTACAACAAACCCAGAGCAATCGCAGTGCCTACGTGGTAATATGTAGAGCAGAGGGGTGTATATGGCGGTTATACGCAAAAACCACTGAGACGGGCATCTGGATAATTTCAACAAACCCATACGAGCACAATTGTTACAGCATTGCTTGTACAGCAGACAGTCGTCAGATGACTGCCAGGATGATTGCAGATATAATCAAACCTGGTCTTACGAAGGACCTGGAGATGTCAATAAAAGCATGTCAAGCTGCAGTTAGAGTTGCGTACAAAACGGTAGAGCCTTCTTATAACAAGATTTGGAGAGGAAGGGAGCTGACTATTGCTGATTTATTTGGTTCTTGGGAGAAAGCATATGAAATGCTACCTTCTCTGCTCGGTGCAATCCAGAGGTCTAACCCAGGCACAAGATACAGAATTGAGCATGAACCATCTGACGAGATAGGCATCCATTATTTCACACGTGCGGCATGGGCTTTCGGTCCATGCATTCAGGCCTGGCCATATCTCCGGCCAGTTATCAGTGTGGATGCCGGACACCTATCCGGTAGGTACAGAGGAAAACTATTTATGGCGTGCGCTTACGATGCAGAACAACAATTACTACCAATAGCATTCGGAATTGCGGAAGAGGAGACTTCATCAAATTGGGGCTGGTTTATGCAATTTGTACGCGAAGAGGTTGTCGGACCTGGTCGGATATGTGTTATATCAGACCAGCATGCTGCAATCCGTTCAGTGTTTGATCGACCTGATCTAGGGTGGTGTGAGGAAAGGGGTGAAGCAGTTCATCGATTATGTTCTCAACATATTTCGGCAAATGTGTATAAGCTGTGCAAGGACCAAGGAATAAAAAATATTTTCAGAAAATTTGTGGGTAAGATGAAACCGTGGAGGTTTAATGAAGGTATGGAATTGATAGAAGGAAGGAGTATCACTACTCATAAGTACATCATGTGGTGTGGTAAAATGATACAAAACCTCGAGGAAGAGCCTTTGCAGCTCCAAAAATGGGCACAATGTTATGACGGAGGCCTGAATAGATGGGGTATTATGACTACGAACGGTTCAGAATCATTGAACAACGTATTTCGAGTGGCTCGCCAACTGCCGGTAACTGCAATAGTTGAGCGCACATTCTACAAAGTTGTGGACTGGTATGTCAAAAGAGGTGCAGTTGCTCAACGGTGGCTTCAAAGCGGAATGGGATTATCAGCAAACATATTATCAGTTTTAGAACACCGGATTAAAAAAGCAAAGGAGCACCGAGTGATACCAATGGGACCCAACATTTATGAGGTTGTAGTTCACGATGGAGTCGTCAGAACGGTATGTCAATTATTTAATTAAATCTCATAGAAAATTAGTAAATTGTAACATTTAATTATCTTGATTTATCTTGAGTGTAGGGAGTGAAAGGAGATATGAAGTATGAAGTTAAATTTCCAGAAGGGATGGGAGGAATGCCTACTTGCGAGTGTCAGAAACCGCAATTTACTGCCATTCCTTGCAACCACGTCCTATCGATGTGTTGTCAGAGACATCTAAATCCAAGTCAATATGTTAGTCACTATTATAGCGTACAAAATTATGTCAACACCTGGACAGGTGGGTTTAACGGCTTTGGTAACACCCACAATTGGCCATATGAGGTGGGAGCACCTACAATAAGGCCGGACCCAAAGAAAATTAATAAGGGTAGGAGGAAGCACAAGCGAATTAAGAGTTCTATGGATGATATGGAGGCTCGAATCAGGCCACGTAGTGGAGTGCAACGTTCGGAGGGATCCAATAGAAGAAGAACTTCAGGTTGGAAATTATAAGAGTGAATAAGTTCATATTTTAACTATTTGAAGATTTTACATACTTACTTATTCGTCTGTCCGTATTATACAGGGGCAACGGATGGAAGACGAAGAAGCGTATCTGGTGCCCGGGCAGAGGCACCTGGTAGTCAGGCAGAGGCAACGGATGGAAGACAAAGAAGCGTATCTGGTGCCCGAGCAGAGGCACCTGGTAGTCAGGCAGAGGCAACGGATGGAAGACGAAGAAGCGTATCTGGTGCCCGGGCAGAGGCACCTGGTAGTCAGGCAGAGGCAACGGATGGAAGACGAAGAAGCGTATCTGGTGCCCGGGCTGAGACGTATGCTAGTCAGGCAGAGGCCACTAGTAGTCAAGCAGGGGCATCTGGTAGTCAGGCATCCGGAAGCCGACCATCTAGTAACCGGTCAGCTGGGCGTCTGATTAACAGATTATTCAGACGGAAAGAACAGTGAATTATTAATGTTTGTATTAATATTTTTGACCTTATGAACTTATGAACTTATAAAAAAATTCATCATCACTATATTCGTAACCATCGTATACTTCATGTCCCAGGCATTCCAAGATCAATTGTGACCAGTTATCATCGGTATGTCCGGAAACGACCCGTCCTGTAAACATAGATGTTAGATAAACATATATTTGCATCAAATATAAATTAATAACATAAGTGTAAATTAGTAAAAAAAAAATATTTTACCGGTCACAGGTAAGCCCCACAGATAGCTGACATCTTCCAATGTCACTGTGCACTCTCCCACTGGAAGATGAAACGTATTCGTCTCGGGCCTCCACCTCTCCACGAGGGCAGTGATCAATCCTTTGTCAATATGACATTTAGTCACCTTGGTCATCTGATATAAACCTAAATTCACCAAACTTTGTTTTATCCGATGTTTGTAATGGACGCCCATTTGGCGAGCACCAGGACGCAATGTATAATCAGGCTGCAACTATAATTGACATGCAAAAACAATTTAACCACATAAATTATACCTAACTTACAAGTTCATCCGTAATTTTAAATCCAAACGGAAATTAAACTAATACCGTCGTATTCGCCTTGTATAACTTGTGTTGTTCTGGAGGCAATTTCAGTAAGGCCTGGGAGGGTTGTTCGCCATCCATTTTGCACTACATTGTCAATAAAATTACAAATTAAAACAAATCCATCCAAAAAAATTACATATGCTCCTCTGATTTGGCCGAATTGATTATTTTTTTTACTTGGCCGAATTCTAATTTTTTTTTACTTGGCCGAGTTAAATTGCACTATAAAACACTAAATTACACTAAAAAAATACCAAATTGTTCTACATTTATTAAATTAAATTTTACGAACAAAATTCATCTACATGCAAACTTGCTACAATAACTAAAACTAAATTAATCTACAAGTACTAAATTTCCATTCTACAATTAGTTAAAATTAACAAAACAAAACTACTCTACATGTATTAAATTACCATTCTACATGCAAATTGAATGAATTAAATTACTCTACATGTATCAAACTTACTACAATTACTAAAACTAAATTACTCTACATCCAAAATAAATAAATTCTACAATTAGTTAAATTACACTAAAAAATGCTAAATTACACTAAAAAAAAACTAAATTGTTCAACATTTCTTAAAATAAATTTGATGAACTACAATTTATCTACATGCACCCCCAATTTCTTGAAAATTACTAAATTACACTACAATTTCACTAATTACACTAAAATTACACTAAATTACACTAAAATTCGGATTATTTATTCAAAAAAATAATAATTAAACCCTAAACACTAAAAAATGCTAAATTACACTAAAAAAAAACTAAATTGTTCTACATTTATTAAAATAAATTTCATGACCTAAAATTTATCTACATGCACCCCCAATTTCTTGAAAATTACTAAAATTACACTAAAATTCGGATTATTCATTCAAAAAAATAATAATTAAACCCTAAACACTAAAAAATGCTAAATTACACTAAAAAAAAACTAAATTGTTCTATATTTATTAAAATAAATTTCATGAACTAAAATTTATCTACATGCACCCCCAATTTCTTGAAAATTACTAAAATTGCACTAAAATTACACTAAATTACACTAAAATTCGGATTATTTATTCAAAAAAATAATAATTAAACCCTAAACACTAAAAAAATGCTAAATTACACTAAAAAAAACTAAATTGTTCTACATTTATTAAAATAAATTTCATGAACTAAAATTTATCTACATGCACCCCCAATTTCTTGAAAATTACTAAAATTACACTAAAATTACACTAACATTACACTAAATCACACTAAAATTACTTTAACATTACACTAAATTACACTAAAATTCGGATTATTTATTCAAAAAAAAAAATTAAACCACATACCTCACGAAACTTGTAGATCTGAAGTTCTTCTTGTTCTTCTCTCAAAATTATACTTAAATATGTAATTAGAATTAAAGAAATCTAAATTTTGAGAGTTGGAAAAAAAAAAACTTATTTGGTTTGGAAGAGAAGAAAGAAGAGGAAGGAGCCAGAGAGGGGAAGAAGGAAAGAAGTGGAGTGGTGGTCTCTCGGGTGAAAAGGAAAAAAAAACAAAAAACCGAATCCTACTTTCGGTTCCAAGGTGAAAAACAAAAGAACCGAATGCTACTCTCGGTTCCAAGGTGGAAAACAAAAAAAAACCGAATGTTAATCTCGGTTCCAAGGTGGAAAGCAGAAAAACCGAAATCTAAATTCGGTTCCAATGTGAAGAAAAAAAAAAAACCGAATGCTCATTTCGGTTCCAAGTGCATTTTGGATTTTCCGTGGCAGCTCCTACGAAAAATTGTGAAAACGATGTTGGAACCGAATTCCAATCTCGGTTCTTATGATTTTTGTAAAAAAATTAGTAATCATGTTGGTTCCCTAACAATGATTTTCCTAATTATGGTTTTTAAAAAAAATTCCTAAATTCTCCTCTACCTCTCTCCTCTCTCTTCATTCTCTCTCTTGAACTTTTTGAAGAGAGAGAAAGAGGAGACAAATAGAGAGAGGAGAGAGATTTCAGGGTCGCTAAAATTCTCTAAGGATTTCAGCAGTTGTGGACTCAGCAAAGCAAGCAACAATTATTTTATTATTAATATTATTTTTGGTATTAAAGACGCGGTTTGGGATTCAAGTAACAACTCCTGGGGAACTCCTTGAATTCAGATTAAATGTGGCATATTTACCATGGCAAATTGTGAAAATGCTAGCTGTCTGTGATTGTCTTAGAGCAGCACTGTGTTCAATTGGTGTTCTTCGAAATATGACAAAATTGATGGTATGGGTGAAATTTAGAATTTTTTCAAATCTTGTTGTGGGCTTCAGATTTGGATCATGGGCCTGATGGTTTTAAACCGGGTCCAAACAGGACAAGTCGACTCAAATTTCTTCCAAATTCAAGTAACGACTAGTTTTCTGATGGTATGGGTGAAATTCAAGTACGCCATATTTTGGAGACGGATACACAAAAAAAAGGTTCAGATACCTTTATTTTTTATGTTTTTATAATTTCATAATTAACAATTTAAAATTCAAAATATCAAAATAAAAGCGTTTGTTGATATATATTATTCTCTCTATACACACATAAAAAATTATGACATTTCAATTGTATTTTAGATAGTACGAAGAGTTTGCAACAATGCATTGATGGGGATAATTTTTTAACGTTGATATTTAACTTGTAGGTTTATGTAAAAATAAAATCTAAAATTGATAATTTTTTTAAGTTAGAAAAAATAAATATAGATCATATCTGACAGTTTTATTTTAACATACAAGTTCTAAAAATTTCTATTATTAGAAAATTAAAAAGTCAATTTGTACAAAAAAATGAAAGAATTTGAACCCACCTATGGGTGAATATATTTTAGGTATATATTATGTTATTCTTTTCATAATGTAACAATAAGTAGCGGGGTCAATAAATAAAAACACAGATCATTTGGAGAACGTATAAATTATAATTCATCATAAAATAAAATTTAAAATTTGATAGAGCTAGAAGCACTGAATCATATGACATACGGTGTGTACAAAAGAAAATATCATGTATATATATCGTCAAAAACAACCACAGACTAATTAAGAGAATAGTAAATCTCCCCCATCGTTAGCAAGTCACTTAATATAAAAATGAAAATATATAAAAGCACACTGTAAGATCAATTAACCTGCAATTGAATTAATTAGATATCAACAATTAATGTCAACATAGACAATTTTCTAATGCAAGGAAAATTTAATAGAAAGCGGAAACAAATTTAACAAAGCCCAGTATTGAAGGCCCGTATGCAGAGAAAATCTCCAACTACACTGACAGCAGGGCCCACGGATCAGAGAAAGTAGCAACAGAGCAAAATCAACAAGTTACATCCTTTGGAAACAGAAAAGCTAAAGCTCTAATCTCAGCATGACGCGAGCTACAGCAAATTATATCCGTTGGATGCTGATCGGACGATCTACAAGGGGCATGACATTGTTCAAATGAATAAATAGTAGTGTAGTACCTTCATTTTGAATTGGATGCAATGTAATTGTGAATTAAAAAGACCCATACCTCACCTATCTTGTTCTATCTCCCCTATGAGAAATCATGGTCACCTTACCAGTACATGTAATGATTGTCAAATTTGACGCTAAAATAATTCCTGCTACTTTGATCCAAGTAAGGATTATTGACTGTTTAATCTAGAAATAAACAGGCCCACCCCAAATCAGGGCCCAAATGATGAGCGATGGAACTCACTCTAAAGACAGCTAACACGGAGAGGAGGCAACATGAGAGAACGAAGGGAGATAAGGAAGCAATTTGAGAGAATATTTCATTGGGGAGATAGAAGGGTAGGCCAATAAAATTTTGCCTCTTGTTGAATATATTTATTAGAAAAAATATGAAGTTGGTAGGATTATCTTGATAGAGAAAAACAATTAGACAAATAATTGTCTTAAAAGAAGAGATTCGAGGGATAAAAATCCTCTAGCGCATTGGCTCCAAAGTAGGTGGGTTACAGAGCTTACATTATTATTATCTTGGGAAGCTGATATGAGTACCCACGCTACAGTACCCGCACTGTACCCACACCTAAACTGCCACAACTGCTTGTGGGGACCGCAACTATTTCAAAACTGTAATTTTGTTTCACAATTTTAATAGTAATACTGTGAAGTATATAGCTCAAACAGGACAAGTATTTATACCTATACAATGAACTACACCTGATATATGAATTTTCCTAAAATAACTGTACCCGCACCTTTTTTTGAAAAATTCTCGTGTTGTACCCGCATTAGGGGACCACTCAAACAGCATGTGGGGACCGCAACTGTTCCAAAACTGTAATTTTTTTTTTTTTAATTTTAATAGTAATACTGTGAAGTATATAGCTCAAACAGGGCAAGTATTTATACCTATACAATGAACTGCACCTGATATATGAATTTTCCTAAAATAACTGTACCCGCACCTTTTTTTTTCAAAAATTCTCGTGTTGTACCCGCATTAGGGGACCACTCAAACGGCATGTCAGGACCGCAACTGTTCCAAAACTGTAATTTTGTTTTTTTTTAATTTTAATAGTAATACTGTGAAGTATATAGCTCAAACAAGGCAAGTATTTATACCTATACAATGAACTACACCTGATATATGAATTTTCCTAAAATAACTGTACCCGCATATTTTTCAAAAATTCTCGTGTTGTACCCATATTAGGGGACCACTCAAACGACATGTGGGGACCGCAACTATTCCAAAACTGTAATTTTATTTTTTTTAAATTTTAATAGTAACACTGTGAAGTATATAGCTCAAACAGGGCAAGTATTTATACCTATACAATGAACTACATATGATATATGAATTTTCCTAAAATAACTATACCCGCACCTTTTCTTGAAAAATTCTCGTATTGTACCCGCATTAGAGGACCACTCAAACGGCATGTGGGGACCGCAACTGTTCCAAAACTGTAATTTTGTTTTACAAATTTTAATAGTAACACTGTGAAGTATATAGCTCAAACAGGGCAAGTATTTATATCTATACAAGAAACTACATATGATATATGAATTTTCTTAAAATAACAGTGCAGGTACTGTAGCGCGTACAGTGCGGGTACTGTAGCGCGTACAGTGCGGGTACAGTGTGGGTACTGTAGCGTGGGTACTGAAATAATTATTCTATTATCTTGTGCAGCATGCATGCTGTGGGGAATTAAGAATGTGATTTAACTCCACAGCTCATAGTCACAAGATATGCAAATTATTCGAATAATTCATTTTTCTAGTAATAGCGAATCGAATGCCGAATTATTTGGTTGACCGAACTTTGACCGAATTATTCGCAAATGTTTCAAACTTTTCCGAATTATTGGCGAATTTGTCCCGAACTTTTTTTTTTGGTTTTTTTTCCTCCCTTGTGAGACTGAGATCTTTGATCCGAATAATTCCAAATCATTCTCGAATTATACCTGAATTATTCCCAAATCACAAATTTTTGACCATGCTAAACCGAACCCGAATAATTCATTTGTCACTATGCTTCCAATGACTGTGTGGCTTCACCTCTACCTACCATAGACTGTGTTGTACAGTCTGGCCAGAGGAAACCAATATGTTACACGATTAATTAATTAATTAATTAGTTGTTTGCAGTGCATTTTTGCGTGCAGCACATGCTATCATTAGTGGTAGTCATGTGAACCAGAACGCACTTCTAAAAGTTTCAAATTAATTAATTAGTTTTTATGAATATCTTTTGATTAATTCATTTATCTTCAATCTTTTTGAGACTGTTAAATCCTTATCTCATTAATAAAACTATTGAACTTTTTACTCATTAGACCTTGCTAAAAGAGATAATTTTTTTTTAGTAAATGAAAATCAAGTATGTTATTTTGTTGGGAGATTTGGAAGAAGAACTGCAAACATATATTCAATAAAATTGACGAACAAATCAAGCAATAGGGATCCTGAGTTATTATATCCTATTTGTATAGAGTAAAAGCAATTAAATTATTTATTGGATATGCACATGGAGACGTATTTTATCAATTTGAATTGTGAAAGCAATTTTATTTATAGTTCGTAACTTATACATTTTTGTAATAGGTATATACTGTTTTGTGAATAGTATGAAGACAAATTTCCAAAAGCCAAACCTTAATCCATCATTTTGCTATATAGTTTTTTTGTTTACTTGATTTTTGATTTTAGTAGTCTGATTTACCGCTTTAAATTTAAAATTCATGAAATTATAGGTCTAAATTTAAATTCAAAAATATGATTATTTCGGATGTGATCATTGTTGAATTTGATTTTGTAGGAATTTATAGGTCTAATTTTAAATTTAAAAATATATGAATCTTATATGTAGTTTGATTTTTGATAGACATGACACATCACTGAATTTTATTTTTTGTTGAGATAATTTTTTAAATGATGTTTAGCGCCGTGTCCCACATACTGACATACCCCTTCTTCTATGTTTAAAATAATTTGGATTCTCTTGGTTAGGTGCATGCGAGTGGACTCAGTAGTTACTGGTGGCAGACAAGCAACGTGATTTTCCAAGATCCATTACTGCTATCTTTGTTTATTAATGGGTGGTTTTCGAGGATGGTTCCTCTACTCTACAATTATTATCTTGAAATTTTCATTGTACAATTTGTATATCCCTGAATATGATTTTTTATACAAAATAAACCAGTACATCATGTTTATTTAAGATGTATCTTTTTGCCTTTCTTCTCCACAGATAACACTTTCTTCTCAGATCAACTCTTTCCATTTCTTCCCAAATCGATAACTCTTCCTAATAGAGCGACATGACTGAGGCGATCGTCTCTGCTGTGGTAAAAAAGTTAGCAGACCTACTTTTCAATGAAGCCCAGTCCCTGCGCGGAGTCGACCGCAAACTCGATGAGGTGAAGCTTCAACTGGGTCAGATGCAGCATTTTCTCGAGGATGCCGAATCCAAAAAGAAGACCGGTGATAAGAGGATGAATGGATGGGTGCACAATGTGAGGAGTGTCACATATGAGACCGAGGATGCAATCGACACATTCCTTGTTGAAGCCAACTATCAGTGGCTCGGTCCCATCCCGAACGGGCTATTTGCTCGTCGCACTCTCGGTGAGAAGATTTCTAAGATCCAAGCCAAACTCCGCATAATCTCCGAAGGTAGAATGACTTTTGCTATACAAGATCTCAGTGGAGATCGAGCTGGTCACTCTGAAAGCCTTCTCCAAAAACAACCTTCTTTTAAACGCCGTGTGCTGCCTGATGTCGATAACATCGAAGTTGTCGGTTTTGATGCCGAAAAGAGAGATATAATCAACTTGTTGTTGCACAGGACGAGCTCCCAAAGCCGGCATGTGGTTTCCATTGTCGGGCCTAGTGGGCTTGGCAAGACCACTCTTACTCAAAAGGTGTATAGTTCTCCAACAGTAAAGAATCATTTTGATTCTTGCACATGGATAACTGTCTCCCAAGATTTTAATCTCCTTGATGTATTAAAGAAAATACACCAAAAACTTGTAAATGAGACAGAGTTGAAGCGGGTTCTTGGTGAATTAAAGGAATTACAACAAGAAGATCAGATTATACATCTGTTAGGAGAACTCAATTCATTATTGAAAGAGAAGAAATACCTAATTGTCTTAGATGATGTGTGGGCCGAGAATGCCTTAACCCAGCTCGAGACCGGCCTAGTCGACGTCGGGAACGGGAGCCGGGTGCTAATGACGACCCGTAACCTTAATGTAGCGAATCGCGCAGATTCTAGTGGTGTGTATCATCTTCAGTTTCTCAACAAAGAAGAAAGCTTCGGGCTTTTCCTAAAGAAGGCATTTCCAAGCAGTGATCCCTTGCTGAAGTGTCCGAACGAACTGTCGGATCTAGCTGGAAAGCTAGTGAAGAGATGCGGCGGCTTGCCTCTCGCACTCACTGTGTTGGGTGGCCTCTTGTCAAGTAAAACTCCTACGTACCAAGGATGGTCTAGAGTGCTCAACAGATTGGATTGGCACAAAGTTGATGGAGGAGAATGCATGAAAATTCTAGCCACCAGCTATGATGACTTGCCGTATCTTCTCAAGTCATGTTTCCGGTATATTTTCATTTTTTTTTAAATTTAACAATACTTGCAATTTTTATATAAGAATTTTTTTTTTGTTAAATTTTGAAGTCATAATATATCTACGCTAATAAGTCATCTAATACCTCAGCCATTTCTCAGATATCCGCCCCCTTTTGCAGGCACATGAAATTGTTTAATCAGTCAAATGTTACTTGAAAATTTTACCTTATCTTTTATTTTATACAAAAAGTACTTTGGCCATCCAAACTATGAATCAAGCCGGTTACATGTTTCAGGTACTTAGCTTGCTTCCCGGAGGACGAAATAATTCCAGCGGAACGTCTTATGAAGATGTGGATAGCTGAAGGCTTAATAGTGGTAAAAAAAGAAGGGGAATTTGAAGATTATGCTGAAGATTATTTAGAGGAGCTAGTGCAAAGGTATTGTTGTCATAAATATAGGAATATTATAATTAAGTACCTTTCTGAGAATTACCCCACCAACAATTTTCTATACAACTCATGGTACTTCTATTTTTGTATTGGAACTGTACTTGAAAGTGCTAACTTCTTTTTCTATGTTAATTAACAATTCAGTACTTGAAATACTGAAACGGTTTGTTACAGGAAAAAATTATATCATTTTACTATAAAATGATAGTATGAAAAGTAAATGGCCGGTTATGTACATTTATTTTGTTAGTAACAAAAATATATAATTCAAACACAAGAAATTATTTTACCTCAAAATGGAAAAACATAAATTTTAACACACAATGATATTGTCACCGTGACAACCGGCCGCCACGTATTACTACGTAGGGCATAAGCATATTACACACATTATCAATAAAACATATATATATATATATATTGCTACAAACTTAAATATAAAAATATATCACACATAATGTATTTTTATACAAATTAACGACATAAATGAACACGGCTATTATAATACATATCCTATGGCCATGTTCACTCTATGTATTCAAACAAACAAAATAAATAAACTAAGTGGCAATATAATAGTTATCCTTGCCTTGTCTTTCCATTTTATCCTCACCTTGCTTAGCCTCATTATTTTCGTCACCTGGAACCCACATAAATAAAGTTGTATGGATGAGAGCTCTAACAAACTCTCCGTATAGGTTTTTAGTTCCAGCCCGAATCTTTGTGACATCATCTTTAAATATCAAATTGTGAACATTTCTCATTCAAGTTCAGTTAGTGAAATATATCGAAGGATGCACCAATTTAGTTATTTATTCAAAAACATCTATTTTTCCTTTTCACTTCACATTTCCTTTTTCCTCTACTGACGATTGTCATCCCAAGAGCGAACCTCAAGCAACTTGGGCATGGTTGTTGCCCTAATAGCGAAAGCCTCAAGCATATTAGAGTTAGACCCGTGATAGGACTGCTTTCGTCTACAGTCACGTTAATGAGGGGTCTAGGTGAACATCGGACCCAATATATACATCCCGATATGTAAACATATCGGCCCCTGGTTCACTGATCATATCCTATCCTTTCCAATCACACATATTCCGTTCCTTTTCAAAATCCGTTTAAATAACATTCATGACATCTTTCGTTAGATTTCTACAAGTCAGAAATCTGTTGGTCAATGCGATATGCTTCTATCTATATATGTATCTCATTTACTGGTGGTCTAAACAAATGAAAAACGGATTGTTCAATTGAACATGTACATAATTCGCCTATCAACAATAAATAAATAAAATATGAAGCAAACGGTAAAGTAATTTAAAAACTATCCGGGAAATACACCGCACCTGGAATTTTGTAGGTTCCTAGAGCGTACTCTTCACGTTCGTTACGTTCTTCAATCTTTAGACTTTGAACCTAAGTTATTTAACTACTAACTTTAATTAATATCGTTTCTAAATAATAAATACTTTTATTATTTAATTATTTTATTTATCCTAAATTTAAATTCATTAAAATATTATATTCAAAATTTATTAATATATAGTAAAAATATCTGGATATTGTCATTTATTGGTTTTTATTAAACTCTTATTAGGAATCCAGATTTTAATATAATTGAAGAAAATACTTATTAATAAATAAATCTCCATATTTTAATGTAATTGAAGGGAATAATCATCAAGATAGCAGAGAGTAAATATAGAAGTCAGTTAAGTGTAATATAAATATGTTGTAAAGTCATATATAATGAGATGGTACAATATCAATAGATTGATAAATCAATGATAATGTCAAAATATTTTGAAATCAGTGATAACTTGATAATTTGAACCATGTGCATGTAAGACAAATACATTTGATAGATATTAATTGATAATAAATTTTGCTAGAATTTTCGGAAAGACAGATATGAATATAGCGAATACAAACAGAGAATGATATGGATAACTTAACCCTAGACGACAAAATGACAGAAATATAAATAGTATTAAAATGATAAACATGTGAGAGATTTAGAACTTACAAGTATATCTGTCGATCGAAGATCATAAGTTACGATGAGATTAGAATTAGAAAAAAAAAAGTAGTTGGCTGTGAGAAGAACCTATCTAACAAGTATCGTAGTGGACAGAGAAGTAATATGCATGGCAACGTAAGTAGAAGTATGAGAAGATAAGCCAACAGATTTAGATGAGAGTGTGAAATGATTAAGATAAATAATATATTAATAGATAGAGAAGTAAATACGAGAGGGAGTCTACAGGGGCGTGAATTGTACAGGAGACGGGTGTGATCAGAGAGTTTGTACAGGAGAGGTAAATTTGACTGCAAGTTAACTAAATTGGACTGCAATTTTAATTAAAGTTGAGGGAGTAGAAATATATGGGTTGCAGAATTTTATAAACGAGTTGGGCTGAACCAGGCCTTTATTGTACTAGATATATATTTATTTAATTTAAATATATTGTGGCCTACTAATTGATATAATTATAAGGATGAAATTATGATTCAATCCTACTAAAATATATTTGTTTATAAAAAAATATTCGTATTCAACTACATTAAAGAAATATAACTAATCGTGACGAAACATTACAGATACTTTATCAATTGTTGTAAAAAGCTAAATTAAATATGTTATTTGAAATGGATATAAAGATGGAAATTCTCGCAATTTAAGAACTTTGTCATAACTTAAGAGAGTCCAGAAGCATTAGGCAGCATTACCTCATACTTTCTTTATTCAAAAAATTAATATGTAGATGGTATTACTTCACCTTGTCTTCATAACAACTTAAACCATGAAAGTAACTTAAACATAGCCTTTGTTACATTCTTAAAAAAGGAAGACTGTTTCTGCTGTCACCATATTTTAGCTGACTCTGTTACCCAAGTTGTGTAGCTGCAATCTTACTTGATCCATTGACAATTTGTAGTGCTAACAGATACAGAAAATCTTTATTTTTTTCCTTATTTTGACCCGTTTTATTACTATTAAATATACAGATGTTTGGTTCAAGTTGTTAAGAGGTCTCCTGATGGTGCTATCAAGTCTATCCAGGTTCACGATCTTTTGCGCGAAGTTGCGTTGGATGAAGCCACAGAAAATGATTTCCTTCTCATCTGGAAGGAAGAAAATGCAGAGAGGGATCTAAGCATGACACGGCGAGTGGCATTTCACAAACAGATCAATCCAAGGCATCTCACGAAGATCAAAATGCCCAATCTTCGAACATTCATAAATTTTGGCTGGGGAGGTTATGTCAGAGGTTTAGGATTTCTGTTACTCAGAGTCCTGGAACTAAGAATCACAGAAACATCATACCTACCAACTGATTTGAAAAACATGATCCACTTGAGATACTTGGGTTTGAGATGCACTCCGGTACATGTAATCCCATCATGGATTGGTCATTTGCATAATCTCCAGACCTTTGATATAAGGAGTACACTTGTCAAAGAGTTACCAAAAAGTCTCTGGAAAATCACTAGTCTGAGGCATGTTGGTTCATCTAGTAACTCGGGATTGATGGGACCGCCATCAACTGCAAACCTAGTTAACCTAAGAAGTCTTGGTTGGTTCAAAGTTTCAAAATCATGGAAGAAAAGTTTCCCTAATTACCTCCTTGGTATCCGTAAGTTGAAACTTTTGTGTGGTGACAAGAATGATGACATGATGATACATCATGGCCTCATATCCAAGATGAATAACCTCCTCTCGGTGAGCTTAAAGAACTTTGGTCCTCCAAGAGAGATGATTGAGTTCAGCACCTCACCGAGTTATCAAAACATACATACCATGTATCTCGATGGGAACTTTCATACAAATGATGCATATATTGGAATTGCAGAAATGCCTCCAAACTTAATCAAGCTAACACTACACAGGTATAAATTGAATGATGATCCAATGCCGAAACTTGAGAGATTGTGTAGTTTGAAGTTTCTGGAGTTGTATTCCATTGGCATTATGGCAAATACCATAGTTTGCACGTATGGAGGTTTCCCTCAACTGCAAAGTCTAGAACTCATTTGTGTCAGAAATATAAAGGAATGGAAGGTGGAGTACGGAGCTTTGCCCATGCTCAAGTTCCTTTATATTGGTTACTGCTGTGATTTACGTGCTCTTCCCGATCTACAGTGTGTGACCACCCTACAGGAGCTGAAGATAGACGAACAACTCCACTCAAAAATTGAGAACAAGTCGGGGGAGGAATGGGAGAAAGTGAAACATATACCATCAATTAAGCTATAGGTTAATACTGCACTGTAACAGAATCAGCCACGCACCATAACAGAATTGTAATAGCAGCACTCCAACTGTCAACCAGAGAAGACAGAACTGTAGTAAGAGTTTACATTGATGTAACCAATAATAGATTAGAAGGCAGAGTGTAGTCTATAAATAGACAATTGTAATCCCATTGTACAATCAATCAAGAATAATAAAGATCAATTACATTCCTCATGACATTTCCCAAATTCTCTATGCTGTTATTACCAACCTTTTAAACATAGAAGGAAAAATCGGAATCGGAATCGGGATCGGTCTTTTGACCGTGGAATCGGAATCTGGTGAATCGGTCGGAATCAGCCAAATCGGATCGGAAAATCAGACTTTTTTGTCAGAAGCTTGTTTTATATTAAAAAAATAGGAAAAAATTGATAAAAAAAATAATTTATGAACAATTTCTGTTTTGACAAATGATTACAATCAAATAATCCACTAATATAATATAATACAAGCATTACAACTAAAAACACACTATTTGATATAATACAAATTACAATTGTTAATATAAATGAGTTTTGTTTTCTAATAACAAATGTTGTATGGTGTGGTGGTAATTGGCTTTGGTTGCATAGCTAGAGGTCATAGGTTTGATTCACGCGAGCTCAAAATTTTTTGGAGTTTGTTTAATTCACATTTCGGCCGTTTCAGTGTAATCGGTCTATTTCGGTTGAAATTTGACTGGAATCGGTCCAGAATGGCTGAAATTTGGATGGAATTGGGCCGGAACGTCCGAAATTGGATGAAATCTACACTAACCGCGTAACTCGGCTTGAAATTGGATCGGTACCGTCCAATCGCTCCGGAACGGCCGATTTTGTCTTCTATGCTTTTAAATCAACTATCCCTGAAATATTTTGCTTGTCAGAGAGAAAAATCAATTTTGGAGTTGAAACAGAGACGGGTACAATACTTCTTTCAATAGTAGAACTATTTTGTAGGGAGATTTGGAAGAACTGAAAACATATATTCAATAAAATTGACGAACAAATAAAGCAATCAAGATGCTCGGTGCAAGACCTTCTGTCTATAGAGTGAAATTAATTTATGGAGATATCTTTTTTTTTTTTCAATTTGAACTGCGAAAGCAACTGTAATTTAAATTCTTAACTTAAACAGTTTTGTAATCTGTATATACTGGTTTGTGAATAGTATGAAAGCAACTTTATTTTGTATAGTTTTTTGTTTAATTTATTTTTTATTTTAGTATTCGGTTGTTGATTCCTTATTTTGTTTAACTAGGACATCAAAGAGTTGTTTGACAAATGACTGTCAGTGGCAAAATACGCAACACATGTTAGTTAAATCTTTCTTTCACTATGTCTTGAAAATTTGTTTTCAAGAAACATGCAATGAAAAGAAAACTATTTAGGTAATTTTTTCAATTAAACCCACTTAAGAGGTCAATTTTTTTTTAAAGATAGAAAATGGAAGGTCAAATTGAAGTTTTATGCTATATATGTTTTTGTTAAACAAGCGGTCTGAACGTATGTGTTCTGTGTTTAAGTTGAAGTGTAAACATATTTGTCGTAGTTCATTTTGAAATTTCAGCTGTCTCGGTGTTCAGAAAAAAAAATATCAGTACTTTAACTATCTGAATGTACGAATTTAAACATATTGCTAAAACACAGAACAATGACAGCAGGGCCCATGGATCAGAGACAGCAGCAACGGAGCATATTGGTCGCTTTATACATATTGGTCCGTAAAACGGATTAAGATTTTTATTTACAAAGTTCAAACAATTGATCTGAACCGTCAATATGATCTCCATATTAAAATATAATTTTATTACTATTTTTTATATATAGGTAGAAAATCACTTGATTTTTAAAAATTCTAGACTATTCAAAAGTAGTGATTACCTATCTAAAAAAATATTTGAAAAAAATTTAAATTTTAGTCTAGAAGTACATTTTAGTACGGAAATCATGTTGAACCATAGAAGGAAAAATCGGAATCCGAATCGGGATCGGCCCCGTCCGATCCTGATCCGGATCGGAAAAATCGGTTGGGATCGGCCGAATTGGATTGAAAAAT
This sequence comes from Carex kokanica, assembly GCA_025461125.1. NCBI lineage: Eukaryota > Viridiplantae > Streptophyta > Magnoliopsida > Poales > Cyperaceae > Carex > Carex kokanica. The sequence continues at coordinate 135,985 of JAJGRX010001086.1, forward strand.
CGGATTTTTTTGCCAGAAGCTTGTTTTATACTAAAAAATAGAAAAATTGATAAAAAAATTTAGAAAAATTATTACAATCAAATAATTCACTAATACAATATAATACAACCATTACAACTAAAAACACACTCTTTCAATCAAATTTGGTACAAATTAGTGAATTGTAATTGATATATATATATAAATGAGTTGTGGTATATAACAAAAAAGCTTGGATGGTGTGGTGGTAACTAGCATAGACCCCCCCCCCTAAAGGGCAAGAGATCAATTCGCTCCAAAATTTTTTTTGCTTCTTTATATTCACGTTTCGGCCGAAATTTGACTGGAACGGGCCAAAATTTGACTGGAACTGGCCGAAATCTGCATTATCCGTGTAAATCGGCCTGGAATCGGATTGGCACGGTCCGATCCCGCTCTGGAACGGCCGATTTTGCCTTCTATGTGTTGAACGGTTCAGATCAACTATTTAGACCTTGAAAAACGAAAATATTAATCCGTAGTACGGACCAATTTGCGATATTCATAGTACCATAGCCTCACTCTAATAGTTGTCAAATTTGATGCTAGGAATATCTATATATAGATGAAGAGAAGCACAGTAACAACATCATTGTACCTGGAAACAGTATAAAGGAAAGCATCTCATGGCTTCGGTTTGACTTTTCTGGTATAACTTGCCGGAGGAGGCATGTTTTTAGGGTTAGTAAACCAGGTTGTATATAGAAACTGCTTGTGGGGTTCATTGTGACAGCATATTTGCCTCAGTTTCTGTCTCTCTCTCATCCATCTCAGCATAATCTTCATTTGCCTCTTGCTTGTCAGGCCTCTCAATCTCATTTCCTGAATAATTCATTGTGAATTAGATTCTTTTTTAGAAGTGGCATTTCTTTTGTTACTTTCTCCTTTTTTTCAAGTTCCCTGGAACTAGATTCTGAGTTTTAATCAATTTGTCAGTTCCAAACTGTTGGGGTTTCAAAGAGAGAGGGCCGAAAAAGAGACATAATTTTACGAGAAAGCTTAAATGTATTCTTGACTTCATTATTATATAATATTCAAATAAGATATATTTATAATAATATAAATTTCTAAAAAGAAAAACCTGTAAATAACATCTCCTAAAATACCCTATACTAAATACTAAATTCTTCCTCTTTAATATAGTCTGCTAAACATAGCCTACTATTCCTGACATTCTATTAAATCAAGCCTAATGAAAATATATGATAAGATAAGAATCATACACAACACAAACAGAATCAGATGCCAAATTGAGTATTTTTGTCAATATTCCTCAAAGATTGATCCACTTTTTGTAAAAGTTTATTATGAATAGAGAAAACCATGCAAATCCTTCATTTTGAAATCAACTCGAAGGTGTAAATGAGTAAATTTGTGAAAAGTTTCTCTTGAGCATTTCATCAAACAGGTTGTGTGCATGAGTTATTAGGCATTAACAGCATGCAAAACAAGAACGACTGGAGAGGTGAATCATATAAAGGGAATGAAGAGGAAGGGAAGACCTTGACGTGGTCCCAGGTGTCAGAGACGGTGAGGGGTGGTGCTCCTTGACAACGTCGCAAAAATGGAGAGGGTTTGCTCGGGAGGTGACGTTAGCTCGATAGGTTTCATCTTGGGTTTCCCCTTCTCTCTCTCTATCTCTTACTAGAAATGGCACCCGTGATTGGGTTTCCCCTTCAGCTCCTGCGGAAGGAAGCTGCCCGTGATTGTTTCTCTGTCCATCCTTGGATCGGATTTGAAGTTTTTTTCGTTGTTTGGTTCTGTTGTTGATTCGGTTCTTTGCTTGTTCTGACCTTTAGGTCTGTTTTAAATTCTTGGCACGTTTGCTACTACTAGCTAGCCTGGATGGCTTTACGCTCTTGTTTGTTTGGGGTTTTGGTCTGTACCAATATACTGGTAGCTGGTATCTTAGCCTTTGGTGGTATTTTTTTTTATTTTCTTTTTCTGGTTTTGCAGATTTCTGAGACTTTGCTGGTATTACTTTTTGTGGTATTGTGAGAAATAAAAATAGATACTACTGAACTGCTTTTTTTTTTTTTTTGGTGGGTTTTGCTGGTTTCTGATAAGGACATATACACACTGGTACTGACCCCTTTTTTTGTGTGTTGCTCATATGGGTGCACAGTGGCTTTCGATGACCTAACTGGCACATTGTTTTTGGTGTTCAGGTCTTTAGCTCTGCTCTGATGCCATATTGATTTAATTGTGGAAAATAGAGGGAATATATGATGAATTGTAGTTGTTGTATATTGATCTAAATATGTACACATGTCCTACATGGTGTATTTATACTCATGTAGTATTTATACACAATTTCTAACAATAACTTTCTATTAAAGAAAAAGGTGGAGTGTTTTTATTGTCTCGATTCCTTTATGGTGCGTGGCATATTCTGTTACAATGCAATATTAACCTAAGTTAATAGTTGGTATATGTTTGTCTCCGTTGACTATCTTCAGCTCATGTAGAGTGGTCCTGCAGATGATGTATTGATCAATGAGAAGTAATAATTTAGTAGCGATAACTTATTATTGTTCATCAAGAAATGTCACCATCGGTTAGCTGTTCACCAAGAATTGACTTAAAACTCTAGATCCAAGAACCCAGAAGGCGAACATGTATTGTGATAAAAAATAAAAATCATATAATGAGAGGAAAAATAATCAGATGGAGTTTCTCTCTGTCTCTATCTTAAAGTTCATGTAGGCAGCTAAATCATTTTGACTCTGATAAATATGAATAGACTATACTTGTACAAATTGAAAGTATTTTGATGAGGTTCATCTATTTTTGTAGAATTATTTGTTTAGTTGTTTGATTAAGAACATTTGATCAATATTACTTTTGTAGAACCATCTTAAATTTTGTATTTTCCCAGCCATCATAACATACAAGTTTTTTAGTTCCCCATTCTAAATTGAGATCCTTTCTTATTTACCCTTGGATTAATTACATCTGAAATGTTTTAGTTTAATTCATCATTTGATCTTATTTTTAATTGAAAATGTCTATTTTACCCCACTTCTTGAATTAGACCAAGTAGAAATTCTGGGAGTGAACGGAAGGTACTTGTTGGAAAGTTGAAGTACTGGAAAAGTGCATGGTGAAGGCCTATCTTCCTCATCTAGCCTTGCCTTCTTTATATAGAGCATAATTTCCACTATTCAGTTTGGCTCATACCAAGGAATTGTTTTCTGGGCGAAGAAGAAATTGTTACAGGGTCTCAAGGGAGGGATAAATGATGAATCACCCTGGACCATGTAAATTAGCAGAATATATACACATATCAAATCACAATGTACCGAATTGGAAAAAAGATGATAACTAACTTGAGCCCTCGATTCTTTGATCTCATATTGATCATCGTGAGGAACCAATCAGTTTCGAAGAAGGAATAGGTGATTTCTTCAAGCTGTGTTTGGGAATCAGTAATGAGGCCGCTAGGAGGGGAAACATTTTCACCTAAAATTCATTTCAGTTTTTTATTTTAAGTTGTAGGAGAATGTGAAAAATGTTCGAGAAAGACTTTGATCGAGCCTGTTGCTCTGTCTTTGAAACCAATCTTCAGAGTCACACACCTGATCACAGTTAAGAATATGGGCAAAATAAAAAAATTTACTTGAAAATAAGCTGATGTAATGTACCACGGGCTTAGTGCAGTGGCATGAGCTCTCGTCTCTCTTCCAAGAAGACATGTTAAATTCTCAAGAATAACATCTAAAAGATGTTCGAGGTGTACCAGGACCTTTAATATATATATATATAGTACGGCTAACGCGCTTCCTCTAGTATATTAACAATATGCTTCCGGCCTCCAAAATCTATCGAATGGGTTTCAAATGACAAATTCAAACCGTTCAAACCAATCTCCTTACCGAGAGCTTCGTTTCCATATAAAAAAAATTAATTTTCGAATTTATTTACTATCAAGTCAAGTGGTAAAAAAAATGAGCAAAATAATGCATTAAAATGGGCACAAAATCCTTCATATTTTGACCGCTTGACTTGATGGTAAATAAATTCGAAAATTAAATTTTTTTTATATGGAAACGAAGCTCTCGGTAAGGAGATTGGTTTGAACGGTTTGGATTTGTCATTTGAAGCTCATTCGATAGATTTTGGAGGCCGGAAGCATATTGTTAATATACTAGAGGAAGCGCATTAGCCGTACTCTATATATATATATATCAAATGTAATCAACAAAAGGGAAAATAAGAAAGGATTTCAATTTAGAATGTGTTAAAAATAATAATGGCTATAATTCAAATTTGTAAATAATAGCTAGTTAGTAATTAATAAACTAGGAGTTAGTGGGTAGGAGTTAGTAGTTAGTGGTTGGTAGTTGTAATCAATTACAACGGCTAGTTTTTTTCTTTATAAATAGAGATGTATGTAAAATCTGAAAATAAGATTGCAATATAATTTGTTTTCTTAATCTCTCTTGTCTTACAAAAAATAACATGGTATCAGAGCCATAGATCTGAAAATTATGCACAAGTGCCACCTAAACTAGCAAAGCTAGTCGGTACCAGCGAAAAAAGAAAAAGAAAAAAGAGTCAAGAGCCAAAGAGCCAAGAACTCAACAATTGTCAAGAGAAGGAAAGAAGCCAACGAGCCAAAGAAGTCCTCTCTCTGCACGTACCAGAAAACCGGTAACAAAAATCTAGTATTTAATCGGTTTTAGTATTTGCTCTTATCAGTAAAGAACCAAACAAAAAATTGGTCTGTGGAGTTCCAATTAGATTCATACTAGAAAAAAAAAAAAAAAAACTTAATTAAAAGCTTTTAATTACTTTACTTCTGTACAAATTACGTACCTAGATAGTTTTTAATTACTTTACTACTGTACAAATTACGTACCTAGCTTTTAATTACTTTACTCCTGATCTTTGCTCATTTAATTACGTACCTAGATAAATTTTTTCTTAATTACTTACTAAGGTAGTCCAAAAACCAAAAACCAAAAAAAAAAAAAACCGAACAGCCATGATACAAAGTTCAATCAACCATATAAACTTAGATCCAAATTCCAATAAATGCACAAATTGCAAAAAAGAGGGCCACACCCGAGATTGGTGTTGGTTCTTGTATCCTAATCTAGGACCGAAGGGATGGAAAGTGGCAGAGAAAGAAAAAGCAGACGGAATAGATGAATTGAATCGGATTAGGAGATATGCATCTACTTTCCATTCAAGTACCACAAACAATTCAATCTCGATGCCACAACACCTTCTCCAACAAATCATCGGAATACTTGCTAACCAAAGACAAAATCATAGCTTATGTGGTACTGTATCTCACTCTCAAAAAGTTAATTTTTTTGACCAAATAATTATAGATAGTGGTGCAACAGACCACATGTTTGGTAACAAACAACTATTGTCGAATCTCAACCCGACCAATGGTAATAATTATGTCATGGTTGCAAACGGTATGAAAGTAAAAGTAAATGGCATAGGAGAAATTAATTTATGCAGTAAACAAATTAAAAATGTTTTATATTTAGAAACATTTCCTGTAAACTTAATTTCTGTAAATAAATTAACACAAGAATTAAATTGTAATGCAATATTTTCTTGTAAAAACGTTGTATTTCAAGACCGGAAAACCGGCATCAAGATTGGTGAAGGATTTCTTGAAAATGGACACTATCTTTTGAACTCGAAAATATTTTTTTGTGCTTCCGCAAAAGTCGTTAACTCTGACCTTTGGCATAAGAGACTTGGGCATCCTTCCGACAAAATTTTAAAGAGTATCTTAAATTTTAAATTTTTGAATTGTACTAATTGTGAAATTTGTAAGTTAGCAAAACAAACAAAACTTCCATTTTCTCTTTCCACTAGTAAAAGTAAAGCTGTTTTTGATTTAGTACATTCCGATGTATGGGGACCGGCTCCAATTGATTCATATAATGGATTCAAATACTTTGTTTTATTTATTGATGATTTTTCAAAAGCAACTTGGCTATATCTAATTAAATCTAAAGATGAAGTGTTTGATTGTTTTTATGAATTTTTATGTCTTATAGAAACACAATTTAATGCAAAATTAAAAAAATTTAGATCGGATAATGGTACCGAATTTATAAATAAAAAAATTTCAAATCTCTTTAGAGGAAAAGGTATTATACACCAAACAACTTGTATAAATACTCCTGAACAAAATGGAGTATCGGAAAGAAAAAATAGACACTTATTAGAGATGACACGATCTTTATTATTTCAAAATAATGTTCCTAAAATTTATTGGTCGAATGCCATACTTTGTGCCACTCATTTAATCAATAGATTACCTAGTGTTATATTAGAAAACAAAAGTCAATTAGAAATTATTTACCAACAAAAAATCAATTATGACCATATGAGAGTATTTGGTTGTACAAGTTTCGTACATATCAAAAGAAATGACAAACTTGATTTTGTATCACAAAAAACTATTTTTCTAGGATACTCATCTTACAAAAAGGGTTATAAATGTTATGATCCAATTAATAAAAAATTGTATCTTTCTATAAATGTTACATTTTTGAAAACCAACCATATTTCAATGAAAAAGAAGCAATTCATCAAATATACACAAATAATCAAAATGATAATATAGTATTGCCCTACTTAGATGATTTAAATTTTATTCCTAGAAATAATCATAAAGTTGAGAATAATAATCAAGAAAATGAGATTAGTAATGACACAAATGAAAATGAAATATTAGAAAATTCAACAGTTAGAAGATCATCTAGAGAACGACAACCTTCAACTAGACTTAGAGATTATGTGACCTACTCGGTACAATATCCAATAGAAAATTTTGTTTCATATGACAATATTTCAACCAAATACCACACGTTTCTCACTAATATTGAAAAAGAATTGGAACCCAATAATTACCAAGAAGCAATTAAAAGTCCAATTTGGTGTAAGGCTATGGATGAGGAATTAAAAGCCTTAGAACAAAACGAAACTTGGAAAATTATTTCTCTTCCCAAAAATAAAAAACCGGTTGGTTGTAAATGGGTATATAAAACCAAATATAATAGTGATGGTACCATAGAAAGGTATAAGGCAAGACTTGTAGCCAAAGAATTTACCCAAACCTATGGCATAGACTATAATGAAACCTTTGCACCGGTGGCAAAAATGAATACCGTAAGAATTTTACTTTCTATTGCCGTAAACAATGGTTGGGACCTCTACCAAATGGATGTCAAAAATGCCTTTCTTCAAGGAACACTTGAAGAAGAGGTGTATATGACACTACCACCCGGTCATAAATTGGAAACCAACTCTAACTTGGCTTGTAGGCTTAATAAATCAATTTATGGATTGAAGCAATCTCCACGGGCATGGTATGGCAAACTTAGCTCTTATTTAATTTCTTGTAATTTTAGAATTAGTAATGCCGATCATTCTTTATTTACTAAATGTGATGGTATCAATACAACACTCATTTTAGTATATGTAGATGACATCACAATTACCGGAAATAATTTAGAGCAAGTTCAAAAAATTAAGAAACAACTAAAAGAAAAATTTGACATAAAAGATTTAGGATATCTTAAATATTTTTTAGGAATAGAGATAGCATCTTCGGATAAAGGACTTTTTATTTCCCAAAGAAAATATACACTTGATTTATTAAAAGAAACCGGTAAGCTAGGATGTAAACCGGCCTCTACCCCAATTGACAACAAATGTAAATTAAATAGTGAAGATGGTGAACCTTTAAAAGACATAAATCAATTTCAAAGACTTGTTGGAAATTGATCTATCTAACGGTTACTCGTCCGGATATTTCATTTTCCGTAAGCCAAATTAGTAAGTTCATGCACTCACCAAGAACACCACATTTAGAAGCAGTAAATAGAATTTTGAGATTTTTAAAAAATAATCCCGGTAAGGGTATTTGGATGAAAAATAATAAATCTAATGATATATGTGGCTATTCCGATACAGATTGGGCTGGAAGCTTCGATAGAAAATCGACAACCGGTTTTTGCACATTTGTAGGTGGAAATCTAGTCACATGGAAAAGCAAGAAACAAAATGTTGTAGCACGATCAAGCGCCGAAGTCGAATATCGTGCCATGGCATCAACCGCAAGTGAACTAACATGGATCAAGCAACTTCTATTAGACATGGGATTTAAAACTCAAGAACCGATGAAAATGTATTGCGACAATAATTCGGCACGACACATAGCTTCAAATCCCGTGTTTCATGAACGAACAAAACACATAGAAGTGGATTGCCACTTTATTAGATAAAAGGTTCAAGCAAAAGAAATTGAAACACCATACGTAAAAAGTGAAGATCAACTCGCGGATATCTTCACCAAAGGCTTGGATCCGGGTCCATTTGAGAAAATTACAAGCAAGCTAGGATTGTACGATATATACATTCCTAGCTTGAGGGGAAGTGTTAAAAATAATAACGGCTATAATTCAAATTTGTAAATAATAGCTAGTTAGTAATTAATAAACTAGGAGTTAGTGGGTAGGAGTTAGTAATTAGTGGTTGGTAGTTGTAATCAATTACAACGGCTAGTTTTTTTCTTTATAAATAGAGATGTATGTAAAATCTGAAAATTAGATTGCAATATAATTTGTTTTCTTAATCTCTCTTGTCTTACAAAAAATAACAGAATGAGAAAATAAGAAATTTAAGATGTTAATTTTGATGAGTACACCAACAATTATCCTCTCTTTTTTATGTTTTGTTTCCTTTTGTCCTGAGATGATTCTAATTGCGTGGATCAACCAAATATAATTATCTTTCCTATTTTTCTTGAGACATTGACCTAGCACTTGATATTAATTATACATTATCTCAATTTTAAAGATGATGACAATGACAACAAACATGTATTACCTACATTTTGCTCTCAATAATTAGAGCTTAGAACCAGTTAGAACAAATTAATTCTCTCAATTATAGATAACAACTGGCATTTTTCTAATCTATTATTGTTTTTATATAATTAGCTTATACATGACAACATATTTCGTTTTTAGCAATTATTTACTGTTTTTAAATTTTTGTTGTACTTATATCGCATTAAAATGTTCTCACCGGCAGTATATATATATATCAACACTAAAACATATTTGATCAACTAGGGGCAACTATTATATATTTCGTTGGCTAAATTTAATTAATTTGTATTCTAAATTACAATTATTTCTTCTGTAAATTGTTCAGAGCGCTCTATGGAATTATCGTACATAGAGCGCTACGAAATCTCTATGTGGCAACTTGTATTTAATGGGCTCTAAAGTTGAGAAAATATCTTTTTAGTTAGAATAGATCTGAGAAAGTCAATGACTCCTTTAAAAAATTAGTTATTCCCACTTTCTCTCCAGTTTGTTTATTCATTACATTCAATTATTAACTATTACTGAGTAATTTAACTAATTTACTTTTGAGGCTATGGTACTATGCATAATGCATATTGGTCCGTAGTACAAAGTGGAAACAGTCCATGTCAATCATTTAACATGATCTCCAAATGAATATTATTTGAGATCAAATTTTACTTTATATTTTTTGATAGGTAGAAAATCACTTGGATCTTAAAATCTACGCCATTCAAAAGTAGTGAGTTTCTAACTATCAAAAAATAAAGTAAATATACTATAAAAATTAGAAGTTTAATGATTCATTCGGTGATCATGTTAACTGATTCAGATAGACTATTTGAAGTTTAAAAACTACAATTTTCAACCATAACACGGACTAATATGCACTATGAATAGTACCATAGCATCACTCTTTACTTTCCAAATTCATGGTCAAAGAAAATAACTAATTCATTGTTTAAATACACATAGTCAATGCTTCTTTTAGTATTCATTAGAATTTTATGTTTACCGGTGTTCTAAATAGCGCGCTATAGCGTTTTTGGACCCCAAACGCTACGCTATGACATCAAAATGCGTTATTTGTGCTATGGCCTCTATAGCGGCCGCTACAGCGCTATAGCGGTCCGCTATTTGCGCTATACAATATGGGTTTTTTTTTTTAAGCAATTTATATGGGTTTTAAATAAAGGTAAAAAAAATCTCAAACCGAAATTGAATTTGTTGCTACTTGCTATAGATAAATCAATTTGAAATTGGGAATAGAAATTGAAATTTGAATAGAAAAAAAGTCCAAACTGAAATTAAAATTTGAATAGAAAAAAAAATAGATTATGTCATGAATCATGATGCTTAAGATATTTTTAATAGGAAAAATCGATAGTTTATGATATTACTATGGATATTTTGAACCGCAATTTGGACTTTGTACGGGTTCAATATGAATATTATAATTTCTTAATTACTTTGGTGTTATTTATTGTTCTATGAGACTTTAGATAATGTTGATATTTAGTACAAATATTGAATATACGAAATGTAAAAAAAAAAAAAAACGCTATTTGGAATAGCTCCGCTATAGCGACGCTATTCGCTATAGCTTTTTTTTTAGCCTTCCCGCTACGACGCTATAAACGCTATTTAGAACCTTGATATTTACTAAAAGAAAATACGTAGCAAAATCTTTTTATTTTAAGTTTTTTTTACTAAATATACCTCCAGTTAAATGCAAGTACATGATAAAAGTAGTCATAACTCAACAAGACGTGGGAAAGAGACATACCATCAGACAGCATTGATCATTCATATATGATAGATGATTAAATTATTTTAAAAAAAAAATTCAAATATCTGTGAGAAAGTCAATGGATGTTGCTTTCGCATTGTGAAATAGTTTTAAAAAATAATGAGAACTTTTATGAGGAACTTTAATTAATTTTTAGTAAGGGGAAGATTATTTTCCCATCCAACAACTCATATAGTAAATTCATTTCTTGTATAATTAGTAAAAAAATCAACGGAATTAAACAAATGAGGTGAGACCTCTAGATCTGCCATTGAGTTTGACGAATAAGTTAAATACAAATGAGCTGTCGGCAATAGAGTTGACGTACGATGGAGTTAAATCCGAAATTTTTATACATAAGAAAATAAGAAAAAAAATTAAAAATAAGGAATGCACCGTGGGGATTTGAAAAATGAAAAGGCAGTAGGGGGCCATGGCGTTCCTACGGCACACTCAGGACCGTCGAATAAAATAAAAATTCCAGATATGGGCCACCATGGCACACCCCAATTGGCAAAAAAAAAAAATGGGAAACTGGGCCGCCATGGCTCAGGCCAACCCAGAAATGAAATAATAATAATAATTGGGACGCCATGGTTCCCATAGATCCACCTAAAAAAAACAAGTCGCCCTTTCTCTCTCCTAGTTACTCCGTAGCAGCGGAAAAAAAATAGAAGTCGCCCCCTGAAACAGCGACAAGCAGCGAAAAAAAAAAGAGAAAAAGAGAAATAGGCTCCATTGGTCCTGCCTGATCGCTCCGCTGGTCTCGTGGCGTCCCACTCCGCTGGTTCCGCTGGTCCCGTGGCGTGCCGGTTCGCTGCACCTCAAAAGAAGGATTAGTAGGTCCGCTGCGCCTCAAAAGAAGGATTAAGTAAGTTTTATTTTTTATTTTTTTGAATTAGTTAAAATTAGTAGGTTACTAAATGAATTAGTTTAGTTTTATATATAGGATTAAAATAGATTTTCGTCTTAATTTTCTGTTGTGAAATAAATTGTTTAGATTGGGATTAAAATATATTTTCGGTTTTATTAGATTAGAAATTAGGTTAATTATTTTTATTTGAAAATAAATTATGTGAAATAATTTGTTTTTAGAGACAAGATTCTAGTTAATTTTATGTCAAATATATGTTGAACCATTGTAAAAAAGTTCATTGGTTAGATCTTGTTTCATTTAGGGTTTGGATAATGAAAATATTATGCATGCAGGATGTCAGCCCCTCGTGGTGAGTATGGCCATCAAAACATTGATGATGCGTTTGACGAAGATGTAGTGCCTCAAACTTAGTCATCAAATCAGTTTAGTTCGTTGTTGTGGATGCCACATCAGCAACACCGGACTTCATTCATTTCTACCGATGTAAGTGCATGGTGAAGGCCTATCTTCCTCATCTAGCCTTGGCTTCTATATACAGAGCATAATTTCCACTATTCAGTTTGGCTCATACCAAGGAATTGGGTTCTGGGTGAAGAAGAAATTGTTACAGGGTCTTAACGGAGGGATATATTAGCAGAATATATACATATATAAAATCACACTATACCGAATTGGAAAAAAAAAAAAAAAACATGATAACTAACTTGAACCCTCGATTCTTTGATCTCATATTGATCATCGTGAGGAACCAATTGTGCAGTTTCGAAGAAGGAATAGGTGATTTCTTCGAGCTGTGTTTGGGAATCAGAAATGAGGCCGCTTGGAGGGGAAACACTTTCACCTGAAATTCATTTCAGTTTTTATTTTATTTTAAGTTGTGGGAGAATGTGAAAAATGTTCGAGAAAGATTTTGATCGAGCCTGTCGCTCCGTCTTTGAAACCAATCTTGAGAGTCACACCACACAGCTGATCACAGTTAAGAATATGGGTAAAATAAACTTTTTTACTGGAAAATAAACTGTTGTAATAAGAACTGCAGGTTTAGTACAGTGGCATGAGCTCTCGTCTATCTTTCAAGAGGACACATGTTCAATTCTCAATAATAACATCTAAAAGATGTGGGAGGTGTACTAAGACCATATATATTGATCAAAGTCAAAATGATAATGAATTACGTAAGGTTTTGGCTTAGGTTTTGAATATTATCTCGCATTTATGTTTATTTAATTAGAGAAAAAGGCTATTATCACCATTCTTTATATTTTATCGCAGGAAACACGTTTTGGGACTATTTCACATCAAATGGAGCAAGAATCTGGTCAATCGGAGAAGCGACGCTCATCGACTAAGTCACTGTTACGGCCCGTACTGACTGATACGGACCTAGCCAAATACGGACCAGAAGATGGCGTGATACGCATTAAACCCCTTAGCGACATGGTGTGGATACGGACCGTATCAGTCAATACGATCCGTAACCAGAGGCGCCCTTTGGGGAATAACTACTACAGCTGTATCCAGATCAGTTTTCTTGGCCTCCACTCATCTCCAGACGTCCCCTCACTCCTATATAAGCACCCTGGACAGAAGAAGAAGTTATCTTTGTAATTTTGGTTAGATTTTGATTAAGTGAGAAAGAGAGGAGTGTTGTAATGATGTCGTTCTGCGGCTAAGTTATTTTCTTAGGGGCTAGGCAGTAAACCTTGTTACTCATGATGCTTTGATATATATATTTTCTGTTGATTATGATATCTTGTTGTTGATTGAAATGTTTTTGCAATTTATTCTCCCTTCACCTGATTTCGATGATCTAGTTTAATCCGTTAGGGTAGTGACAGTGCTTTAATGGTAAGAAAAACTATGATGGACGAGTTAGCCTCGTTGGGAGCCATTCGATTTATGTGAAGAAAACCTTCGCGGGAAAACCATAAATCGGAACCACAAAACGCAAACCAAAATCTGTCATTTGCATAAGGTAAATCACAGTGTCCTATATAGCAACTTGTGTATTTAGAGATCTGTCATTTGCATAAGATAAATCGCAGTATCCTATGTAGTATCTCGATGGAAGTCCCGTCATTTGCGCAAGTAACTCGCAGTGTCCTATGTAGTGTCTTCCATAAACAACAACAAGAAATCAGACCCGACAGAAGTAGAATATAAAAAAGGATTGAGTAGCAATGGTGTACCGAAACCCTAGAAATTCTCATCTCTGTCTTTATTTTAATCATTTTTAATTGCTGTCAAATTTACATTGATCAAAACTTCAACTCTCAAATTTTCAGATTTTGTCTAGCTTTTCGAAATATTGTGATTTGATCGCTCAAGACTGTAGACCAATATTTCCTGTGGATCGACCTCGATTATATTACTCGATAGGATTGTGTGCTTGCGATCCGAACCGATAGCATTTCCGAGTTTATAAATTTTAAAAGATAATATCGCTCACTTTTGAGTGATCATATATACACACACACATATACATATATATATATATATACACACACACACACACACATGTATACATATATACACATATACATATATATACATATGTATACATACATATACATATATATAGAGTTTGGCTAATATCATAACGTTATAACTTCGGCCGAAGTTATAACGAGTCGTTTTCAGATTTTCAAAGTCCAAACAGTCGATCCGAACCGTTCAAGTTGTTCTCCATATTGAAATGTGCCTGGAGACCAAATTTTTACATTTTTTGGAATTTTTTACTATTTATTAAGCCACTTTGAAAATTCTGATCTGGGTGAACAGTAAAAACAGTGCAACAAAATTCTGGACCATGCAATCAGAATTTTCAAGGTGGCTTAATAAATATTAAAAAAATTTCCAAAAAATGTAAAATTTGGTCTCCAAGCACATTTCAATATGGAGAACAACTTGAACGGTTCGGATCGACTGTTTGGACTTTGAAAATCCGAAAACGACTCATTATAACTTCAGCCGAAGTTATAACGTTATGATATTAGCCAACCTCCATATATATATATATATATATATATACATATATATACATACATATACATATATATATGCATACATATGTATACACACACGCGCGCGCACATATATATATATATATATAAAATGTAATCAACAAAAGAGGAAATAAGAAAGGATTTCAATTTTGATGTGTAACCCAACAATTATCCTTCTTTTTATGTTTTGTTTCCTTTTGTCCTGAGGTGATTCTAATTGCGTGGATCCAACCATATATAATATTTTTATTCTATTATTCTGGAGACATTGACCTGGCATTTGATATACATTATCTCAATTTTGAAGATGACAATCACAACAAACGTGTAGTCCCTACATTTCTCTCTCAATAATTAGAGCTTACAACCAGTTAGAACAAATTAGTTCTCTCTCAATTATAGATAACAACAGGCATTTTTCTAACCTATTATTGTTTTTATTTAATTAGCTTGATATTTATAATATACGTGACAACATACACTACTACAGAATTGCAAATCAGCACCGGTTTTTTTTTACATTCAAAACCGGTTTTCCTACCGGTGTTGATCGGGCCGGTGCTGATTCCATGTTAGATTAGCACCGGTTTTAAACCGGTGCTAAAAGTTGATAAACAACACCGGTTCTTTCATAAAAACCGGTGCTAAAAGTAGTATACAACACCAGTTGTTCCATAAAAACCGGTGCTAAAAGTTGCATTCAACACCGGTTCATTCATAAAAACCGGTGCTAAAAGTTGCATTCAACACCGGTTCATTCATAAAAACCGGTGCTAAAAGTTACATTCAACACCGGTTTGTTCATAAAAACCGGTGCTAAAAGTTGCATTCAACACCGTTCATTCATAAAAACCGGTGCTAAAAGTTACATTCAACACCGGTTTGTTCATAAAAACCGGTGCTAAAAGTAACATTCAACACCGGTTTTTTTGACTCAAACGGTGTTGATTTTTTACATTTAGCACCGGTTTGGTTAAATAACCGGTGCTGATTTTTTTTGTTGTTGTTTGGAATTTGATTTATATTAAGCTAGCCTCCGAATTTGCTAGCCATAAATTAAATATTCACATGCACAAAATAAAATGGACAAAACATTATACAAATGAAACAACACATAATTTAAAGTATCATCTTTACTAAATTTGATTGTTTCAACAAAAACAAGCTAACTTTACAATATCTCTCACACTGCCTTAAATTTCATAGTATGCCAAACATTTTTCCAAAAAGAATTTAGTCCACATTGTCTGAAATTGTTTAAGATCTTCCATCGAATACGGTGATGAACTTAAGCACTGCATGAAATTAGATTGAACTATTAATGAAAACAAGAAATAGAGCAATACAGTGTGCTATTGGAACCAAGCATAGATATTAAAAGTGACAACCAAATATATTAAAAGTGTAGTAACTATGTCATGAAATAGATTTATACCTGTATTGGAAAACCATCGAAAAATGTAGTAACTAGGGACAACATTAACTTCATCACATAGAATCCACATTTCTTATCGTCATTTTGCTGAGGGCACTGTATTGCACATTTCAAAAAAAAAAAATATTAGTATTGTGAAAATTGCAAGAAGCAAATATAGAATAAGGATTATATTTTGAAGCATATTTTACCTGTTTAATTGAATATTTTATTTCCTTGGCTTTTTTATTGTGTTGTCCTCCTAAGGATTTATATGATGCAAAAATCCTATAATTAACAAAAAATAATTAACAAAACTAATTTTTTACTACATTCCAGCAGAGTAATTGACAGTACAACAACCAAAATGATGTTCGTCATATGATGTGATTCAATTTTATGTACATTAGAGCATAGTTCAAGTGAATAGCAAGGCTCTAACAAGTCTTAGGGACATCTCAGAATTTTATATGATTTTTAGAGGGTTTTAAGTATTTATTTGGGAGCTCTACCTCACTCACTGTCCTGCAGTTTACTGAAAATTAATTTTGACAGCCAATCTTTAAGAATTAATTCTGAGCAATTGGCTAAACAGAAAATTTTGTTCTTTTTATGGAACTGTAGAGGGAAGCCTAATTCAAATGCCTGCCAAGTTTCAAAAAAAAAAAAAAATTCTAACTGTTCCTAATAGTGTTTGGAATACAGGGGCAGATTTGTAAAATGCTGGAGAAAAGCAACATTTTTGTATTTCTGAGATGTGAACTTCAAAAATGCTTAGTAAATGCTCAGAAAATCATAAAAATGAAAAGTTTTGGTCTAGATTGTGTGTTTTTGAGTCCTTTATTTACTAGTGTGGTTTGTTACTTACTCTTTGAAATGCCTCGTGATATAGTAGAATGGTATATCCTTCTCCTTTTTATTCGACGAGTCAAGGATATACACCATACCTTCGCGAGGAACAATTACAAGCAATATCCAATGTTCGCTGCCATGTATTCAATAAAAATCAATGATAAATGTATTTATTAAAATGTGTTAAATTGTATTAATGGAAGTAGCATGAATTAGGTAACTTACGATTGAAAATACGGTGCAAGAATAAATTTCTTATCCTGATGCTTGAACATTGTTTCGGCCATGTAAGTACATGCGACTTTAGTATCGATCTTGAACTGAGTTGGACAGATTCTACCAGCGTCCATGAATCCAACTGAGATATTGCTTTCCCCAACATATTTGACAAGGTACCTGAAAGCATTACATAATTTATGTCTTGAATGTAAAAAAAAAAATTGTTTTATTAATTTGAACACATAAAATTGAACATATATACTCACATCTGAAACACTTGTATAATAGATATATCTAGTTTATCAAGCATCAGTAAATATACGATATCATCGAAATTGACAACAGTATGGGTGTCATTGTCATGTAACAATCCAGCATCCATATCAACAACGAAAGCTATCTCCCCCTGTACTAACTTGTCAACAGCAATATTGTGAAGTTCTTTGCATTCTATCGACAACTCTACTAACACCTTTTCATCAACCAAAGGTGGGCGGCTTGGGGATGATGCATCACTCCTCACCGTCTTGGTTGTATTTGACAAGCCTGGGACGTCTATCGTTGGCTGCAATTAACAAGAAATGTATAAAAAGCAAAATATTTTTTGTGGAAAATGGCTAATTAAATCTGATCTAACTAGTTGTTTAAGAAGTCAACTGTCTAGATTTAATCCTTTGTTTAGATTTAATCCTTATACAAATCCTGTCCAGATTTAATCCTTATACAAATCATGACCTTTATTTATCTTTTTAACATATTACATTCTTTTGGAAGGACCTAATTGCATAATGGAGGCTGCAATAACAAATGAAAAGAGGGTCATATGCAAACCCTGTGAAATGATGCCTTATGATCCCTTATGTATCACTATTTTTTTAAAGAATATAAAAAGGTGATAATATGCAATTTTATAAGGTCCTTCATGTAAATTTCATAGTATTGGTAAGGAAAAGGCCTGACACCAGGGCCTCTGTTGATCCATAGCAACCAAAGTTTGATAAATAACATGTTTTTAGACCAAATCAGTGCGCGTACCATATAGGTACCAGCACAATTTGTCTGGAGGCCCGGTATTGTCTCCTTCACAATTTGTCTTATCCTTTCGTTTATATCGTGATGCACCACATTTCGGACACTCATTCATATTCTTGTAGTTTTTCCGAAACAATACACAATCAGTCAGACATGCATGTATTCTTTCAACTTTCATACCCATTGGACACATCAATTTTTTGGCTTGATAACAAGACCTTGGTAGCTCGTTTCCCTCTGGGAGCATTTTTCCTAAAAGGTCTAATAACTCTGTGAAACTTTTATCACTCCAACCATTACTTGCCTTTAATTTGTATAATTTTAAAACAGCTGATAATTTTGTAAACTTTTCACAACCAGGGAATAAAGCTTTTTCGGATTCATTCTTCAATTCCACAAATTTTTGGTACTGTTTGGTTCCATCATTAATAACATCATTCTCTACAGCATGAAACATCCCATCAAAATTATCATTGCTCATTTCTATATCATCATTTTCTACAATATCGTGATCATTTCCGACATTGACATTATCATGAGCCGCCTCATTATGCTCATTAGTTGTAGTGTTACTTGTTTCCCCATAACTCTCCCCGTGCCATACCCAAACAGTATATCTTTTTACAAACCCACGACGAATTAAATGGCTTTTCACCTCCTCGGAGTCACACTAGCTCATAAAATTAGTACAATCTACACAAGGACACACGATTGAGTCTTCAACATTGTTCTCCTTGTGCTTCTCAGCAAATTTTAAAAATTATTCAACACCTCACCAATATTCAATACTAGTGCGTGGTATTCCATACATCCAATGCTGTCGATCCATCTGTAATTGTTATAATTAATAAATTGCAAGATGTTAGAGTTAAAAATTGATCAACTTAGGGCTTACATAGGGCCGGTGCACAATCCTAATCCACTATTTGAATACTTTGTCTCAGTAGTGAACACAAATCAACAGATTTGGCATTTAAGAAAAATTCGGCAGCATTTCACCTTTGTTCCCCAAGTACGCGTAAGAATCATATCCGTTTGGACATGAAATTCAATTAATACGTACTCGTGGGAACAATAAGGAGAAATGATACCAAATTTTTCTTAAATACCAAATCCGTTAATTCGTGTTCACATCCTAAATGAGACAAAGCATTCAAAGAGCAGTCCCAAAATGGGGACTATTCAAAATTAATCCCTATCGGATTAATTTTGAATGGGCATATGACCTAAAGGCATACTAATATTCGGTTTTATTTGGTCTGTAATACAATACTACTCACTGAATGTATATATAGATTCGTTCAATCTATATATACATATATAATGAACTATATATATAACAAAATAATAATTTAAATCAATATTCAACATGCATATAATTAAATTACTAAAATTGAGAATAATATTTACTAACCGCATCAAGTGGAGAGAGGGTAAAGATCCGAGATAGCAGAGAGAGACTACTTGAGGGAGAGAGTGAAGAGATGATGGAGAGAGTGAAGCAGATCAATAACTCCAAAAGGATAAAATGCACTACAAGTTTTATAAATTTAGATTAATTTCATCAATTTACGAAACATTCCACAAATAAGAAACAAAGAACAAGTTCTTACCCGAATTTATACTAGATGGAGTGGAGAGAGGGTGGAGAGACAGATGAAACAATCAAATTTCGCGCAGCTTTCTGGAACCGATCAGTTGAGAGAGAAAGAAAGAGGCGTCTAGGGTTTAAAACATTACCCCAGATACATTCAGCACCAGTTTAATACTAATAACCGGTGTTGTATGTCATACATTTAGCACCGGTTTATTACTAAAACCGGTGCTACACATTCAGCACCGGTTATTTTAAAAAACCGGTGCTAAATGTGTCACACTACAACACCGGTTATTAGTAATAAACCGGTGCTAAATGTATGACATACAACACCGGTTATTAGTAATAAACCGGTGCTGAATGTTTAGCACCGGTGCTAAAATACATACAACACCGGTTTCATCAAATCCGGTGCTGTTTGACCGGTGCTGATTTGCAATTCTGTAGTAGTGATATTTCGTTTTTAGCAATTATTTACTGTTTTTAAATTTTATTATACTTAATTATATCGCATTAATATGTTCTCACCGGCAGCATATATATCAACATTAAAACATATATGATCAACTAAGGGGCAACTATTATTTCGTTGGCTAAATTTAATTCATTTTATATTAAATGGCAATTATTTCTTCTACAAAATGTTCATAGCTCTATATGGAATTATTGTATTTGTACATTTTGGCTCGAGTATATATATATATATAATATGTAGAGGAGGGATCAAATTACACATGTTTTGGTGACACACTTTGACACCTACTATTTTCAAAGTCCAAATAGTCAATCCAAACCGTTCAACATGATGGATATATTAAAATGTGCTTGGAGATCAAATTTTACATTTTTTTTGAATTTTTTTACTATTTATTAAGATGGTTACAAAATCGTTGTTTTCAGACCATTGAAAAACAATGATTTTGTAACCATCTTAATAAATAGTAAAAAAATTCAAAAAAATGTAAAATTTGATTTCCAAGCACATATTAATATGGTGATCATGTTGAACTGTTCGAATCGACTGTTTGGATTTTGAAATCGCAAAATTGACCTATAAAAAAAACGGTGTCATAATGTGTCACCAAAAAAAGTGTAATTGGATCCCTCCTCATATATATATATATATAGAGCTGGGCTATGGTGAGTTGTGAAGTATAATGTGATTTTTACTTCACGCTCATATTTTCATTTTGAAAATCTAAACAACCTGTCCGAACCGCTCAACATGATCTCCATATTGAAATGTGCTTGGAGACCAAATTTCACATTTTTTAGAATTTTTTTACTATTTATTAAGCCACTTTGAAAATCGTTGATCCATTGGTCCATAATTTTTTACTGTTTTTTAGTGTTCACCCGGATCAGCGATTTTCAAAGTGGTTTAATAAATAGTAAAAAAATTCCAAAAAATGTAAAATTTGGTCTCCAAGTACATTTCAATATGGAGATCATGTTGAGCGGTTCGGATCGATGGTTTGGATTTTCAAATGGGAATATGAGCGGGAAGTAAAACAACGTTGTACTTCACAACTCACCATAGTCTATCTCTCTCTCTCTCCCTCTATATATATATATATATATATATATATATATATATGCCTTTTGAAATCTCGATGTGGTAACATGAATTTAATGGGCTCCATATTTGAGAAAATATCTTTTAGTTAGAATAGATCTGAGAAAGTCATGGACTCCTTTCACAAACATGTTATAAAATAAACTAATGATATAAGATGCTGCTTCATGTTATAAAAAGGTGAAAATTAATTATTCCCAAATCAATCAAGTTTGTTTATTCATTAAGTCTGAATACATTCAATTATTAGTAATTTCACTAATTTACTTTTGAGGCTATGGTACTATGCATAATGCATATTAGTCCGTAGTATGGATCAATATCTCCGTTTTTAAAGTCAAAACGATCGATCTCAATTATTTAACATGATCTCCAAATGAGAAGTATTTGAGAACAAATTTTATTTTATATTTTTGGATAGGTAGAAAATCACTTGATCTTAAAATTCTAAGCCATTCAAAAGTAGTGAGTTTCTAACTAACCATAAAAAAAGTAAATATACTACAAAATTTAGAAAATTTATTCTTCAAGTACTTTTTCATTTGATGATCATGTTAAACGATTTAGATCGACAATTTGGATTTTAAAAACTACAATTTTGATCCATAACACAGACTAATATGCTCTATGAATAGTACCGGAGCATCACTTTTTACTTTACAAATTCATGGTCAAAGAAAATAACTTTCATTGTATAAATACACATCGTAAATGCTTCTTTTAGTATTCATTGGTATTATATATTTACTAAAAGAAAATACCTAACATAATATATTTTTTCAAGTTTTTTTACTAAATATACCTCTAGTTAATCACAAGTACAAGATAAAAATGTTCACAACTCAACAAGACTGGGAAAGAGACGTACCATCTGAAAGCATTGATCATTCATATTATCATATATGATGGATGTTTAAATTATTTTAAAAAAAAAATCAAGTAGAGTATGGGATCAAGTTGTGAGAAAATCAATGGTTGTTGTATTCGCATTGTGAAATATTTTAAAAAACAATGAGAACTTATGAGGTACTTCAATTAATTTTGAAGAAGGGGAAGATTATTTTCCCATCCAACAACTCATATAGTATATTCATTTCTTGTATAATTAGTATAAATAAGCAGCTGGGTGTACAAATCAACGGAATTAAACAAATGAGGTGAGACCTCGAGATCTGCCATTGAGTTTGACGAATTAAGCAGTTGGCGTGCAGTGCACAATGTGAATTAATTAAACAAAATAAAAAATACAAATGAGCTGCATGTCGGCACTCGGCAGTGCGCCATGAAGTCTAAACTGAACTATATTAAACACAATAAAATGAATGATTGGTTTCTTTCATAAAAAACGGAGTTCTCATCCTGTGCCATATGAATTCATATCCTCTGCATTAACTCAAAACAGAATCTTTTGAGTTAATGCATCTCAACCATCCAATCTGTTTTAAGATTCGTGCGAACTAGATCTACACTAATATTAAAGGGTTCCTATGTTATAGGCACGAGTTGGATTGGCTCCGTTTAAAATCAGACGGTTGAAATTCATTAACTCAAAAGATTTCCTAATGAGTTAATGCAGAGGATATGGATCGGTGCCACATAGCATTCAGATGAATAGATATTTAAGAAAAAATTTGGAATAACAAGTAAGAAACCTAGCATTCAGATAAATAGACATGACACTTTACTATCTTGAAATTCTGATCGTACAAATCCAAATCTTTTTCGTCATGTTAATTGGATGTAAGTGGTGGAGTAAACTGCTTAACAAGAAGTAAAATAGACTTATAAATTAAGTGAATAAAAAATACAATTTTATCATCAGGGGTTGTAAAAATATTAACATTTTTTTTTACATAGTCTCATATAAATAATTTTTATTGTTGATAAAATAATGATAATTTGCAACCACAAGCTTTTGAAATAATGAGAATTCGGTGCAGAATCAAATAAAATTAGTTTTCAATAATTTTTACCGAGTGCTTTAAGCCATTCTAAATGAAAAAAGAAAAATATGCACTTCAGAGGGAAAGCACCCCAATTTGATTCCATAGAATTTCTTTACAAGGAGTCGGGACAAAAGAACTCCAATTTTTTTTTTAATATACACTGTGCTTCTACGAAAGCACAATTTGTATATCCCTGAATAAGATTCTTTATGCACAATAAACCAGTACATCATGTTTATCTAAGATATATCTGTTTGCCTTTCTTCACCACAGATAACACTTTCTTCTCAGATCTACTCTTTCCTTTTCTTCCCAAATCTATAACTCTTCCTAATAGAGCGAGATGACTGAGGGGATCGTCTCTGCTGTGGTAAAAAAGTTAGCAGACCTACTTTTCAATGAAGCCCAGTCCCTGCGCGGAGTCAACTGCAAAATCGATGAGGTGAAGCTTCAACTGGTTCAGATGCAGAACTTTCTAGAGGATGCTGACTCCAAAAAGAAGAAAGGTGATAAGAGGATCGAGGGATGGGTGCACAATGTGAGGAGTGTCACATATGAGACCGAGGATGCAATCGACACATTCTTTGTTGAAGCCAATTATCACTGGCTCGGTCTCATCCCGAATGGGCTATTTGCTCGTCGCACTCTCGGTGAGAAGATTTCTAAGATCCAAGCCAAACTCCGCATAATCTCTGAAGGTAGAATGACTTTTGCTATACAAGATCTCAGTGGAGATAGAGCTGGTCCCTCTGAAAGCCTTCTCCAAAAACCACCTTCTTTTAAACGCCGTGTGCTGCCTGATGTCGATAACATCGAAGTTGTCGGTTTTGATGCTGAAAAGAGAGAGATAATCAACTTGTTGTTGCACGGGACGAGCTCCCAAAGCCGGCATGTGATTTCCATTGTCGGGCCTGGTGGGCTTGGCAAGACCACTCTTGCTCAAAAGGTGTATAATAATCCAACTGTAAAGAATAATTTTGATTCTTGCATATGGATAACTGTCTCCAAAGATTTTAATCTCCTTGATGTATTAAAGAAAATACACCAGAAAGTTGTAAATGAGACAGGGTTGGAGTGGGTTCTTGATGTATTAAAAAAAATACACAAGAAACTTGAAAATGTGGCAGAGTTGAAGCGGTTTCTTGATGAATTAAAGGAATTACAACAAGAAGATCAGATTGTATTTCTGTTAGAAGAACTCAATGCATTATTTAAAGAGAAGAAATACCTAATTGTTTTAGATGATGTGTGGAACGAGAACGTCTTTACCCAGCTCGAGACCGGGCTAGTTGACGTCGGGAACGGGAGCCGGGTGCTAATGACGACCCGTAACCTTAATGTAGCGAATCGTGCAGATTCTAGTGGTGTGTATCCCCTTCGGTTTCTCAACAAAGAGGAAAGCTTCGGGCTTTTCCTAAAGAAGGCATTTCCATGCAGCGATCCCTCGCTGAAGTGTCCGGACGAACTGTCGGATCTAGCTGGAAAGCTAGTGAAGAGATGCGGTGGCTTGCCTCTCGCACTCACTGTGTTGGGTGGCCTCTTGTCAAGTAAAACTCCAACGTACCAAGAATGGTCTAGAGTGATCAACAGATTGGATTGGCACACACTTGACGGAGGAGAATGCATGAAAATTCTAGCCACCAGCTATGATGACTTACCGTATCTTCTCAAGTCATGTTTCCGGTATATTATCATTTTTTTTGTAAATTTAAGATTTTATTGAAGATTTTATTGAAGTCATAATTTATCTACGCTAATAAGTCGTCTAATACCTCAACTATATTTGTCCTCTTTACAGGCACAGGAAATTGTTTAATCAGCCCTTGTTATTTGAAGATTTTACCTCATCTTTTATTTTAGACAAAAAGTACTTTTACCAATCCAAACTATGAATCGGGACGGTTGCATTTTTCAGGTATTTAGCTTGCTTCCCGGAGGACTACAATATTGAGGCGGAATCTCTTATGCAGATGTGGATAGCTGAAGGCTTAATAGAGGTCAAAACGGATGGGGAATTTGAAGATTATGCTGAAGATTATTTGGAGGAGCTAGTGCAAAGGTACTGTTGTCATATGTATAGAAACATTATAATAAAGGGAGGGCCTAACCTTCCCCCGCCATCCATCCCCCACTTTTCCCCCAACTGAAAATAAGTAGGGGACCACAGTAAACTGTTAATAACCGTTGAAATAAGTAGGGGACCACAGTAAACCGTTAATTATTGGGAAATAGAAGGGGACCAAAAATGCCTCCACAACATTACAGGCGCAGAAGTATTCACCCTTGTAAACTCAAGTATTCATCCATGTAAAGAAAAGTACTCATCTTTGAGAAATAACTATATAAGGAAACATTACCACCCATCTTTGACACATTTTTAGATGTGGTTTTTTTTTGTACGTTCACTCTAACTAATTTTTCCGACGATCTGTGAGGAATTTTTTAAATCTAAAATCACAAAAGTCTTCTACACAATTTTCTCTTTCAAATAAGATCCATGATGACATACTTTCGAGTTGTCCGTTACGCAAGTATTCACACCTCGTACGCAAGTATTCATCTCTCATTGAACAAATATTCATTCTCGTCGTGTAAGTGTAAAGAGTACATGAAGGTATGGTGGGACCGCACAACCGCGACTTCAGATAAGTAGGGGACCACAGTAATATGCGGAGATAAGTGGTGGAATTAGTAGGGGACGATTTGCGAAAAAGTATTGACACTTAACACGAGTTGTATTCATCCATATAAATAAAAGTACTCATCTTTGAGAAAGAATTATATATGGAAATATTACGACATTAAGAACATTAATTACGCGGAGATAGTAGGGTACCACAACTGCCGTCCGCTAAAAACAAAAGAAAACGCGTAATTAAGTGGGGGAACCGCACAACCGCCATCACTAACTACCGTGGGGACCACATAACCGTCACTGCAAGTGGAAACAACATCAAGTATTCATCTATAATACATGAAGTATTCACATGTAATACATCAAGTATTCACCCTGATATATCAAATATTTTTAAAAAAAACTGGACATATCACACCCATATTTTACACGTTTTTAGAGGTGGTTTTTTTTTTCTCCGTTCAATCTAACTAATATTTCTAACGATCTGTGAGAAATTTTGCAAATCTAAAATCACGAACATCTTCTACATAATTTTCTCTTTAAAATGAGATCCATGATGACATACTTTCGAGTTATTCGTTGCGCAAGTATTCACCCTCGTCATGCAAGTATTCATCTATCATTGAACAAGTATTCACATGTAATACATCAAGTATTCACCCTGATATATCAAGTATTTTTAAAAAAAATTGGACATATCACACCCATCTTTTACACGTTTTTAGAGGTGGTTTTTTTTTTTCTCCGTTCAATCTAACTAATATTTCTAACGACCTGTGAGGAATTTTGCAAATCTAAAACCACGAACGTCTTCTACATAATTTTCTCTTTAAAATGAGATCCATGATGACATACTTTCGAGTTATTCGTTGCACAAGTATTCACCCTCGTCATGCAAGTATTTATCTATCTTTGAACAAGTATTCACATGTAATACATCAAGTATTCACCCTGATATATCAAGTATTTTTAAAAAAAACTGGACATATCACACCCATCTTTTACACGTTTTTAGAGGTGGTTTTTTTTTTCTCCGTTCAATCTAACTAATATTTCTAACGATCTGTGAGGAATTTTGCAAATCTAAAACCACGAACGTCTTCTACATAATTTTCTCTTTAAAATGAGATCCATGATGACATACTTTCGAGTTATTCGTTGCACAAGTATTCATCATCGTCATGCAAGTATTCATCTATCATTGAACAAGTATTCATCCTAGTTGTGTGAGGCGGAGGCGGAGGCAGAGGCGGAGAAGGAGAGGCGGAGAAGGAGAGGGAGAGGCGAAGGTGGGAGAGGCGGGCGGAGGCAGAGGTGGAAGAGGGAGGCGGAGGTGGAAGAGGGAGAGGGAGGGAGAGAGGAAAGAAATACAAGGAGAAAATCTACTAATTAATTTGTAGGGATCACTAGTTAGTTAAAATTGATTATTATAGTTAGAAAAGGAAGTTAGTTAGTTGGGAGAAAAATGAGGGAAAGAATCAAGGAGTAACATATAATTACCCTATAATAAAATACCTTTCTGGGAATTACCAACAATTTTCTATAGAACTCATGGTACTTCTATTTTTGTATTGGAACTGTACTTGAAAGTGTGTTATCAAATTTCATAACTTCTTTTTCTATATGTTAATTAACAATTCAGTTAAACCAACTTTTTATTGATTTCTGAAAGACTGAAACGATTTGTACAGAAAAAAATTATATCATATAAATAGGGAGTATGAAAAGTAAATGGTTATATACATTTAATTTGTTAGTAACAAAATTATATAATTCAAACACAAAAAAGTATTTTACCTCAGAATGAAAAAACATAAATCTTAACACACAATGATACTTTATCAATTGTTGGAAAGAGCTAAATTAAAGTGTTATTTGAAATGGATATATAGTTGAAAATTCTTGCATGTGTATTTTTTATTCATGGTAATTAGAAAAAAAATGAGAAAGGATATGAGCAAATTTTAAAAATAAGAAGGCATGTGTATGATATGGCATATAGCTGGGACGCCATATCATACGAAGACCTCTTTCCCAAAAAAAAAAAAAAAACCGGGACACTATAGCCAACAAAGGCCTTGATTTTTTTAATTTTTTTTAGAAAATATCAACATACAAAATTGAAAATAAATCGAAAAAATAAACCAAAAGTTGGACGCCATTTAAAAACTTTGATTTTAACTTTTCATTTAATTTTTGTTCCATTTCTGTTTGATAGCTTGACCCCTATTGTTTCATTCAATTTTTGTTCCATTTAAAAGTGTGTTATGAAATTTCGTAACTTCTTTTTCTAACAATTCTGTTAAACCACCTTTTATTGATTTCTGAAAGAAGGAAACGGTTTGTTACAGAGAAAGTTATATCATATAAAATTAGAATATGAAAAGTAAATGGTTATGTACATTTAATTTGTTAGTAAATAAAATATGTAATTCAAAAACAAGAAATTATTTTACCTCAAAATGAAAAAAACATAAATTTTAACACTAAATGATACTTTATCAATTGTTGGAAAGAGCTAAATTAAATGTGTAATTTGAAATGGATATAAAGTTGGAAATTCTCGCAATTTAAGAACTTTGTCACAACTCAGAGAGTCCAGAAGCATTAGGCAGCATTACCCCATACTTTCATTATTAAAAAAATTAGTGTGTAGATGGTATTACTTAACCTTGTCTTCATAACAACATTTACCATGAAAGTAACTAAAACAGAGCATTTGCTACACATGGTTCTATTAAACATAAAAAAACAATAGGATTCTTAAAAACAGAGCATTTGCTACACATGGTTCTATTATATAGCACTCTGCATATTTTAGCTGACTCTGTTACCCAAGTTCTGTAGCTGCAACTTTAATTGATTGACAATTTATAGTGATTACAGAGTGCTAACAGATACAGAGCATATTTTTCTTTTCTGTTTTTTAACCCATATTTTTTTACTATTAAACATACAGATGTTTGGTTCAAGTTGTTGAGAGGTCTCCCCATGGTGCTATCAAGTCTATCCGTGTTCACGATCTTTTGCGTGAAGTTGCATTGGATGAAGCCACAGAAAATGATTTCCTTCTCATCTGGAAGGAAGAAAATGCAAAGAGGGATGTAAGCATGACACGACGAGTGGCATTTCACAATGAGATCCATCCAAGGCATCTCACAAAGATCAAAATGCTCAATCTTCGAACATTCATAAATTTTGGGGGAGGTTCTGTCAGAGGTATAGGATTTCTGTTACTCAGAGTCTTGGACCTAAGAGATACAGCAATAGAATACCTATCGACTGATTTGAAGAACATGATCCACTTGAGATACTTGGATTTGGGATGGAATGGGGTAATTGTAATTCCATCATGGATTGGTCATTTGAAAAATCTCCAGACCTTTGATATAGAGAAGACAAATGTCAATGAGTTACCAAAAAGTCTCTGGAAAATCACTAGTCTGAGGCATTTTCGTTCATCTCCTAACTCGAGATTGGTGGGACCGCCATCAACTGCAAACCTAGTTAACCTAAGAAGCCTTGGATGGTGCCGAGCTCCAAAATCATGGGAGAAAAGCTTCCCTAATTACCTCCTTGGTATCCGTAAGTTGCAACTTTTTTGTGTTGACGAGAATGATGCCATGCTGATACATAACCTCATATCCAAGTTGAATAACCTCCTCTCAGTGGCATTAGATAACTTTGTTCCTCCAAGAGGGATGATTGATTTCAGCACCTCACTGAGTTATCAAAACATGCATACCTTGTATCTCGATGGGAAATGTAATGGTGCAACTGCATATATTAGAATTGCAGAAATGCCTCCAAACTTAACCAAGCTAATACTGTGCCAATATAAATTGAATGATGATCCAATGCCGAAACTTGAGAGATTGCATAGTTTGAAAATTCTGAAGCTACATTTCATTAACATTGAGGCGGATACCATAGTTTGCACATATGGAGGTTTCCCTCGACTGCAAAGTCTAGAACTCAGGAGTATCAAGAATATGAAGGAATGGAAGGTGGAGTACGGAGCATTGCCCGTACTCAAGTACCTTTGTATTTCTTACTGCAATGATTTACGTGCTCTTCCCGACCTACAGTATGTGACCACCCTACAGGAGCTGGAGATAGACGAACAACTCCACTCAAAAATTGAGAACAAGTCGGGGGAGGAATGGGAGAAAGTCAAACATATACCAACTATTAAACTAGACACCTGATTTTAACATAATCCGCCACGCACCATAAGAGAATTGTAACGGCAACACTCCAACCATCAACCAGAGAAGACAACCGTAGTTGAGTTTACATTGATGTAACCATAGATTAGAAGGAAAAGTGCAGTCTATAAATAGACAATTGTAATCCCATTGTACAATCAATTACATTTCTCAAATTCTCTGTCCCTGAAATATTTTGCTTGTCAGAGAGAAAAATCCTTCTTTTAATAGTAGAACTATTGAACTTTTTTAGTCATTAGACCTTCTTTCAATAGACTGGTACAATTGATGAACTGCGAAAGCAATTGTAATTTCAATACCTTCTGTATACAGAGTGAAATTAATTTATGGATTTATCTTCTTTTTTTTCAATTTGAACTGCGAAAGCAATTGTAATTTCAATTCTTAACTTAAACAGTTTTGTAATCTGTATATATTGGTTTGTGAATAGTATGAAAACAAATTTCCAAAAGCCAAACTTTAATCCATAATTTTTCAGTAAAGTTTTTTGTTTACTTTATTTTTTATTTTAGTATTCTGTTGTTGTTTCCTTATTTTATTTACATAGGTAGGGGTGTCAATGACACCCGTTTAGCCATTTACCCTACCCGTATCGTATTCGATAAGACGGGTATGGGTAAGATTTTTTTTTCGTTAGCTTATTGGGTATGGATATGGGTACGGGTAAAGATTTTTTCGTACCTGTTGGGTAACGGGTAATTATATGAAATAAATTATATATAGATATATCAATATTATATTGAATTTATTTATTTCTCTGTTTTCCATATTGCTGCATTAATGCTGGAGAAAATGTATGCATTTTGTTATAAGAAGAATATTATGCTAAACATATTACGTTTTTATTTGAATGTTTTGTTATTTAGTTAACGAATTGAATTTGTTAGAAGCGATATTTGTGATTTTTATTTTATTTTTGCTTTATAAAAAACTATTAGTTAGAATTGATTGCATATTTGTATTTTTATTTTTATATTAGTAATTGTGATGGCGTATGTATGACGTGATGAATTTATATGGTTTATTGGTAAAAAATAATAAAACCATTATATTAGTATTTTCGTTATTCGTCCACTACCGTTTTGTTACCCGTTAATCATAATGGGTATGAGTAGGGTAGAGTAAGACAAATTCTTAACGGGTATGGGTAGGGTATGGGTAGATCAATTCTTAGTGGGTATGGGTATGAAAATGATTCCACCCTACCCGTATCGTACCCATTGACACCCCTATACATAGGACATCAAAGAGTTCATTTTGAAGTTTCAGCTGTCTCGGTATTTAGAAAAAAAAAAAGTCAGCACTTTAACTACCTGAATGTACGAATTTAAAATAATTTGTAAAATACATGTGTTTAAGAAGGAGACATTACATTGTCAAACTTTTCAGCACAAAAATATTATGAGTAAATATTTAAAAAATAATCTCTAGTTTCATATCATTGCAAGCGTTGGAAAAAACAGATATTTTGTGGAAGAAAGATGTCAGAGGAACAATTGTTAATGCTTGTGTTTACCTTAAGATATAGAAACCTTTAGGAGTTGACTGTAGTTGTCAAGAAAAGGTTTTCTGTGAGCAATTCCATGTGGCTAGAATACTGATGCCCTGTAGTCCCTCATAGACAACCCGCTACACTAAAGCAAAAACAGAAAGCGCATGGAAAGGGAATTCGCCCATGGGATCAAGTACTTAGTATACTTGCTAATTAGCCCCTCTGTTTTTTTTTTCTGAATTGCAGATACTTCTACATAGTAGGAATTAAATCTTCTATTGCAAATGTCGGAACGAGGGCATTTTTTTTTTACTACTACCTCTTATTCTTGAATTTTTTAACAAAAAAATGACAAAAAGCGCAGTTCATTTTGGAATAATCCATCTATATTCTGGGTAATATTTTCAAATCAAGTTTTTGTTTCCTTCATTTTTCTCTCTCTCTCAGCCTTTTAACACCCATTAATACTAAATTGAGAATTAGAAATAGTTTTCAGTTTTTTATTAATTAATAAATAGTATTTTTAATGATATTAATTTCACGCATAACCAGTTCAATATTTTTAGTGTCTATGGCTGATTAAGTCACATATGTACAAATTACTAGTATCGTGCCCGTGCGGTGCAACGGGGATATTATAATATTGAATAGAATATAAAGAGACTTTTTTTTATTGACATTTCATCTAGAATTAAGAAAAAATATATAAATAAAAATAAAAAACACAAATGACAAAAAAGAAACGGAGAGATAAATAATAAATAACAGTAAAAGAAACAATAACAAATGAAAAAAAATGGATCAAATATAACATGAAAAAAATCTTAAAGTATCATTGCTAGTGTAATTCTCTTCAATGTAGTTCAACATTTCTAAAAATGAACAAAAAAATATGAAAAATAGATTATAATTGCTCCAATGGAAAAAATATAATAAAATTAGAAAAATAATATTTCTATTCTTGATTTTCTCGATTCCAGGTGTGGAATGATTTGTATAGAAACAACTCTAATACAATATATTCTAGATTTTTCTATTATGCCGTTGGGATCTATATAGAAACAAAGAAAGAAAAATATGGAAACAAAGAAAAAATTAATTTTCATTTTCTGTCGTGATAATTTGTATAGAAACAAAGGAGATATAAGAAAACAAAAATAAGGAAACGAAGAAGTTGCTAAACGTAGGACAAATAAGGAAAAAAATGTCGATACAAGGCAGTATATTCAATTTTAATTGTAATATATTATATGACTGTACATGTAGCGAATATGTTTTTAATTAAATATAGACTTCTACACTTAAAAAAGATGCATTTAATCAAAACAAGACAGATTATTTGATTAGAGGGTTGAGATTAAATCTGAAATTCATCTTTCAATCATAGCCGTTGGTGGTCGGACACCCAACGTGCTTAATAATGTAATGGAGATATGCACAAATTGTAACAATATTTAGAAATACCATTTTTGGAAAAATAAAAAAATAGATCTTTCCTAATAATTTTTGCATTTATAGTTCAGTATCCTACATGTATACGTAGCTATATAATATCAGTATTCAAATTTTAAATATTTAACTTGAAAATGCATGGTTGTACCGTACGTAGAATACTTTATTCAATATAAAAATAAAAGAACACGCTTTACAATTATCAAATCATATTAAACCACAGCTATTGCAAACAGAATGATATTACTGTATCATTTTTGCATTGTACATGCAATAGGTACATATCATGTGAAATGTAACTCAGCAAACTAATTTGGTCCTTCAAATATTTTTTTTATAAATTGTACTTGTGGATCCAAATATATATCTCGTATAATTCTCATGGTATGAACATTATTTTCAATTCAATATTATATTCAGAATTTAAATTATTTAGAGGCCCTGAAATTGAATTCAGAAGTCAGTAATATTTAATTATGGTAATTTAAATCATGATGATTACTCGAATTGATTCAATTCAATTTCTAAAGTTGGAAAAAGTTTTAAATATTTGTAAATCATGGGGTAATTAATGAGATTATTATACAATTTTTTGGTTGAAAGATTATTATACAATTAATTATTTCTATCAGACAATGACTGATTAATTTCAGATGATTTCAAGACTGTCGGTTTTGAGCGTAGATTAATTTAATGTTGTGTTTAATTAGGACATATTTTTGGGTGTTCACAATTTTTGAGAAGTATTTCTGCTTAAAATTTTCCATTCTGCTATAATTTTATTCATTTGAACCAATTTTCTAATCTCTCATCTTATATTAAGCATGCAGATGTTCTGATCTGTCAACATCTGTGATTTAATTCGCTAGATTTTAAACCGTTAAGATTAAAAATTTGCAATTGTGATTTTATGTGGCAATGTATTGGCATTTATTGTGTTGCCATAAAAACATTATTTTTCTTTACAATTTAATTTTTCATATGAATGTTTCCATAAAAACAATTAATTGATAACATTTCTTTCTTTCTTGTTATGTTATTGATTATAACAAAATAAGAAAGTAATTAAAATATTTGCTAACTAAATATTGATTACCTTCCTATTTAACAAAGAAGTAAAAACAAAATAGTTAATTTTGTTGAATAGATAGAAATTATAAAAAAAAAAATACGTACGGTTAAATATGAAAATATTTAGTCTTATTTGTTTTCATTTTTTGTATATTTTGTTCGAATTTTGAACCCGCAGCAAAGCACGGGCAAAATACTAGTATTCTATTGTACATTAAAATCTTTACCCACAACTCATATATTGATGCACCTGTTGATAAGTTGTGGCGGGTCTATACAGCCTCCTGTGCTACAAAAATGGTTCTAGCTTTTATCGACTCAAAAGACAGTTGATCGGAGCTTTTGTGGAAATCTATACACCGCAACTACCGGAAAATATTTTTGTGACAAAGAAGTGCAACGGATAACAAAATAAAATGGAGTCCATTTTTTTATTCTTTTCTTCCCAATTTTAGAATTTAAGATATGATGTGCTTGTATTTCTTTTTTCTTTTTATTCTTTCCATGTTTATTTTAGCAGAAAAAAATCATATACTTCACAAAAAAAATTCTATCACTTTCACCTTAAGATAACAAAATAATAAAAGGGTAAAGCAACAATAATTATTAATAATAAAAGGGGTACAAAATAAATTAAGAGGTACGGAATATATTTACGCATAATTTTTTTTTAATTGAGTGATGCTATGATAATACAGATCCATACATATTAAAATTTTCAAAATTCAAATAGTCTATCCTAACCGTTAAATATGATCTTCATATGAAAATAAACTTACATATTTGTGTGCAGATATTTAAAAATGCGGACAAATGGCTGGAACAAAGTTGTGAAGCATTTTTTTTTTGTGGGGAAAATAATTAACTCGACATTTAGAAGGAAGGATTTAGGTGATTTCACTTTCCTGGTGCCTATGTCCATAGTGAAAAAATATAATAGAAATTATTTTATTTTTTGCTTTTTAATTAGAGTAGAATCAGATACATGGACCAATCAAGTATATAATCAGGTTGTTTTTGTAATATTTTGCGATTTCTGTTTTTTTTTTTGTCTGCTGTATCATTAAGTTTTATTTTTTAATTTTATGGTTTTCTTTTTCTGTTATTCTTTAAACCTTTTCATTTACTTGTAAATATTTCACTATTGGTGTCACATTTTAATGCAATATATGTGAGGGCTTAACCAGTATTCGGACTAAAAATTGAGATGCAAATTTATCAGCAGTGGTATGGTGTTACATTCCATATAAACCCATTTCGCCACAGTTTTGTGGAAACGGGTTTAGACCCGGTTGATGTCTGTATTTCTAAATTCTACCTTCCTTAGAAGGTTAGAAACCTAGACAAAAAAAATACTTCATTTCAATGAACTCATTGAAAGAAACATATTATCTTATCTTATATCATCATAAAAAAGCGAGACAATATGGAAGATCATTATCAAACATCTTCAAAATTTAATATATAGTTCATTGAATCTGAACATTTTTTTCATAAAACTCTGTGGAGAGATGTATGTTGCAAAACGTAAAGCAGAAGTGTTGCGAATATATAAAGGGCCAGCTACTGTTGGCTGTATTGTATTCCTGCTTCCTATATGCCACAGAAGATCAGGTATAGCGTAGGCCCAACCGTACACAGCCTCGCTTCTGTTCCTTTTGAATTTGTTTCTGTGACTTACTGTGAATAACTTTCCATGTTGCCACGTTTCATAAGAACATGTTTGTTTGTCATAGGATTGTATGGAATGGAATTTTACGTATTGAGAAAACCCACTATTTAATATGCACGAACTCATACTTATGAGTATGCACTAGAATGATTATGAAAATATGCTAAAATTAGTTGTGAAAAATGCTATTTTTCTTTCTAAAATATTTGATATTATGCAATTATTTTTATTAATAAAATATTATAAATTAAATAATAACATAATATTGCTTATTAATTATTATTTTACAAAAAAAAAATATTCCAATAAACATTGATGAAAATAAACAAGATCCTTAACGAAATATAAAACATACCTAATATAACACCTAAACATCAATATTTTCAAAATAATTATGGCATCTCTCATGTCATAATTAGAGTTACATACTATCATTTTCACACAAAAAAATAAAACCTAGACACCAATATTTTCAAAATATAACACCAATTCCCGTACCACTACACTATCATTTTCACAAAAAGATCAAACCTAAACACTAATATTTCCAAAATATAACACCCAATATTCGTACCAATACACTACCTTTTTTTTCGTTTTTTTTTAGGAAAGCCTGTAGGTATATTACTTAATAGCAATACATACTGATACCTCATACAAATCTAAACATACTGGTATCTAATACATAATAAAAGCCAAAGTTGTATTGTATTTTTAATTCTTAACTTGTACATTTTTGTAATCTGTATATACTGGTTTGTGAATAGTATGAAGACAAATTTCCAAAAGCCAAATCTTAATCCATAATTTTGCTATATAGTATTTTTTTAGACTTAATTTTTTATTTTAGTAGTCTGTTCTTGTTTCATTACATAATTCTTTCACACTCAAGTCCCGGCAGTTTAAATCAGCATACCAATGGATCCAATTAAGTTCTCCGACTGCTCAGTGAGTCCCTCAAAATATACTTACAGATCAAATTTTGCATTTTTTTTTTAGAATTTTTTACTATTTTATTAGATAGATAGCAAATCACTTGATCTAAAGATTGTAGACCATTCAAAAGTAGTGATTTTCTACCTATATAAAAAATAGTAAAAATTTAAAAAAAATATAAAATTTAATCTGCAAGTACATTTTCATATGGAGATCATGTTTAACGATTCAGACTGTTTGAGCTTTGAAAAATAAGATATTAATCCATAGTACGGATAAAATGTGCTATGCATAGTACTGTAGCTTCACTCTTTCATAAATATATTTTGATTGATTTTCAATGTCGCTTGTTACAGTCCCTGAAATATTTTGCTCGTCAGAGAGGAAATGTCAGTTGAGGAGTTGAAGCAGAGACTGGTAAAATCTTTATTTCATTAATAGAACTATTGAAATTTTTTACTCATTAGACCTTGCTGAAAGATGTATTTTTTTTTGGTAAATAAAAACCAAGTATGTTTTTTTGTAGGGAGATTTGGAAGAAGAACTGAAAACATATATTCAATAAATTGACAAACAAATCAAGCAATCGAGATGCTCGGTGCAATACCGTCTATATAGAGTAAAAGCAATTCATTTATTTATTGGATATGCACATCGAGATGTATTTTCTCAATTTGAATTGTGAAAGCAATTGTATTTTTAATTCTTAACTTGTACATTTTTGTAATCTGTATATACTGGTTTGTGAATAGTATGAAGACAAATTTTCAAAAGCCAAAGCTTAATCCATAATTTTGCTATATAGTTTTTTTGTTTACTTAAATTTTTTTTTAGTAGTCTGTTCTTGTTTCATTACTTAATTCTTTCACACTTAAGTCTCGGCAGTTCAAATCAGCGTACCAGTGGATCCAATTAAGTTCCCTGACTGCTCAGTAGGTCCCGCAATGTCAGAACAGAGGAGTGCTTATCCTTTTTTGAGTGGAAACGCCTGTCGGCTTATCCTTCTCCCTTTTAAAAAGAAAAGGCAGCTGGCGGTGCCTTCCACATAAAGGAAACGAATGAATAACATTAACATGTCATGGATCTTTCTCCCTTTTAAAAAGAAAAAGCAGGCGGTGCTTTCCACATAAATGAAACCAATGAATTAGATTAACGTGTCATGTGGGTCCCGTTGTCTATTTTGCAAAAATAAACCCTCGATTTATTTAATTTAAATACATAGTGTAAGATTCTGAATTCAAAATTCTTTATATATTTGTAGTGTGTGAATTGGATTCAGAATTTATAAATTTGACTTCTGTATTTTTGTGTAATGTTACAATATTCATGAAGTATTGTAATTCCATTGAATATTTTTTTTAAATCATGTGCATCCTATTTTAATCTAATGTATGAAAAATATGATCTCCAAATTTAAGAGCCAAAGAGAGGCTCATAAAGCAATACGCTTAGCATCTTTTTTGTCCAAGTTAAATAGTCTGCAATACGCTTAGCATCCTTTTCTCTTTTCTCTTTTTTTGGCAATAAGCTTAGCATCTGTTGACAGTGGCTATCAAGCAATACGCTTAGCATCTTTCTTTTTCTTTTTC
Source organism: Carex kokanica (assembly GCA_025461125.1). Classification (NCBI taxonomy): domain Eukaryota; kingdom Viridiplantae; phylum Streptophyta; class Magnoliopsida; order Poales; family Cyperaceae; genus Carex; species Carex kokanica. Next base: position 174,241 of record JAJGRX010001086.1, read on the forward strand.
TTCTTTGAAATAATGAGAATTCGGTGTAGAATCAAATATTAGTTTTCAATAATTTTTACCGGGTGCTTTAAGCCATTCTCAGAGGGAAAAGCACCACAATTTGATTCCATAGAATTTGTTTACAAGGAGTAGGGACAAAAGTACTCCAATTTTATTTTTTAATATCTTATGCTTCTACGAAAGCACAATTTGTTATCCCTGAATATGATATTTTATACACAATAGACCAGTACATCATGTTTATCTAAGGTGTATCTTTTTGCCTTTCTTCTCCACATATAACACTTTCTTCTCAGATCTACCATTTCCTTTTCTTCCCAAATCGATAACTCTTTTTGCCTTTCATCTCCACATATAACACTTTTCTTCCCAAATCGATAACACTTTCTTCCGAGATCTACCATTTCCATTTCCTAATAGAGCGAGATGACTGAGGGGATCTCTCTGCTGTGGTAAAAAAGTTAGCAGACCTACTTTTCAATGAAGCTCAGTCCCTGCGCGGAGTCGACCGCAAAATCGATGAGGTGAAGCTTCAACTGGGTCAGATGCAGAACTTTCTAGAGGATGCCGACTCCAAAAAGAAGACAGGTGATAAGAGGATCAAGGGATGGGTGCACAATGTGAGGAGTGTCACATATGAGACCGAGGATGCAATCGACACATTCCTTGTTGAAGCCAACTATCGATGGCTCGGTCTCATCCCGAACGGGCTATTTGCTCGTCGCACTCTCGGTGAGAAGATTTCTAAGATCCAAGCCAAACTCCGCATAATCTCCGAAGGTAGAACTACTTTTGAGATACAAGATCTCAGTAGAGATCGAGGTCACTCTCAAAGCCTTCTCCAAAAACAACCTTCTTTTAAACGCCGTGTGCTGCCTGATGTCGATAACATCGAAGTTGTCGGTTTTGATGCTGAAAAGAGAGATATAATCGACTTGTTGTTGCACGGGACAAGCTCCCAAAGCCGGCATGTGGTTTCCATTGTCGGGCCTGGTGGACTTGGCAAGACCACTCTTGCTCAAAAGGTTTACAGTAGTCCAACTGTAAACAATAATTTTGATTCTTGCATATGGATAACTGTCTCCAAAGATTTTAATCTCCTTGATGTTTTAAAGAAAATACACCAGAAACTTGTAATTGAGACAGAGTTGAAGCGGGTTCTTGGTGTATTAAAGGAATTACAACAAGAAGATCAGATTGTATTTCTGTTAGGAGAACTCAATGCATTATTGAAAGAGAAGAAATACCTAATTGTCTTAGATGATGTGTGGGCCGAGAATGTCTTTACCCAGCTCGAGACTGGCCTAGTCGACATCGGGAATGGGAGCCGGGTGCTAATGACGACCCGTAACCTTAATGTAGCATATCGCTCAGATTCTAGTGGTGTGTATCCTCTTCGGTTTCTCAACAAAGAAGAAAGCTTCGGGCTTTTCCTAAAGAAGACATTTCCAAGCACTGATCCCTCGCTGAAGTGTCCGGACGAACTGTCGGATCTAGCTGGAAAGCTAGTGAAGAGATGCGGCGGCTTGCCTCTCGCACTCACTGTGTTGGGCGGCCTCTTGTCAAGTAAAACTCCTACGTACCAAGAATGGTCAAGAGTGATCAACAGATTGGATTGGCACAAAGTTGATGGAGGAGAATGCATGAAAATTCTAGCCACCAGCTATGATGACTTACCATATCATCTCAAGTCATGTTTCCGGTATATTATCATATTTTTTTTAAATTTAACAATACTTGCAATTTTTATATAAGAATTTATTTTTTTGTAAAATTTTGTAGTCATAAGATATCTACGCTAATAAGTCATCTAATACCTCGGCCATTTCTCAGAGACCAGCTATATATATCCGTCCCCTTTGCAGGCACATGAAATTGTTTAATCAGTCATTGTTATTTGAAAATTTTACCTTATCATTTATTTTATACAAAAAGTACTTTGGCCATCCAAACTATGAATCGAGTCGGTTGCATGTTTCAGGTACTTAGCTTGCTTCCCGGAGGACTACATAATTGAGGCGAAAAGTCTTATGAAGATGTGGATAGCTGAAGGCTTAATAGAGGTCCAAAAAGAAGGGGAATTTGAAGATTTTGCTGAAGATTATTTGGAGGAGCTAGTGCAAAGGTACTGTTGTCATATGTATAGGAATATTATAATAGAATACCTTTCTGAGAATTACCAACAACTTTATATAAAACTCATGGTACTTCTATTTTTGTATTGGAACTAGTACTTGAAAGTGTGTTATGAAATTTCGTAACTTATTTTTTTATGTTAATTAACAATTCAGTTAAACCAACTTTTTATTGATTTCTGAAAGACTGAAACGGTTTGGTACAGAAAAAGTAATATCATTTTAGAATGAAAAGTAAATGGTTATGACATTTAATTTGTTAGTAACAAAACTATATAATTCAAACACACAAAAAAAAAAATTTACCTCAAAATGAAAAAAAAAACATGAATCTTAACACACAATGATACTTTATCAATTGTTGGAAAGAGCTAAATTAAATGTGTTATTTCAAATGGATATATAGTTGGAAATTCTTGCATGTGTAATTTTTATTCATGGTAATTTGAAAGAAAAAAAAATAAGAAAGGATATGGGCAAATTTTAAGAATCAGAAGGCATACGTATGATATGGCATACTGCTGGGACGCTATATCATACGGAGACCTCTTTCCAAAAAGAAAAAGAAAAAGAAGGACACTATATCCAACAGAGGCCTCGAATTTTTTAAATTTTTTTAGAAAGTGGGATGCTATATCAACATAAAAAATTAAATACAAATAAAAAAAACCTAAAGTGGGATGCTATTTAAAAACATTGATTTGAACTTTTCATTTAATTTTTGTTCCATTTCTGTTTGATAGCTTGACCCCCGACATTTTTATTAATACCCTAGAACAAAGCAAAAATATCAAATATGCCCTCACTTTGAAATTTTTTTTTAAAATGTCCTAACCACCCAGGGGCTGGGCGGTCAGCCTTCCACCGAACCGCCCCCCCGTCGGGCGGTCCAAAAAAAAAAAAAAAAAAAAAATCACCAAACCGCCCAACTGTGGGGCGGTCCACTATTTTTTTTTTTTTTTTATCAGATTCAAAATTCATTTTAGAGAAAATGGCTACATGAATTTTTGTGTTCTTTATATCAAAATAAAGGTATGAAAGTCTAGTTTCCAGATAATATAATTTCTCTATACAAAAATATTACAGATTGGTACAGTTTTAGCGATTAATTGACAGAGGTCAGAATTCAGAAAAGCTGAAATTCTAGTGAGCAGTCCTATAATTTTGATCAGATTCAAAATTCATTTTAGAGAAAATGGCTACATGGATTTTTGTGTTCTTTATATCAAAATAAAGGTATGAAAGTCTAGTTTCCATATAATATAATTTCTCTATACAAAAATATTACAGATTGGTACCGTTTTAGCAATTAATTGACAGAAGTCAGAATTCAGAAAAGCTGAAATTCCAGTGAGCAGTTCTATAATTTTGATCAGATTCAAAATTCATTTTAGAGAAAATGGCTACATGGATTTTTGTGTTATTTATATCAAAATAAAGGTATGAAAGTCTAGTTTCCAGATAATATAATTTCTCTATACAAAAATATTACAGATTGGTACAATTTTAGCGATTAATTGACAGAGGTCAGAATTCAGAAAAGCTGAAATTTCAGTGAGCAGTCCAATAATTCTGACCTTTGTCAATTAATCGCTAAAACTGTACTAATCTGTATATTTTTGATATTTAAGATCAATTGATGAATACTTTATTTATTAGATATTAATTAAGCACTTCAAAATTATTGGAAACATGGTTCAATTTAACATCACTTCGTAAACTCAACCTCAGTCCTAATAATATAAACAACAGCAACGGTAACAAAATTCAATTAATTAATGCTTTATTCAAGTGATTGAAATATCAAAATTACAAGGGTGTAAATGACCAAAAAGGAAACTAGATGAGTACATAAATAATATCTTATAGAAATGCCAACTTGATTATAGAGAATATCTTATATAACATTGATTTTTCAATTTATTGGCCCATATGAAAATAAATTCAAAAAATGATAATTTTTTATGTGCAAGTAGAAAATAATATTGATCGGATCTAAGCAAAAAAAAAAATTTACATATAAGTTTATGATTTTTGTTAGATGAAAATTCAATATTTATACTAAGGGGTAATTTTAGAATTTTGATCATCATCTCATGCTAAAAAAAAGGAGATTGTAAATTGTACATGGTCCATTGAAATAAAAGAGGAGGTTGTAAATTGTACATGGTCCATTGAATTCTAATAATTTGCTTATCTTTTGTTAGGTAAAGTCTTTTTATTGGAAAAGAAAATACTAAGTACTGGATTTTCATATTAATTTTAATATGTCTAAATTAATTACTATATTGTTTTCTAAATTATATTTAAAGGTTTGTTACTATCCGTAACTCTAGAGATATTCTGCTTCTTAAATTCATTTTCTAGAATATCACGCGATTGAATTTTGAATCTGATCAAAATTATTGACCACTTTTCGGAAAGATTTTCGGAAAGTTTGTTAGAATTATTGGACTGCTCACTGAAATTTCAGCTTTTCTGAATTCTGATCTCTGTCAATTAATCGCTAAAATTGTACCAATCTGTAATATTTTTGTATAGAGAAATTATATTATCTGGAAACTAGACTTTCATACCTTTATTTTGATATAAAGAACATAAAAATCCATGTAGCCATTTTCTCTAAAATGAATTTTGAATCTGATCAAAATTATAGGACTGCTCACTGGAATTTCAGCTTTTCTGAATTCTGACTTCTGTCAATTAATCGCTAAAACTGTACCAATATGTAACATTTTTGTATAGAAAAATTATATTATCTGGAAACTATACTTTCATACCTTTATTTTGATATAAAGAACACAAAAATCCATGTAGCCATTTTCTCTAAAATGAATTTTGAATCTGATCAAAATTATAGGACTGCTCACTGGAATTTCAGCTTTTCTGAATTCTGACCTCTGTCAATTAATCGCTAAAACTGTACCAATCTATAATATTTTTGTATAGAGAAATTATATTATCTGGAAACTAGACTTTCATACCTTTATTTTGATATAAAGAACACAAAAATCCATGTAGCCAATTTCTCTAAAATGAATTTTGAATCTGATCAAAAAAAAAAAAAAAAATAGTGGACCGCCCCACAGTTGGGCGGTTAGGTGATTTTTTTTTTTTTTTTTTTTTTTTGGACCGCCCGACGGGGGGGCGGTTCGGTGGAAGGCTGACCACCTAGCCCCTAAGCGGTTAGGGCATTTTTTAAAAAAATTTCAAAGTGAGGACATATTTGATATTTTTGTTTTGTTTTAGGGTATTAATAAAAATGTCGGGCTTGACCCTATTGTTTCTCAAACAAAAACAAAAAATCATTACAAATAGAGTGCTATATATACTATTTGTATTCCACTTATTGTGCAATGAGTCCTTTGTATTGATTTTGTATGAAATAAAATATAAAGAAAAATAATATTTCATCTAGGTTCACATTTGACTTTTGATTTAATATTTTAAAACATTAACGGTCTAGAGGTTATGATAATTTGTGGGCTCAAAAATAGTGGCACGAAATCCTCCAGGACAAAATTATAGTACACACTAGAACATAGAACATGGGTATCTAATTTTTATGCACATCCATTTGATATTGTACAAAACTATTCAACTTAAGAAATTTAATTAAAGGTATATTCTTAATTTCTTAAATAGTGTGTATTAAATATAAACTTATTTGATAGTCGGTTACCCTCTCATCAAACAATTTTAAATTTTATGAGGGAATTTTAATTGTTTTATGATGAATGATCAATCAAATTTCAAATTGACTCAAATTTGAAACAAAATCATATCTAAATAGTTAAGAGTACATCCACAATTTTAAAATGTAAAATTGTAGATGAAATATTATTTATTTTTCAAAATATAAATTCTAGAGCATTAAAAAGATCAAAGGTCAAATGTTAACCATTTCTTTTTTTAAGATAGATGAAATATTATTATTGTTTTCTTTATATATTATTTCATACAAAATCAACATAAAGGACTCATTACACAATAAGAGGAATACAAATAGAATATATAGCACTCTTTTTGTAATGAAAATAATTTTTATTATTTTTAGCAAAACAGAAATTGAACAAAAATTAAATGAAAAGTTCAAATCAAAGTTTTTAAATGGCATCCCACTTTTATTTTATATTTTATTTTTTTTTTCTTTTTTATGTTGATATAGTGTCCCACTTTTCTAAAAAAAAAAAAATTGGGGACTCTGTATGGTATGGCGTCCCTAGGGCTTTTTTTTCGAACAGAGGTCTCCGTATGGTATGGCGTCTCAGCAGAATGCCATATCATACACAATCCTTCCCATTTTTAAAATGTGCCCATATTTTTCTCAACTTTTAATTTTTTTTCTTTTTCTATTTACCATGAATAAAAATTTCGGTATTTTTTTATTGGAACTAGCACTTGAAAATGTGTTATCAAATTTCACAACTTCTTTTTCTATATATGTTAATTAACAATTCAGTTAACCAACTTTCTATATTTGTTACAGAAAAAATTATACCATATAAAATGAGAGTATGAAAAGTAAATGGTTATGTACATTTAATTTGTTAGTAACAAAAATGTATATTTCAAACACAAGAAATTATTTTACCTCAAAATGAGAAAATATAAATTTTAACACACAATGATACATTATCAATTGTTGGAAAGAGCTAATTAAATTAAATGTGTTATTTGAAATGGATATAAAGTTGGAAATTCTCGCAATTTAAGAATTCGGTAACAACTCAGAGAGTCCATAAGTATTAGGCAGCATTACCCCATATTCAAAAAATTAATTTGTAGATGGTACTACTTCATGACCTTGCAGCTACAGAAGTTGGGTAACTAAAACAGAGCCTTTGTTACACATGGATTCTAAAAAAAAGAAGACTGTTTCTGCTGTCAGCATATTTTAGCTGACTCTGTAGCTGCAACCTTGATTGATTGATTGACAATTTATAGGGCTTACAGAGTGCTAACAGATACATAATATCTTTGTTTTTTTAACACATTATTTACTATTGAACATACAGATGTTTGGTTGAAGTTGTTGAGAGGTCTCCCAATGGTGCTATCAAGTCTATCCGGGTTCATGATCTTTTGCGTGAAGTTGCATTGGGTGAAGCCACAGAAAATGATTTCCTTCTCATCTGGAAGAAAGAAAATGCAGAGAGGGATGTAAGCATGACACGACGAGTGGCATTTCACAATGAGATCGATCCAATGCATCTCATAAAGATCAAAATGCCCAATCTTCGAACATTCATAAATTGCTTCCCAAGTTTCCAAACAAATAAATTCAGAGGTATGGGATTTCTGTTACTCAGAGTCCTGGAACTAAGAGGCACAAGAATAAGAGATCTACCGACGGATTTAAAGAACATGATCCACTTGAGATACTTGGGTTTGAGAGGGACTGATGTAACTTTAATTCCATCATGGATTGGTCATTTGCAAAATCTCCAGACCTTTGATATAAGAAATACAAATGTCAAAGAGTTACCAAAAAGTCTCTGGAAAATCACTAGTCTAAGGCATGTTCGTTCCTCTGCTTACAAGCAAATAGTGGTCATGGGACCGCCATCAACTGCAAACCTAGTTAACCTAAGAAGCCTTGGAACTTTAACCATTCCAAAATTACCTCCTTGGTATCCGTAAGTTGCAACTTTTTTGTGTTGACGAGAATGATGCCATGCTGATACATGACCTCATATCCAAGTTGAATAACCTCCTCTCAATGAAATTACGTTACCTTGCTCCTCTAAGAGAGATGATTGATTTCAGCACATCTCCGAGTTATCAAAACATACATACCATGTATCTCAATGGGAGCTCAAATGATACAACTGCATATATTAGAATTGCAGAAATGCCTCCAAACTTAACCAAGCTAGCACTGTCCTACTATAATTTGAATGATGATCTGATGTCGAAACTTGAGAGATTGTGTAGTTTGAAGTGTTTGAAGCTGAATTCCATTAACAGTGAGGCGGATACCATAGTTTGCACGTATGGAGGTTTTCCTCAACTACAAAATCTGGAACTCTGTTATGTCAAGAATATAAAGGAATGGAAGGTGGAGTATGGAGCAATGCCGGTGCTCAAGTACCTTCGTATTTCTTTTTGCAGTGATTTACGTGCTCTTCCCGACCTACAGTATGTGACTACCCTACAGGAGCTGAAGATAGACAGACAACTCTACTCAAAAATTGAGAACAAGTCGGGGGAAGAATGGGACAAAGTCAAACATATACCAACTATTAACCTATTCCCTTGATCGTAACAGAATCAGCCACGCACCATAACAGAATCGACCAGAATGTAACCTGTGGATTTTGAGAAAAAGACAGATGATGAATAATTAGTTTTTATTACTAATTTTCTTATTGATACAAGCTCTCTGTACATGAATATATAAAGACTAATCCTACTAGCCGTTGGGGCAGTTTCCTAAATTACAATTACAGGATTCTTTGCCTAATTACATCCTAACTATAAGCTAGGTACCAAATATAGCTGTCACAGCTGTATCATGGATGCTAGCCCTATTTACAGCCTATGATGAATATTCTGAGGCTTTCTTTCCTATTCTTCTATTTCTCAACACTCCCCCTCAAGTGGGGTTCGAATAAATTTATTGAACCCAACTTGTCGAGTATGTTCAGATGGCTAGTCTTGTCGAGTGCCTTTGTGAAAATATCTGCCAGTTGCTCTTTGCTTCTGACAAATGGAGTTTCTATTTCCCCTGACTGCACTTTTTCTCTGACAAAGTGACAGTCTACCTCTATATGTTTTGTCCTCTCGTGGAAGACTGGATTGGATGCAATATGTCGTGCAGCCTGATTATCACAGTACATTTGCATGGTTCTTGTATGTTTTATTTTCATATCACTGAGTAATTGCTTGATCCAGATAAGCTCACTTGCTGTGGATGCCATGGCTCGATATTCTGCTTCTGCGCTTGATCTAGCCACAACATTCTGCTTCTTACTTTTCCAAGTGACCAAGTTGCCACCTACAAACGTACAAAATCCTGTGGTTGATTTTCTGTCGCAACTTCCAGCCCAATCTGCATCAGAAAAACCAACCACATTGTTAGAATTATTTTTCTTCATCCAAATCCCTTGACCTGGAGTGCCTTTAAGATATCTCAGTATCCTATCAATTGCACTCAAGTGGCTGGTACGTGGAGCATGCATAAATTGGCTTATGACACTAACTGCAAAGGCAATGTCAGGTCTGGTTACTGTAAGATAAATTAATTTGCCTACCATTCTTTGATATTGGCCTATGTCAGATAGTGTCTCACCATCTTCAATTCCTAGTTTAATATTTGTCTCCATAGGACTACTAGCTGGTTTGGCTCCCAATTTACCAGTCTCTTTTAACAGGTCAATGACATATTTTCTTTGGGATAGAAATAATCCTTTACTCGAATGGGCTATTTCTATTCCAAGAAAGTATGAAAGTTTTCCAAGGTCTTTAATGTCAAATTCCTTTTTTAAGTATTGCTTAACTCTTTTAATTTCCTCATTATTGTTTCCAGTGATGATAATGTCATCCACATAAACAAGAATAATGATAGTGGTGTTTTGTAAATGTTTGATGAACATAGAGGAATCAGCGGTGCTTTTAAAAAAATTAATCTTTAAAAGAGAAAAGCTTAGCTTTGCATACCAGGCTCTTGGAGATTGCTTCAGACCATATATCGCCTTTTTTAATTTACACACCTGTGATGGGTTAGGTTCATTTTTGTGGCCAGGAGGAATGGTCATATAGACTTCCTCTTCCAAATCTCCTTGAAGGAATGCATTTTTTACATCCATTTGGAATAAATTTCATCCCAAGTTAGTGGCTACTGATAACAGGATTCTAACTGTACTCATCTTAGCCACTGGTGCAAAGGTCTCTTGGTAGTCAATACCATAAGTTTGGGTAAATCCCTTGGCCACTAACCTAGCCTTATACCTTTCAATCGTACCATCACTATTGTATTTAATCTTGTATACCCATTTGCAACCTACAGGTTTTTTTCCTTTTGGTAAGTCAACAATGTCCCATGTGTCATTTTTTTCCAAGGCATGAAGTTCTTCTTTCATAGCCTTACACCAAAGTGGATCCAACTTGGCTTCATCAAAACTGTTTGGTTCGGTTTGGTTAGTTATGTTACCCAAATAGGCCCGGTATTCAGGAGATACCTTTTCATAACAGATAAAATCTTGAATAGGATACATAACCTGATGAGATACATAATCCCTCAATTTTGTAGGAGGCCGAGTCTGTCTTGTAGACCTTCTCAAGCCATTTTCTTCTTGAGTTGGTTGAGCAAGCTCTTCTTGAGCTGGTTCTTCATTTGATTCTCGTTCCTCTTCTCCCCCTGAAGAAATTGCGCTTGATTCACCAAGATGGTCTTCTTCTATGGTTTCTACCTGTTCTTGATTTGTTCCTTCGGAAAACATAAAGCTATTTGGAGATAACAAAATAGGTTGTATTGGTGTATGAGTGCTGTCTTGTTTGTTTGGTTGGTAATATGGTTCACTTTCAATGAATGACACATCTCTTGAGATGTAAAGTTTGTGGTTTTTTGGATCATAACATTTGTAACCTTTCTTTTCTGAAGAGTACCCTAGAAATATGGTTTTAACCGAATTCCTATCTAATTTGTCATTTCTTTTTATGTGTACAAAGCATGTACACCCAAAAACTCGAATGTGGTCTAGGTCTATTTTCCTTCCTTTTAGGATTTCTAAGGGACTCATGTTTTTTAGTTTGACACTTGGTAACCTATTTATAAGATAAGTTGCTGTTAATACAGCATCTGACCAATAACTCTTTGGGACATTAGTTTGAAAAATCAGTGATCTAGTGACTTCAAGGAGATGACGATTTTTTCTTTCTGAGACTCCATTTTGTTGAGGGGTATTTACACATGTGGTTTGATGTAAAATGCCTTTTTGTTTGAAAAAATCGACAAAATTTTTGTTGACATATTCTGTCCCATTATCTGATCGAAAAATCTTAATTTTGGCACTATACTGATTTTCAATAAAATAAAAAAATTCTTGAAAACGTGAAAATACTTCGCTTTTTGTTTTTAAAAGATAAATCCAAGTTGTTCGAGAATAATCATCAATAAAGGTGACAAAATACTTAAAGTTATTATATGAATCAACGGGAGCAGGTCCCCAAACATCAGAGTGAATTAAATCGAAACATTTTTCTGATACGCTAGTAGAGGAGGGAAAAGGCAATCTAGTTTGTTTAGCAAGCTTACAAATATCACAATTACTTGAGTCTAATTTATAACAGAAAAGTTTGTTTAAAACTTGATCAGATGGATGACCAAATCTCCAGTGTAGTAACTTGTCACGGTCTATTGGACTCATTGACACAAAGCATTTATTGATAGTGTCTTCAAGATAGTATAGACCGTTTTTAAAAATTCCCTCACCAATCTTCTTCCCTGTGACTCGGTCCTGAAAGGTCACTTTATTTGGTGAGAAAATGACATCACAATTTAGGTCTTGAGTTATTTTTCTTACTGATAATAAATTAGAATTAAAGTCTGGTAAGTACAGGACATTTTTAACATTTTTATTAAGGAGATTAGTGGTGCCAGTTCCAAGAATTTGAGTTTTGTTGCCATTAGCAACAGTTACATATTGAGGTACCTTTAATTTGGTAAAATTTTGTAATTTATTTTGGTCCCAAGTCATATGATCGGTGGCACCGGAGTCTACAATCCAATTTTTTTTTTGACTGAAATTGGTAAAATTGGCAAATTTTGGCACATCATTCTGTTTTAAACTTGCACAAAAATTTGCTGTAAAAATAGGAAGTTTAGATGAACCTGCAGCATGCTGCTGTAATAAGCTGCTCAGTTGGGTCATGAGTTGTGCTAACTGTACTGTTGGCGCCACAGAGGATCCAGAGAGTTCAGCCCCTTGAGATTTTGTTAAAAGAGTTAAGCAATACTTAAAAAAGGAATTTGACATTAAAGACCTTGGAAAACTTTCATACTTTCTTGGAATAGAAATAGCCCATTCGAGTAAAGGATTATTTTTATCCCAAAGAAAATATGTCCTTGACCTGTTAAAAGAGACTGGTAAATTGGGAGCCAAACCAGCTAGTACTCCTATGGAGACAAATATTAAACTAGGAATTGAAGATGGTGATACATTATCTGACATAGGACAATATCAAATAATGGTAGGCAAATTAATTTATCTTACAGTAACCAGACCTGACATTGCCTTTGCAGTTAGTGTCATAAGCCAATTTATGCATGCTCCACGTACCAGCCACTTGAGATTTTGTTGTTTCGGATCCGACTCCAGCTGGTTCAACCCCTTCATTTGTTTCTGGTCCCTTGCTCAAGCCGCCGAAGCCCTTCTCTTTTTTTCCGCCGCCCCACCCTCCTTTGTTTCGCACCGGCCGGAGATGAGGATGTAGCACCCAGCACCCTTCTCGGTTGTGCCCTGCGCGCTTGCAGTGGTCGCACCAGTCGGTTGCTGCGGTTCCCCTTGTCTTGGCTGGTCCTCTAGGGTTGGTGTTAGGGTTGTGGTGTGTTTTAAAGGCTTTGTTCTCGGTGGTTTCGGGGTGATGCGGGTTCATGAGGGATCGCCTAGACTGTTCTTGCTCAATTCTTGCAACCACATCGTCAAAGCTCGGCATTTCAGCCGATGCCAAGACTTGAGATCGGATTGCTTCATAGTTGGGATCAAGGGCTCCAAGATAGGTGAAAATAAGGTCTTGCTCGGCTCTTTTTTGGGTTTCATTTGGATCAGTGGTTGGTGGAAGGTATATGTTAAGTTCCTCCCATTTTGACATAATTTCAGTTACGAGTTCATTATTGCTGAAATTACCTTGCTTGATTCTGGAGAGTTCTTGTTTGAGACTAAAAATGTGAGCAAAGTTTTTGGTTTGGCCATACCTTTTCCTTGCCTTGTCCCATATTTCTTTTGCCGATTTGGAATACATTAGCACATTTGAGATTTTCGGATCCATTGTACTGAGCAGCCAGGACATAATCATTTGATCGTTGGTCTCCCAATCTTCTATTTGTGCTGTTTCTGCTGCTGTTGCCTCGTTTGGTTTTGCTGGTTTGGGTTTTTCTTTGGTGCCAGTGACAAAGTGAAGTTTCCCTTTGCCACCAAGACCGATTGTAACTGATCTGGACCAAGGTATGTAATTCTTGTTGCCATTGAGGATTATGGTTGTAAGTTTGGTGTTATCAAACTGTTGTGACATGGTTTTATGGGTACTGGTACAGATTTTCAGGTTGCTGATTTCTGTCTGAATTTTTTTGGTTTCTGGTACCAGGTATTTTTGCTAATTTCCCCTGTTCTGATTTTTCTGGTAAGAACAGAGACTTACTTGATAGAAATTTGGCTTGCTCAATGATGTGGATTTTGCACCAGGTAACACGTCAATTTGATTGGCTATAGATACCGTTGCTAAAAATCTGAGAGCTTTGTTTTGAAGAGAAAGAAAAAGGGTTGGCTTTTATTGAATTTTGTGATTTGCTTGCAGTTTGTTATCTGCAGCTGGATTTTGTTGAGTCAGGACTTGTCCCGCTCTGATACCATGTGGATTTTGAGAAAAAGACAGATGATGAATAATTAGTTTTTATTACTAATTTTCTTATTGGTACAAGCTCTCTGTACATGAATATATAAAGACTAATCCTACTAGCCGTTGGGGCAGTTTCCTAAATTACAATTACAGGATTCTTTGCCTAATTACATCCTAACTATAAGCTAGGTACCAAATATAGCTGTCACAGCTGTATCATGGATGCTAGCCCTATTTACAGCCTATGATGAATATTCTGAGGCTTTCTTTCCTATTCTTCTATTTCTCAACATAACCATATATAGATTAGAAGGCAGAGTGTTGTCTATAAATAGACAATTGTAATCCCATTGTACAATCCATCAGGAATAATAAAGATCAATTACATTCCTCGTTATATTTCTTAAATTCTTTCTGTTGTTATTACCAACCTTTATTTAAAGTTTTAAACCCAATGATTAATTGAGGCATCACATGGTTTATTCCCGGAGAGATATATATTCAATTGAGGCATCACTCAGATTTATTTTTCCGAAAAATATACTATGAATGCATGCTTCCACAATTCAATGCCAAATATTCTATGCCAAGTATTTGTTAAACAAGCAGTTTGAACATGTGTTCAAAATATACTATGAATGCATGCTTCCACAAATTCAATCTGAACATACGTTTAAGGTGAAGTGTGACCACATGCATTTATAGTTCAAGTTGAAGTTTCAGTTAGTTGTCTCGGTATTTAAATAATATATATATTAATTATTAAAATCATCATAATTTAAAAAAAATTGTCTAACTTCATTTTTTAAAACCTTGAATAACAAAAGGAACCATCCAATTGATCCGGAGTTGGACATTTTATAAAATGGCCCAACTGTCGGTCCACTTTCGACAGTTGGGCCGATATTTGCAAAATCGCAGGACACACCATCACGTCTAAATTTGCATTGGTAAAACAGATATTCAGTGGAAGAAAGATTTCTGATGAACAATAATTGAATTGAACATTATGTTTAAATTAAATTAAACTCGCTACACGTAATATTACAGAGATTGAGATATAGAAACCCTTAGGTGCTGACGTGTTGGTGGTAGTCAGGTAGTGGTGGAGCCAGCTGCTTCCGCAGTTGTCAAGAAAAAGGTTTTTTTTGTGAGCAATTCCCTGCATTTTTCATAGATAACCCGCTACAGTAAAAGAATAAAAAAAATGCATGGAAAGGAAATTCGCCGACGGGATCAGGTTAGTATACTTGCTAACTAGCAAATACTTGTATATAGTAGGCATTAATTTAAATGTATTATTGGAAATATCCGAATGAGGGCATTTTTTAGCAATGCTGTACTCTGTTTTTACATTTTTACAATCATAATGAGTTCAATATTGGGTGTATTTTATGATTGTGTTGGTAATTAATTATGTTGCTTTTTTTGGGTTGCATCTAAATTTTTCGAAGGATCTCAAATATTTTAAATAGAAAAATATATGTTTCGTGACAGATTCTTTTTTGTTACCCTCTTTTAAAAAATAATAAACATAAATGACATCGATTTTGAAAAAGAAAATTTTAATTTATCCCACAGCTCTCAATTGAACTAAAAGAATTGGAAAAGAAAATATCAAATTATTATGAAATATTAATAACTGTGTCCCACCCAGAATGCAACTATTATGAAATGGTAGCTAAAAAAATTTGAGTTTCGTGATACAACGAAATGTATCGGCTGCATGGTACATAATGAAAAAATTACACGTTTAGTATTAATATGACAACCTAGAAAATACGTTCCTTACAAATTTTTTGGTTTAGAAAATAAGTTTCATCAATGAAATCGGTGGGTAACGGTAACCCCACTTTTATAACAAAAAAACAAAAACAAAAAATCGTTATGGGCACAATTAGCACCATATATATTTTTCTATATATGCTAATAGCAATTCGGAATGCTAATGGAAGTGTGGTGAGATAAGTATCAGCAGCCAGTTAATGGTGGAGGTTTGAGTAGAGACAGAGACTAAGTCTTAACCTTGTTTTACAGAGATGGAGCTTGGCGTGGCTTCTTTAGTTACAAATAGTAGCAGCTGGAGAAGCAAAGCAAGCAACAATTACGCTGTTTATTTTATTATTAATATTATTTTTGGTATCATAGACGCGGTTTGGGAATTCCAGTAACAACTCCTGGGGAACTCCCTCGAAATATATGTAATGACCTCTTGTATGTTATGGGCTTTAGATTTAGATCATGGGCCTGACATAAATACAAACATGTAATTCATACCACATAAATACAAACATGGTGTGTGATAGATGAATCTACAACCACTGAATCATATCACATACGGTGTATAAAAAGCAAAAATATCATGTATATCTATCTACAAAAACAACCAATGACTAATTAAGAGAATAATAAGTCTCCAACCAGATACAACAGCTACAGAAAATAAAATTCATTATCATTACTGAGTAATTAATTAGAACAAAGCCCAACATTGAAGAAGGCCCACATGAAGAGAAACAAAACTTTGCAGAGAAAAATAAGAAAAGCCCACTGCCGAACCACTAACCTATCCCATTTGCTAATCCCCAGCTACACTGACAGCTGGGCCCACAGATCAGAGGCAGCAGCAACAGCGCATATCGGTCCCCTTGTACATATTGGTCCATACAATTGATCCTTGATTGTTTGATGGATTTCAAGCATTGATTTAAAATCAGACAGTTACGTAGAAATCATAACAATTGTGGATCCATACTACCGAACTAAAATAGCCAATCAAATTTGCTCTCCATCTTCATATTAGGAACTCCAATTTTAGTTAGTGAATAAATAACATAATACCACTAATAATAAGGAGGTACCATTTATATTATCAATCGCAGCAGATTTGTTTCCTAATAGGAACTCCATTTTTAGTGAGTGAAAAAATAACATACTACAAATAATAATAAAAATAAGGTTTAAGGAAAAGTCTAAATAAGGAGGTACCATTTATATTATCGGTCTCTTCTATATATGCTTCTATCTAGCTTAATAAGCTTGAACTGGAAATAAAGAATTCCAATCAAATTTCCATATTCTTTGTCTTCCTCAATACCATATTCGAGAATATGATTACGCTCACGAGCTCTGATGGAGTCCAGTTTGACGTGAGGAAGGCAGTGGCGAAGGAGTCTCAGTTAATCCGTGACATGATCCAAGACGATTGTGTAATAACCAACATACCAGTAGCCAACGTCAACCAGAAGACCCTTGCAATGGTGCTCGAGTACTGCCAGATGCATGTCGACAAAGCTGAGATGGAAGCAAATGCATCAAAACCCCAGATAACAGCAGGGAAAGGGAGCTCCTCTAATAAAAAGGATCTCAAGGACTGGGACAAGGAGTTCATCAATGTCAACCTCGACACGCTTTGTGATCTCATTTTAGCAGCCAACTATCTCAACATTAGCGGGTTGCTCAATCTCACAACACAAGCCGTTGCTGACATCATAAAGGGGAAAACAGTCGAAGAGATTCGGGCGACGTTCAATATCAAAAATGACTTCACACGAGAAGAAGAAGAGGCGATTCGCAAGGAGAATTCATGGGCTTTCGAGTGAAAAAAAAAAACAATTTCAAATTTCAGAAAAGACTTGTTCAATTAGGAAATAATTTAGTACCATATATGTATATTTTTTTTTTGTTGGAAGCCCTTAGACAAATTTAGTAACATATAGAAGAAGAAGAGGAGCCGAGGAGGGATCTATTTTAAAATATTATTTGTTATGTTAAGAACGATGTGTTGCTTGTAGGCATTTCTTATATTTCACTTTTCTAGCATACCTAATTTCGGTTTATATCTGTGCATATTTTTATCCAACTATCTGGTCCTGATCCGGTACCAAACCATATGGATCCAGAATCGGTTAATTTGAATAAGATATGATTTTAAAAAAATATCTGGTTAAATAATGGGTGTGATTACAAAATTAATAAATTATCCAATTCATATCCGAATCGTAACTGGTATTGTAAATTTGTAATGCAGTGTTATCAGAATCGGGGAAAACCGGACCTGATCACCAGTCCGGTTCGGCTCTGTTAAAATATCACTGAAGTTATTAGCTATACCACATAAAACTGACTTAGCTGACTGTGTCTTTTGGAAAATTGTTGACGAAAACGGGACAAAAAGCTCTTTTGAAATCAGATTTCATATGATTTGCGATTTCTTTGCAGTTTATTCTGGATTTTTTTCATTTTCTTGCTTTCTCTTCACACGCTAATTAAGATGAAAACTTCTGATTTGCCTCTCCTTTCTCCTTGAATCTCATCTTTGTTCTATCCAATTTCATTTCTTCACACCACTAGGATTTTGCTCAATCTCATTCTCAAATCATATATAAGGCTTAGATTGAAACAGAAGCACAAAAGAACCTGCGAAAATCAAATATCAAATATTGTAAGTAATTTCTTGTAATTATTAAATTTGAATTTGTAAATACTTGATAGGTTTGAAGTTTTGAGTTGATTTTATTAAATAAATTAATGCATTACAGGTGTTCGATGAAAAGCTCAAATAAAAATAATATATTTTTTAACTGTTATATGAATAGCATGTCGAGTGGTGCCTAGGATATACCCGTGATACTTTGTCTGAACATGTTTGGTTTGCATATAGGTATAAATGAGTTCTTCAACTTGAATTCAAATTGGTATATATATATATTTGTCCTTCCTCTAGTATATAGTGCCACAAC
Organism: Carex kokanica; assembly: GCA_025461125.1. Lineage (NCBI taxonomy): Eukaryota > Viridiplantae > Streptophyta > Magnoliopsida > Poales > Cyperaceae > Carex > Carex kokanica. The sequence continues at coordinate 192,677 of JAJGRX010001086.1, forward strand.
ACCCTGTGTACGTGCTTGGGACTTTGCTTCATATTTTGCAATTTTGTGTGCTTGCTTTTTTGCTTCATATTTTACAATTTTGAGGACAACATCGGCTTAGTACCATATGATTCTCACTGCACCAAATGTTACATAGCTTACTAGAAGCAAATGAATTATACTAAGCTTAATTGTCAAAAGCATATTTGTTCTTATCGTTTTCACCCTTGCATTTTGATATTCCCATCAACCTCAGTAAACTCATACTGAGCTTGTTTTTTTTTTTTTTTTTGGTCTACTTTTGATAAAAAGGATTTTCTCTTGACTTTGATAAAGTTTTTTTTATCATATTTTTTTTAGATAAAGGTGTCTAGGATAGAAAAGCTGTAGGGGATGAATTAGGACATACAAATGCTAATGAAGATATATATCAAGATTTTTCAAGTAGTGAGTGGCATTTTACTCAACCGTAAAATTGTAACTTTAACCTTTTTATTTTGTCATTAGAAATGCTAAACTTTTATTTTGTTGTATGAGTCTGCTTGAGATTATTTGTGAGAATTAACTTTCTTTGTTGACGTTGACAAAAGTATTTTGGAGGTTTATATATATATTAATTCAAAATTAATGTCACTGGCGGTAAATCCTATTGTGATTATAAGGACCATTATGTAAATTTTCTGAGGTTCGACTGTTTATTTTGTAATATGTGAGATTCATTCTTATAGGAGGGACTTGGATGTAAAAGTAGATAACTTGTTGGGTTCTGAGGTTATAAGTTGTAATTGTTATAAAAACCAGCGATTGAATCAGTTGATCCCCCGCACCGACCATTGAACCGTTGATCCATGAAGAACTTTCTCGAGTCGATGTCAGGTCCGGTTCTAATAACATTGCACCAAATCATTGATAATTATCTGAGAAGAATCTGTCATAACCAAATCTTGAATCCATTTTATCCAATTTTGTGAGAATCCCAAATTTTGCATTACCTTAATCGCAGCTTATGGTGTAAAAATGTCTTATGTATATCAGCTATAAAGATATATTACTAACTGAATACAGAATACCATGCTTGTAAGAATGATGTAATAGTTGGTGTGCCTATATAAATCCTTCCGCTATCTTTCTTTCTTTAATAAACAAACCCAACTGAGCACAATCAACTACATGAGGAATAACGTGTTGAACCCTGTTTGCCAAGCTTTCAACAAGATTTGTTGTATGGAAATGCACTAAGCTAATAGGACGATAATCTTGTGGCCAAGATGCATGCATGTTCGTTCTTTGGGATAAGGACGATATATATATATATATATGCTGTGTTCAACGGAAAATAAAAAATACTAATATTTCTTTCATAATTTTTCAATACTCAATGTATCTAATTAAATTATTGAATTACTTTTTTAGTTATTTTCCGAATTATTTGATATAATTGAATCTTATTCTCAATTTCTAATTATAATTTTTGCAAGGGGGGAAGAAAACAGAAGTATTTGTTTCATAGCAAAGTTCAATATTTAAATTTATATTGCAATATATAGTACTTAAAAAATAATTATTTTTGGAAACATATACAAAATTAGAGAAAGAAGAAAAATGATCTCCATATGAAAATGTATTTGAAGACAAATATGTATATATTGGTCAAAGAAAATAACTAATTCATTGTTTAAATACACATTGTCAATGCTTCTTTTAGTATTCATTAGAATTTTATATTTACTAAAAGAAAATACGTAGCAAAATCTTTTTATTTTAAGTTTGTTTTACTAAATATACCTCTAGTTAAATGCAAGTACATGATAAAAGTAGTCATAACTCAACAAGACGTGGGAAAGAGACATACCATCAGACAGCATTGATCATTCATATATGATAGATGATTAAATTATTTAAAAAAAAAATTCAAATATCTGTGAGAAAGTCAATGGATGTTGCTTTCGCATTGTGAAATATTTTAAAAAACAATGAGAACTTTTATGAGGAACTTTAATTAATTTTTAGTAAGGGGAAGATTATTTTCCCATCCAACAACTCATATAGTAAATTCATTTCTTGTATAATTAGTAAAAAAATCAACGGAATTAAACAAATGAGGTGAGAGAGACCTCGAGATCTGCCATTGAGTTTGACGAATAAGTTAAATACAAATGAGCTGTCGGCAATAGAGTTGACGATGGAGTTAAATCCGAAATTTTTATACATAAGAAAATAAGAAAAAAAAATTAAAATAAGGAATGCACCGTGGGGATTTGAAAAATGAAAAGGCAGTAGGGGGCCATGGCGTTCCTACGGCACACTCAGGACCGTCGAATAAAATAAACATTCCAGATATGGGCCGCCATGGCACACCCCAATTGGCAAAAAAAAAAAATGGGAAACTGGGCCGCCATGGCTCAGGCCAACCCAGAAATGAAATAATAATAATAATTGGGACGCCATGGTTCCCACAGATCCACCTAAAAAAAACAAGTCGCCCTTTCTCTCTCCTAGTTACTCTGTAGCAGCGGAAAAAAAATAGAAGTCGCCCCCTGAAACAGCGACAAGCAGCGAAAAAAAAAAGAGAAAAAGAGAAATAGGCTCCATTGGTCCTGCCTGATCGCTCCGCTGGTCTCGTGGCGTCCCACTCCGCTGGTTCCGCTGGTCCCGTGGCGTGCCGGTTCGCTGCACCTCAAAGAAGGTTTAGTAGGTCCGCTGCGCCTCAAAAGAAGGATTAAGTTTTGTTTTTTATTTTTTTGAATTAGTTAAAATTAGTAGGTTACTAAATGAATTAGTTTAGTTTTATATATAGGATTAAAATAGATTTTCGTCTTAATTTTCTGTTGTGAATAAATTGTTTAGATTGGGATTAAAATATATTTTCGGTTTTATTAGATTAGAAATTAGGTTAATTATTTTTATTTGAAAATAAATTATGTGAAATAATTTGTTTTTAGAGACAAGATTCTAGTTAATTTTATGTCAAATATATGTTGAACCATTGTAAAAAAGTTCATTGGTTAGATCTTGTTTCATTTAGGGTTTGGATAATGAAAATATTATACATGCAGGATGTCAGTCCCTCGTGGTGAGTATGGCCATCAAAACATTGATGATGCGTTTGACGAAGATGTAGTGCCTCAAACTTAGTCATCAAATCAGTTTAGTTCGTTGTTGTGGATGCCACATCAGCAACACCGGACTTCATTCATTTCTACCGATGTAAGTGCATGGTGAAGGCCTATCTTCCTCATCTAGCCTTGGCTTCTATATACAGAGCATAATTTCCACTATTCAGTTTGGCTCATACCAAGGAATTGGGTTCTGGGTGAAGAAGAAATTGTTACAGGGTCTTAACGGAGGGATATATTAGCAGAATATATACATATATAAAATCACACTATACCGAATTGGAAAAAAAAAAAAAAAAAACATGATAAATAACTTGAACCCTCGATTCTTTGATCTCATATTGATCATCGTGAGGAACCAATTGTGCAGTTTCGAAGATGGAATAGGTGATTTCTTCGAGCTGTGTTTGGGAATCAGAAATGAGGCCGCTTGGAGGGGAAACACTTTCACCTGAAATTCATTTCAGTTTTTTTTTTATTTTAAGTTGTGGGAGAATGTGAAAAATGTTCGAGAAAGATTTTGATCGAGCCTGTCGCTCCGTCTTTGAAACCAATCTTGAGAGTCACACAGCTGATCACAGTTAAGAATATGGGTAAAATAAACTTTTTTACTTGAAAATAAACTGTTGTAATAAGAACTGCAGGTTTAGTACACTGGCATGAGCTCTCGTCTATCTTTCAAGAGGACACATGTTCAATTCTCAATAATAACATCTAAAAGATGTGGGAGGTGTACTAAGACCATATATATTGATCAAAGTCAAAATGATAATGAATTACGTAAGGTTTTGGCTTAGGTTTTGAATATTACCTTGCATTTATGTTTATTTAATTAGAGAAAAAGGCTATTATCACCATTCTTTATATTTTATCGCAGAAAACACGTTTTGGGACTATTTCACATCAAATGGAGCAAGAATCAGGTCAATCGGAGAAGCGACGCTCATCGACTAAGTCACTGTTACGGCCCGTACTGACTGATACGGACCTAGCCAGATACGGACCAGGAGATGGCGTGATACGCATTAAACCCCTTAGCGACATGGTGTGGATACGGACCGTATCAGTCAATACGGTCCGTAACCAGAGGCGCCCTTTGGGGAATAACTACTACAGCTGTATCCATATCAGTTTTCTTGGCCTCCACTCATCTCCAGACGTCCCCTCACTCCTATATAAGCACCCTGGACAGAAGAAGAAGTTATCTTTGTAATTTTGGTTAGATTTTGATTAAGTGAGAAAGAGAGGAGTGTTGTAATGATGCCGTTCCGCGGCTAAGTTCTTTTCTTAGGGGCTAGGCAGTAAACCTTGTTACTCATGATGCTTTGATATATATATTTTCTGTTGATTATGATTTCTTGTTGTTGATTGAAATGTTTTTGCAATTTATTCTCCCTTCACCTGATTTCGATGATCTAGTTTAATCCGTTAGGGTAGTGACAGTGCTTTAATGGTAAGAAAAACTATGATGGACGAGTTAGCCTCGTTGGGAGCCATTAGATTTATGTGAAGAAAACCTTCGCGGGAAAACCATAAATCGGAACCACAAAACGCAAACCAAAATCTGTCATTTGCGTAAGGTAAATCGCAGTGTCCTATATAGTAACTTGTGTATTTAGAGATCTGCCATTTGCATAAGATAAATCGCAGTATCCTATGTAATACCTCGATGGAAGTCCCGTCATTTGCGCAAGTAACTCGCAGTGTCCTATGTAGTGTCTTCCATAAACAACAACAGAAAATCAGACCCAACAGAAGTAGAATATAAAAAAGGATTGAGTAGCAATGGTGTACCGAAACCCTAGAAATTCTCATCTCTGTCTTTATTTTAATCACTTTTAATTGCTGTCAAATTTACACTGATCAAAACTTCAACTCTCAAATTTTCAGATTTTGTCTAGCTTTTCGAAAGATTGTGATTTGATCGCTCAAGACTGTAGACCAATATTCCATGTGGATCGACCTCGATTATACTACTTGATAGGATTGTGCGCTTGCGATCCGAACCGATAGCATTTCCGAGTTTATAAATTTTAAAAGATAATATCGCTCACTTTTGAGTGATCATATATATACACACACATATACATATATATATATATAGACACACACACATGTATACATATATACACATATACATATATATATATATAGGGAGCGGCTAAGTTGCTGCTGGCAGCATTTCGGCGAGGTGCTTACGGGGGCATATTTTGCAATTTGATGTTGAAACAACAAATTAAAACCGTTAGATGTTCAATCTATATTAAAATCTACTTGGAGACCAAATTTTACATTTTTTGGAATTTTTTTACTATTTTTTAAGCTGGTTTGAAAACTGCTGTTTTTATTAAATTTCTGAAGCATTGAAAACTGCGGTTTTCAAACCAGCTTAAAAAATAGTAAAAAAATTCCAAAAAATGTAAAATTTGGTCTCCAAGTAGATTTTAATATAGATTGAACATCTAACGGTTTTAATTTGTTGTTTCAACATCAAATTGCAAAATATGCCCCCATAAGCACCTCGCCGAAATGCTGCCGGCAGCAAATTAGCCATACTCTATATATATACATATGTATACATACATATACATATATATAGAGTTTGGCTAATATCATAATGTTATAACTTCGGCCGAAGTTATAACGAGTCGTTTTCGGATTTTCAAAGTCCAAACAGTCGATCCGAACCGTTCAAGTTGTTCTCCATATTGAAATGTGCCTGGAGACCAAATTTTTACATTTTTTGGAATTTTTTACTATTTATTAAGCCACTTTGAAAATTCTGATCTGGGTGAACAGTAAAAACAGTGCAACAAAATTCTGGACCATGCGATCAGAATTTTCAAGGTGGCTTAATAAATATTAAAAAAATTCCAAAAAATGTAAAATTTGGTCTCCAAGCACATTTCAATATGGAGAACAACTTGAACGGTTCGGATCGACTGTTTGGACTTTGAAAATCCGAAAACGACTCATTATAACTTCAGCCGAAGTTATAACGTTATGATATTAGCCAACCTCCATATATATATATACATACATATATATACATACATATACATATATATATACATACATATGTATACACACATACACACACACACACACACACACACATATATATATATATATATATATATAAAATGTAATCAACAAAAGAGGAAATAAGAAAGGATTTCAATTTTGATGAGTAACCCAACAATTATCCTTCTTTTTATGTTTTGTTTCCTTTTGTCCTGAGGTGATTCTAATTGCGTGGATCCAACCATATATAATATTTTTATTCTATTATTCTGGAGACATTGACCTGGCATTTGATATACATTATCTCAATTTTGAAGATGACAATCACAACAAACGTGTAGTCCCTACATTTCTCTCTCAATAATTAGAGCTTACAACCAGTTAGAACAAATTAGTTCTCTCTCAATTATAGATAACAACAGGCATTTTTCTAACCTATTATTGTTTTATTTAATTAGCTTGATATTTATAATATACGTGACAACATATTTCGTTTTTAGCAATTATTTACTGTTTTTAAATTTTATTATACTTAATTATATCGCATTAATATGTTCTCACCGGCAGCATATATATCAACATTTAAACATATATGATCAACTAAGGGGCAACTATTATTTCGTTGGCTAAATTTAATTCATTTTATATTAAATGGCAATTATTTCTTCTACAAAATGTTCATAGCTCCATATGGAATTATTGTATTTGTACATTTTGGCTCGAGTATATATATATATATATATAGTGCTGGGCTTAGCTACTTCATGGAGTAAAACGACTTGGTGCTCCACGCCTCATTATTTCTATTTTGAAAATCCAAACGACCGATCCGAACCGCTCAAGTTGTTCTCCATATTGATATGTGCTTGGAGACCAAATTTTACATTTTTTGGAATTTTTTTACTATTTATTAAGCCACTTTGAAAATCACTGATCCGGCGGTCCAGAAATTTTTACTGTTTTTTACTATTCATAAGGATTTTCAGATTTTCAAAGTGGCTTAATAAATAGTAAAAAAATTCCAAAAAATGTAAAATTTGGTCTCCAAGTACATTTCAATATGAAGAACATGTTGGAAGGTTCGAATCGACTATTTGAACTTTGAAAATGAAGATATGGCGTGAAGTACAAAGTCGTTTTACTTCATGAAGTAGCTAAGTCCATCTCTATATATATATATATATATATATATATATGTAGAGGAGGGATCAAATTACACATGTTTTGGTGACACACTTTGACACCTACTATTTTCAAAGTCCAAATAGTCAATCCAAACCGTTCAACATGATGGATAAATGTGCTTGGAGATCAAATTTTACATTTTTTTTGAATTTTTTTACTATTTATTAAGATGGTTACAAAATCGTTGTTTTCAGACCATTGAAAAACAATGATTTTGTAACCATCTTAATAAATAGTAAAAAAATTCAAAAAAATGTAAAATTTGATTTCCAAGCGCATATTAATATGGTGATCATGTTGAACTGTTCGAATCGACTGTTTGGATTTTGAAATCGCAAAATTGACCTATAAAAAAAACGGTGTCATAATGTGTCACCAAAAAAAGTGTAATTGGATCCCTCCTCATATATATATATAGAGCTGGGCTATGGTGAGTTGTGAAGTATAATGTGATTTTTACTTCACGCTCATATTTTCATTTTGAAAATCTAAACAACCTGTCCGAACCGCTCAACATGATCTCCATATTGAAATGTGCTTGGAGACCAAATTTCACAATTTTTAGAATTTTTTTACTATTTATTAAGCCACTTTGAAAATCGTTGATCCATTGGTCCATAATTTGTTACTGTTTTTTAGTGTTCACCCGGATCAGCGATTTTCAAAGTGGTTTAATAAATAGTAAAAAAATTCCAAAAAATGTAAAATTTGGTCTCCAAGTACATTTCAATATGGAGATCATGTTGAGCGGTTCGGATCGATGGTTTGGATTTTCAAATGGGAATATGAGCGGGAAGTAAAACAACGTTTTACTTCACAACTCACCATAGTCTATCTCTCTCTCTCCCTCTATATATATATATATATATATATATATATATATGCCTTTTGAAATCTCGATGTGGTAACATGAATTTAATGGGCTCCATATTTGAGAAAATATCTTTTAGTTAGAATAGATCTGAGAAAGTCATGGACTCCTTTCACAAACATGTTATAAAATAAACTAATGATATAAGATGCTGCTTCATGTTATAAAAAGGTGAAAATTAATTATTCCCAAATCAATCAAGTTTGTTTATTCATTAAGTCTGAATACATTCAGTTATTAGTAATTTCACTAATTTACTTTTGAGGCTATGGTACTATGCATAATGCATATTAGTCCGTAGTATGGATCAATATCTCCGTTTTTAAAGTCAAAACGATCGATCTCAATTATTTAACATGATCTCCAAATGAGAAGTATTTGAGAACAAATTTTATTTTATATTTTTGGATAGGTAGAAAATCACTTGATCTTAAAATTCTAAGCCATTCAAAAGTAGTGAGTTTCTAACTAGCTCATAAAAAAAGTATATACATATTATAAAGTTTTGAAAATTTATTCTTCAAGTACTTTTTCATTTGGTGATCATGTTAAACGATTTAGATCGACTATTTGGATTTTAAAAACTACAATTTTGATCCATAACACATATTGATATGCACTTTGAATAGTACCGGAGCATCACTTTTTACTTTACAAATTCATGGTCAAAGAAAATAACTTTCATTGTATAAATACACATCGTAAATGCTTCTTTTAGTATTCATTAGTATTTTATATTTACTAAAATAAAATACCTAACATAATATATTTTTTCAAGTTTTTTTACTAAATATACCTCCAGTTAAACGCAAGTACATGACAAAAATAGTCATAACTCATGAAGATATGGGAAAGAGACATACCATCTGAAAGGATTGATCATTCATATTATCATATATGATAGATGTTTAAATTATTTTAAAAAAAAATTCAAATAGAGTATGGGATCAAGTTGTGAGAAAGTCAATGGATGTTGCTTTCGTATTGTGAAATAGTTTTCAAAAACAATGAAAACTTTGAGGAGGTACTTTAATTAATTTTTAAGAAGGGGGAAGATTTTTTTTCCCATCCAACAACTCATATAGTATATTCATTTCTTGTATAATTAGTATAAATAAGCAGCTGGGTGTACAAATCAACGGAATTAAACAAATGAGGTGAGACCTCGAGATCTGCCATTGAGTTTGACGAATTAAGCAGTTGGCGTGCAGTGCACAATGTGAATTAATTAAACAAAATAAAAAATACAAATGAGCTGCATGTCGGCACTCGGCAGTGCGCCATGAAGTCTAAACTGAACTATATTAAACACAATAAAATGAATGATTGGTTTCTTTCATAAAAACGGAGTTCTCATCCTGTGCCGCATGAATTCGTATCCTCTGCATTAACTCAAAACATAATCTTTTGAGTTAATGCATCTCAACCATCTGATCTGTTTTAAGATTTGTGCGAACTAGATCTACACTAATATTAAAGGGTCCCTATGTTATAGGCACGAGTTGGATTGGCTCCGTTTAAAATCAGACGGTTGAAATTCATTAACTCAAAAGATTTCCTATTGAGTTAATGCAGAGGATACGGATCCGTGCCGCATAGCATTCAGATGAATAGATATTTAAGAGAATTTTTGGAATAACAAGTAAGAAACCTAGCATTCAGATAAATAGACATCACACTTTACTATCTTGAAATTCTAATTGTACAAATCCAAATCTTTTTCGTCATGTTAATTGGATGTAAGTGGTGGAGTAAACTGCTTAACAAGAAGTAAAATAGACTTATAAATTAAGTGAATAAAAAATACAATTTTATCATCAGGGGTTGTAAAAATATTAACATTTTTTTTTACATAGTCTCATATTAATAATTTTTATTGTTGATAAAATAATGATAATTTGCAACCACAAGCTTTTGAAATAATGAGAATTCGGTGCAGAATCAAATAAAATTAGTTTTCAATAATTTTTACCGAGTGCTTTAAGCCATTCTAAATGAAAAAAAGAAAAATATGCACTTCAGAGGGAAAGCACCCCAATTTGATTCCATAGAATTTGTTTACAAGGAGTCGGGACAAAAGAACTCCAATTTTTTTTTTAATATACACTGTGCTTCTACGAAATCACAATTTGTATATCCCTGAATACGATTCTTTATGCACAATAAACCAGTATATCATGTTTATCTAAGATGTATCTCTTTGCCTTTCTTCTCCACAGATAACACTTTCTTCTCAGATCTACCATTTCCTTTTCTTCCCAAATCGATAACTCTTCCTAATAGAGCGAGATGACTGAGGGGATCGTCTCTGCTGTGGTAAAAAAGTTAGCAGACCTACTTTTCAATGAAGCCCAGTCCCTGCGAGGAGTCGACCGCAAAATCGATGAGGTGAAGCTTCAACTGGGTCAGATGCAGCGTTTTCTAGAGGATGCCGAATCCAAAAAGAAGACCGGTGATAAGAGGATCAAGGGATGGGTGCTTGATGTGAGGAGTGTCACATATGAGACCGAGGATGCAATCGACACATTCCTTGTTGAAGCCAACTATCAGTGGCTCGATCTCATCCCGAACGGGCTATTTGCTCGTCGCACTATCGGTGACAAGATTTATAAGATTCAAGCCAAACTCCGCATAATCTCCGAAGGTAGAACTACTTTTGGGATACAAGGATATCTTAGTGGAGATCGAGCTGGTCACTCTGAAAGCCTTCTCCAAAAACAACCTTCTTTTAAACGCCGTGTGCTGCCTGATGTCGATAACATCGAAGTTGTCGGTTTTGATGCCGAAAAGATAGATATAATCAATTTGTTGTTGCACGGGAGGAGCTCCCTAAGCCGGCTTGTGGTTTCCATTGTCGGGCCTAGTGGGCTTGGCAAGACCACTCTTGCTCAAAAGGTGTATAATAGTCCAACTGTAAAGAATCATTTTGATTCTTCCATATGGATAACTGTCTCCCAAGATTTTAATCTCCTTGATGTATTAAAGAAAATACACCAGAAACTTGTAAATGAGAAAGAGTTCAAGCGGGTTTCTGGTGTATTAAAGAAATTACAACAAGAAGATCAGATTATACATCTGTTAGGAGAACTCAATTCATTATTGAAAGAGAAGAAATACCTAATTGTCTTAGATGATGTGTGGACTGAGGTTGCCTTTCCCCAGCTCGAGACCGGCCTAGTCGACGTCGGGAACGGGAGCCGGGTGCTAATGACGACCCGTAACCTTAATGTAGCGAATCGTGCAGATTCTAGTGGTGTGTATCCTCTTCGATTTCTCAACAAAAAAGAAAGCTTCGGGCTTTTCCTAAAGAAGGCATTTCCAAGCAGTGATCCCTCGCTGAAGTGTCCGGACGAACTGTCGGATCTAGCTAGAAAGGTAGTGAAGAGATGCGGCGGCTTGCCTCTCGCACTCACTGTGTTGGGTGGCCTCTTGTCAAGTAAAAATCCTACGTACCAAGAATGGTCAAGAGTGCTCAACAGATTGGATTGGCACAAAGTCAACGGAGGAGAATGCATGAAAATTCTAGCCACCAGCTATGATGACTTACCGTATCTTCTCAAGTCATGTATCCGGTATATTATCATATTTTTTTTTTAATTTAACAATACTGGCAATTTTTATTTAAGGATTTTTTTTTTGTAAAAATTTGAAGTCTTAATATCTACGCTAATAAGTCATCTAATACCTCGTCCATTTCTCAGAGACAAAAAGTACAATCGGTCCTTGTTATTTAAAGATTTTACCTCATCTTTTATTTTAGACAAAAATTACTTTGGTCATCCAAACTATGAATCAAATCGGTTGCATGTTTCAGGTACCTAGCTTGCTTCCCAGAGGACTACAAAATTGAGGCGAAACGTCTTATGCAGATGTGGATAGCTGAAGGCTTAATAGAGGTGAAAACGGCTGGGGAATTTGAAGATTATGCTGAAGATTATTTGGAGGAGCTCGTGCAAAGGTATTGTTGTCATATGTATAGGAACATTATAGTAGAATACCTTTTTGAGAATTACCAACAATTTTATATAAAACTCATGGTACTTGTATTTTTGTATTGGAACTAGCATTTGAAAGTGTGTTATCAAATTTCGTAACTTCTTTTTCTATATGTTAATTAACAATTCAGTTAAACCAACTTTTTATTGATTTCTGAAAGACTGAAACGGTTTGTTGCAGAAAAAAAAAATATCATATAAAATGAGAGTATGAAAAGTAAATAGTTATGTACATTTAATTTGTTAGTAACAAAAATGTATAATTCAAACACGAGAAATTATTTTACCTCAAAATGAGAAAACATAAATTTTAACACACAATGATACTTTATCAATTGATGGAAAGAGCTAATTAAATTAAATGTGTTATTTGAAATGGATATATATAAAGTTGGAAATTCTCGCAATAAGAACTTGGTAACAACTCAGAGAGTCCATAAGTATTAGGCAGCATTACCCCATATTCAAAAAATTAATTTGTAGATGGTATTACTTCACCTTGCAGCTACAGAACTTGGGTAACTAAAACAGAGCCTTTGTTATTATAAAAAGAAGACTGTTTCTGCTGTCAGCATATTTTAGCTGGCTCTGTAGCTGCAACCTTACTTGATTGATTGACAATTTATAGTGCTTATAGAGTGCTAACAGATACATAATATCTTTTTTTTTTTTGACACATTTATTTACTATTAAATATACAGATGTTTGGTTCAAGTTGTTGAGAGGACTCCCCATGGTGCTATCAAGTATATCCGGGTTCACGATCTTTTGCATGAAGTTGCATTGGGTGAAGCCACAGAAAATGATTTCCTTCTCATCTGGAAGGAAGAAAATGCAGAGAGGGATGTAAGAATGACACGACGAGTGGCATTTCACAATGAGATCCATCCAAGGCATCTCACAAAGATCAAAATGCCCAATCTTCGAACATTCATAAATTTCAGGGGAGGTTATGTCAGAGGTATGGGATTTATGTTACTCAGAGTCCTGGAACTAAGAAACACAAGAATAAGATGCCTACCGACTGATTTGAAGAACATGATCCACTTGAGATACTTGGGTTTGATAAAAACTGGTGTAACTGTAATTCCATCATGGATTGGTCATTTGCAAAATCTACAGACCTTTGATATAAGTGGTACATATGTCAATGAGTTGCCAAAAAGTCTCTGGAACAATGCTCATAGGACACGTGGCTAGAATTATTTAGCTGCCAGAGTTTTTGAAGACAGCTATCTCCTTCCAAAAATCTACCGACTTGCTGAATACGCAACTACAATTTATTTCTGAATGTAACGAAAGCTAGCAATTAATAAAGTTCCAAAATTCTACTCCTTTTTTATTTATAACATAATTAAATTACTTATATAATAAAAAGTCAAAATCAACTATCATTATAATTCTACTCCTTTTTTTGCATCCGGTGACCATAATTACTGTACTTAATTAATTATAATTCTCCGTATAGCATGTTGTGTGTACAACTTCCTGTAGCAGGTCGTTGCATCAGAAATGATTCACTCAATTCACAACTGTGCACAGCAATTCTCAAATCGAAATTGCAACTGGAGATCCGGATTCAAATCGAAATTCCAAAAAGCTTTGGACATTCTTTGTAATGTTTTACAATCGAATTTACCATGAATCCACAGTATGATTATGTGTAATTAATTGCATGCATCATCTCCATTCTTATATTAAGTATGTAGAAATCCTGATCCGCCAACGACTGTGATTAAAAGATGAAATTTCAGACTAAATATCAGCCCTCTAATCAAATAGTCCGCACGTATTGCACACGATATGGTTAGAATTAAAATTGAATAGAAATAGATCGGCGGTGCTTCAATGAAAATCTATTGATGTCTTACTTTTTTTTGTTCTCCTTCAAATTTCCTTTTATTTTCATGATCCTTCAATCATATAGCGTTGATGGCCCTCTCCTTTGCCATTGGTTACTTTTTATCCGACTGGTTGTTTAGAATGACTCTACGACATCGGTTGGGCTACAGGAACCGATTGCGTTGATCGAGGTGGTGACCTTTACCATCCGTTGTGTAACATTAGCCGTTGGTGTTTGGTAGAGTAATAATAACTCGTTACTATGTTGAACCGATAGTGATATTCTCAAGAGCAACATTGTAAATAATTAGAACCTCGGTTTTAGTATACACCAACTGCACCATTTATTGAACCGAGGTCCCCAAACCCCTGATTGATTTCTTTCTCACAAACTGCAAAAATCAACTTCCAAACAATGAACTAAGAAGCTAGCATTCCTCTCTCCGCGTCATTTGGTTTAATTGCTTAAATTTGTATGCTTGATCTCTCTTCTATCTTTTATTATTATTTTTTTTTAGTAGCTATTTGTATGTTTTGCTTAAATTAGGGAATTTAAACTTGGGTTTAATTCTTTAATGTTATTTTTTGTTTTGTATAGGCGAAATGAGTAGCCAAGTGTTATGAAGTCTCTTCTCCTCTCCTTCTTGCAAGAGATGTCTTAAGCCAAGTTTTGTGATGTATTCGGAGAGAGAATTTTATAAATGTTCAGAATGCAATCAATGGATGGGTTGATGCGACAAGTACTGGTGCAATATCATCGCCAATATCAATAATGTAAATTTAAATTATCAGTTGCAATCTTACAAACAAGTTACAAGATATCGAAATGAAACAAAAATCTCGAGTATCAAGACACAACTTAGTATAAATTGTACTTTGTGTGTTGATGTTTGTTATTTGTTTGGTAATTGTTGTGTTGTTGTTTCATGTGAATTAAGTAATGCAATGTGACTTGTAGTAGTTAATTTGTAAATTTATTTAGTTATGTTCTATTTGACATGTTAGAAGAACATGTTTTATCTATAAGTTCCAATAAAGGGGTCATAAACTAACCGTTGAATAGATAAAACATTAACTAAAAATTAAATCATGTTTCAAAGTCAAGTTTTCGGTAGTGTACGATAGGTATGTGACATTGCATTATTGTGTAATCTCGGACACAACTCTCTTTGAATTAACTTGTGGTTTGCGAAAGAGCTTAAACAACTACGTAGCCAAATCCACTGTCACATGATCATTCATGCATTGCCATAAATTTGGCTTTAATTTTCTGTAAATATTTTATTTGTTCAATATTTTTTCGAAATAAAACATAACATATGAAATACACACTCACACTCACACACACACACACACAGATATATATATATATATATATATATATTCAACAACTTTATTTATTTTATTTTTTTCTTAGGGTATTATGTTTTATCTTACACTTTATAAAGATCATGTTTTATCTCGATTAATTTCCAATGAAAGGGGTAAAAACTGACATTTAACAAGTAAAACATGTTTTAAAAATTAAATTATGTTTTAATCCCAAATTTAGATAATGCATTGTTGTTTATTTCTTACACAAATCCTTTTTGAAATAAGCTATTGTTTGCGAAATAATTTAAACAACAACGTAAGAATCTTTGCAGAGATGGCCTTGAATGCACAACGCCGTATGTTGGGTGTTTTAACAAATGGAGTAGGAGGTCAACGCCATATATTATAAGCCGATGGCATAGGTGTATATCTTCACTATCGGAGCGATAGCCATCTGTTTGGAAGCCGATGGCGCATTGTGATTGAACAAAGTGTTTTCTGTATCATAGGGCATGGTACTAGTAACTTCTTAAAAAAATAATTTTAATAATAAATATTAATATGATGTCTATTTCTTTGGCTTAAACAAAATCCATAGGAATGTACAAATAAAAAATATGTAGTTTAATGTATGGTTTCAATCAGCTTTTTTTTCCTTATTTTTTTGTTACAATCAGACAAGCGATGTTCCAAAAATCTGTATACCCGTTTTCATAGATAAATTTAATAGTTAGAGTAAATAGTTAACGTAAGATTCGTATAATTCAACTGTGTAATTAAGTCTAAAAAAAATGACCGCTGCATCTTTACGAAGATGACACATGATTCATAAATTGTAGATGTAAATTTTCAAATAACGCACTCACGAAGTTGATAAGTAATTGGCCAGAACGCAATACATGCAAAACCTTAGTTTCAATCTCTATACTAGTTTCTACATAGCATATACGTAAGGAAATTAAATAGGAAACTCCGACGTGTGATCTTATATAGCAGGTTTTTCGAACAAGAAGAACAAACCAAAGTTCAAGCATATAGATGAAGTATATATAAATAAATCAAACTAATAATCTAAACTAATTAAACAACCTGGGTACACAATAATAATAAAACCTCAGATTCAAATTAATAATTCACCGTTCCAGTATGAAAAGGTGACAACGAAATCAGATCACTCCTGGGGACAAATATCACAACATTCTTGGCCAGCTGTTGATTTCATGCAAACCCTTTTTTCACATGGTAAGTTCTTATATATCATTACTCATTCCTAATTGTATATAAAGCAGCACAAATACCATACCTTCATCCTCACCCAAGCAATATTCTTGGTTCAATATTTTAACAATGGCATCAAAAGCAACACTCTTCCTTGCAGGTAACCTTCTTTTCTTTGTCGTTGCCAATGCAATATGTGCCACGCCACCGCCAGTAGCACCGCCACCAAAGAGCAGTTGCCCAACAACACCCGCGAAGCCACCGAAGACGCCACCCGCAACGCCACCGAAGATGCCACCCGCAACGCCACCGAAGATGCCACCCGCAACGCCACCGAAGATGCCACCCGCAATGCCACCGAAGATGCCACCCGCAACGCCACCAAAGACGCCACCCGCAACGCCACCGAAGACGCCACCCGCAATGCCACCGACGACGCCACACCCAACGCCACCAAAGACGCCACCCGCAACGCCACCGAAGACGTCACCCGCACAGCCACCAAAGAGCAGTTGCCCGACAACACCTACGACGTCACCCGTGTCACCACCAACGACGCCACCATCCAGTGGGGGTTCATCATCTAGCAAGTGCCCAATTGATGCACTAAAGCTAGGTGCTTGTGCCGATGTGCTAGGATTGATCAAGGGCATAAACCTCGGTACCGTGCCAACAAGCTATTGCTGCTCCCTGCTCGGGGGCTTGGTAGATCTCGAGGCAGCTGTCTGCCTGTGCACTGCTCTTAAAGCAAATATTATGGGCATCAATCTAAACCTGCCTATAAACCTTAGCCTTGTGCTCAACTACTGTGGCAAGGATGTTCCCTCCGGCTACCAATGCTCTTAAATTTTAGCTGGTTTTCATTGTGTGTGCATGAATATATAAAATGCTTGTTTTGTGCTTGCTTTTGGGTGCATTTACGTAAATGGGTTAGTTTTTTTCTAAATCATGGCAGAGGCTGTCAGTAGCATTAAACAAAATAAAAGGTTCCCAATCATGGGTTTGTTACTAATTAAGTGCTTCTCTGTTATAGCATGTAATTCATGTGCACTACTTGTGCTAGCTTGGTTTGGGTGAAAATTTGTACGATTATATATTTGGTTGGTAGCTATGTATCGTGAGATTTTTATTTGATATATCCAATGAAATTTTGTGAGTATATATGTAATTTTCTCATAGTTAGTGTATGTCATTGGAAATTTTTATTCAAAAGACTTTAGTGAACTGCATTCATTACTGACATGCTGATGTTCCTTTCGCATCTGTTATCAATAGATATTTATTTTTATAGTGAAACCGAAACTACATATTTGTTTACGATCAGTTATTTAAAAAAATATACTTATTTGTATATTAATCATTAATTAACAAACCAATAATTATAGTTAATATATAAGATAGTGAACAATTAGATATCTGCACAGTGTTTGTTACCATGCTTTATATATAGAAGGAATAAAAGACATAACAGATTTACTGTTACTTTTGTTCTCCAGCCATGTCAAGAAATCAAATTCATGGCTTAAACTGAAGAATTAAAACATACTTGCATGCATGTTAGCTCCAAGAGACTTCCATTTCAGTTATCATTATCAGCTTTTTTAAGGCTGCAAGAATACTTATTATAAATTTATCTGATACATTCATTGCAGCTCTAAAAAAAAGCTGCGTATAGTGATTTCGTCTAATATCTCAGTATTTCTTCTTCTTTTTTGAAATGCTTGGTAGGGGCTACCAAGCTTGAATATAGACGTGATTAGTACAACAAATTCGTAACATTCTATACATCATTTGAGCAAACAAAATTAAAAAAGTACCCTGCAAAACCACTCCAACTTTACATCAATTAGCTATTGCACCATTCACCTTCCTAGTACAATTCATCCACAGCGCATTTTCCTCAATAATTTTCATACCAACCGCCTTGGACGCAACCTTTAATTTCTGGAAATAAACACATTTCTTTGCTTCCAGATACCCCATAGTACCCCCATAAAGCGTGTCGCCCAGGCCCTCTTCTCTTCATGCATGCCTGCTTTGTAAGATCTCCAAGAAGCCTCTCAGATACTATGTAATGTATCCGATCTAAACAGCAGACCACGCATGCAGTCCCACACCTGCCTGTTATGCAACCATAGATTGGTAAAAAAATTAACCTTAGACGGTGCAAAGGTAAGCCAAATAACCATGTCTCCACTTCACCTTCCCCCCCTGATAGCATAATCTTGTAGGCTGACGCAGATGTGTATCTGCCACTCTGTGTCCATCACCATGTAAGCAAATCCTACTAATTCCATCCTTTAGAGATCTGATAGGACATCCTTGCCATGCATCGTACCAATACGAAATAGATTTACCATCACCAACCGACCAATGCACACACCAATGGAATAAAGGTTTAATATTAACCAACTGATTCCAAAAGAAAGAGCCATTTGCCAATCATGATCTTGGTGCAATCGCTTGTGTGTTTAGACTTCTTAGTTTTGTAATGATGGATGACCGCAAATTATCATGCTTAATGAACCCCTTCCACCACCAATGCAACAGTAGAGCCAAATTTCTAATTCCCATATTAGGTACTCCCAAAAGCTTGAGGGTTCAAGTGCAAGATGCCCGTAATTCAAAAATGGGTAGAGCTTTGAAAAGAGTTAGCGACAAAGAAGTGGGAACTTGCAGTTCTGCAGGTATTCCTATCATTAATAATTTTTCATATCTTACATTAACTGTAGAACAAATTAGTGAACTGTTTCATGTCTATCAAATTCAATTAGGTAATGATAAAAAAGACCAGGCTACTCAACAATTAGATAGAGCTAAATTTGTAGTTATTAAAACAATAATGCATAAAAGGAAAAATCGGAATCGGAATTGGGATCGGCCCCGTCTAATCCAGATCCGGATCAGAAAAATCGGTTGGAATCGGCCGAATCAGATCAAAAAATTGGACTTTTTTGCCAAAAGCTTGTTTTATACTAAAAAAAAAATTTGATAAAAAAATTTAGAAAAATTATTACAATCAAATAATCCACTAATACAAATTATCAATACGTGAGTGAATGGATTGCTACAAATAAGTGAATTATAATTGATATATACACAAATGAGTTGTATTATATAACAACAAAGGTTGGATGGTGTGGTGGTAAATAACTTTGCTCCTAGCCAAAGGGAAAGGGTTCGATCGACGCTAGCTCAAAAAAAAATTATTTTCGTTTATTAATTCGTGTTTTGGCCGAAATTTGACTGGAACGGGCCGGAACGGCCAAAATTGGCCGAAATCTGCACTATCCGCTTAATCGGTCTGAAATTGGATCGGCACCGTCCGATTCCGCTCCGGAACGGCCGGTTTTGCCTTCTATGCAATAATGACAGAAGCACAATTATGCCTTTTATCAAGAAAAAAAAGGGCAAAAAAGAGCTTTTGTAATAGTTTATATGCAAACCTGACATTTTACAGTCCTTGTTTATACCCGAAATATTCAGACATGTTCCCATTTATGACAATTCTCGAAGAAAAAGATATTAACAGAACTCGGACCCAACTTATCCATTTCTCCGGGAAGCCTCGAGCTTGCTTGACACTCAAAAGGAAGTCCCAATTAAGCGAGTCAAACGCCTTTGCACAATCAATTTTCAAAAAGACTGCTTGTTCCTTCGCATGTGAAATGTTCAGCAACATCTCCCTAAACCGTCACAAAATTCTCTGATATTTGTCGACCCATTACAAAAGTGGTTTGGTTAACCGAGATCAATTGAGGGAGAAACTTTGATAACCTAGTAGCCAGTAATTTAGATCTGATAACCTAATAATACTAATTGGTCCAAAATCCTTGAGCTCAACCATATTTGCTCTATTCAAGGGTTCAAGATTACTATTACCATCATAAAATTGCTGCACCAGGCCCATAACATCCATTTTAATTTCTTCCCAATATATCTTAGCAAATTCGTTCGATAGGCCATCCGTGGCCGAAGCTATATATTATTAGCCAAATTCATCACCGTTGCTTCAATTTCTGGAATAGTGAAGGGTGCCTGTAGGACTAGATTGATTAGCCACCGGAACGATCAATTGGCCACCGGACTAGATTGAATCACCTACCATGAACCAGGTAGGGGTGCAAACGGATCGGATATGGATATCGGATAGCGGTAAATCATATGCTTATCCGCTTTCATTTTCCGGATACGGATACGGATCGGATATTAAATGGAGATGTATGGATACGGATAAGATATCGGATATCTGTAGATATATACATACATATCTTCATAATATATATTTAACTATATGGTATATATCTACTTTTCGGATACTGATAATGAAAATTCAAAATCATATCCATATCTGTATCCGCATAGATATTCATATATTGGATATCCGTATCTAATTTTTAGATACAGACATATAATATCCAATCCGTTTGCACCCCTAGATTAATATTACCACATACAATTGCTGCACCAGACCCATAACATCCATCTTAATTTCTTCCCAATTAACTTAGCAAATTCATTCGATAGGCCATCCGTGCCCGAAGCCCTATTATTAGCCAAGTTCATCACCATTGCTTCAATTTCTCAAATAGTAACCTACAGGACTAGATTGATTAGCTACCGGAACCCCTCATATCCGTGGAACGATCAATTAGCCACCCGACTAGACTGAAATCACCTACCATGATCCAAGTAGGGGTGCAAATTGATTGGATATGGACCGGCTAGTGGTAAAACCATATCTGTATCCGCTTTCATTTTCCAGATACGGATACGAATCGGAAAATAGACGGATAAGGATCGGATATCAGATATCCGCAGATATATACATAAATATTTCCATAATATATATTAAACTATATGGTATATATCTACTTTTCGGATACGGATAATTAAAATTCTAAACCATATCCGTATCCGTATCCATATCCGCACGGATTTTCGGATATCGGACATCCGTATCTAATTTTTGGATAAGGATCTGGATACAGATGGATAATATCCAATCCGTTTGCACCCCTAGATCAAAGGGTCTCTAACAAGCCGCGACATTTGCCATAGTTCATCAATAAAATTCCTTTTCTCATCATCTATAGCTGGGCCATACACATTGTAATTTACACCTTACGGCCCGAGTTGACTTGAAGCAGTAGGGCCGAAATTGAATGGCCCATGGCCCAGGATGAGAGCAGCACACAACTCCTTTTCCAAGAGATCAAAAGACCCCCTGATTAACCAATTGAGAGATTCAATAATAACTTTGATTATTGAAGAAAATTCGAAGGATCGGCAACGGTTCTCTACCTAATAATTGTCATTTGGAGTTTTGTTGCCGACACACGGAGACGTAATACGTGTCAGGTTTTCATTTAATTGGCAGTTTGCCACCGATATTTGATGCATTTGGTTGGTGATATCTTTCTACTGGTAGTACTGAGACAAAAGAGAAAGAGACAAGAGACAAGAGACACCAACGCAGTACCATGTCAATAGAGTACGTGTTAGACGATGCCAAATTGATGCTGCCTGTTTTCTTGTCATTTAATTAATAGGGACCAGACCATAAAGATTCCCAAATTTCATAATGGTAGGGATCAGTACTCAGTACTACCTCGTATGTACAATCTATATCTTATATGGGAACATTTTATATTTGTATCTTATATGTCAGAGTGATAAATAAGTCGAACTTATCAATAACGATTTATTTCTAACAAACACTCAGGGCATGTTCGGCAATATGAAAATTTTGTGGGAATGAGAATATTTAATATGGGCATGGGAATATCAATTTGTAAATTCCCAAAGACTTTTAACTCATGAAAAATTTACATGGGAAATTTCTTGAGAAGTTTTTTTTTTTATTATTGATGTAATGCTAAAATCAAACTATATTAAGTGTGTTGATATAATCACTAATTCTAATTAATATATTTGTACATATCATTAAGGAACATAACTCAAAATTAACTTAATCTATCTCAAATTAAGTGCTGCTAGTTTAATTATATTTTTTTTTATCAATTTCTTGTATTATTAAATTAAGTTGTATTATGTTAGTTTAATTATTTTTGTTTAATTAATTATGCTTTCTTTAATTAAATTTTGTCTTTGTTTAATTATGTTTGATGTTACGTTTATGATAAAACAATTTCCCATGAAGTATGTACTATTAATTCCTGTTTATATATTGGTAAATGTACTGTGGTAGTGTTTGTATTTGGAATTTAATTTCGTTTTTTTTGTATTTAGATATAGGGTTTAATTTGAATTCAGATCTAAAGTTTGATTTGTATTCAGGTCTATAGTTTGATTTGAATTCATATATCTAGGGTTTCATTTTTTTTAATTCTTGAATTATACATGATTTTTTATTAAAAAACCGTATAGGATGTGTGTTTTTATGCACGGTTTTTATTAAAAAAATCAACGAAAAAAGAATTTGGATTGTACACATTTTTTAATAAAAAATTATGTAGGATTAGTGTTATTGTCCACGGTTCGAAAACTATGTACGTAAAAGTCCATTTTTTAACCGTTGTTAGTAGCGTTTTCTGTACTAGTGCTAATTAATGGTGTTAGAGAATTTTACTCAAGTAAAAGATGTACATTATCTATATGTAGTTCAAGGTTAGAGAAATATGTTGTTTTACAATGTGATAGAGGTGGTCTCTATCGTGATACACGCGATGTGTCTTTAGGTGAAAGAGAAAAGACAACTGGAACATGTCGGATCAACTTTCCTTTAGAAAAATAAAAGTAAAAAGGCAGATGAAGGAATTTAGATAATTGAAATATATAACTTATCTCACAACCATAAAGCATCTGTCGATATCTATGGTCATCTTTATTTTGGACAGCTATCACAAGAAGATATCGAAAATGTTGACCATATGACTCATCTAAAATACCACCAAGACAAATTCTCTCTTCTTTACGTCAAAAGAATCCAAAGCTTAAAGCCCTCTGTACAAAAATGTATAATGTGAAGGCAAAAGTTGATAGAGAAAAAGTTAAGAGGTCGAAAAATTAAGAGAAGGAGAATTTGAGTATGATATTCACTCTTACACATTTTTTTTTATACATCCTATGTATTACTCAGGTTATGAATTTCTCGAGTGTTTTCATTGCGGATTGTACCTACAAAACAAACAAGTATAAAACGTCACTTCTTCATATTATTAGAATCTCATGCTTTATCACTCTTTTATGTTGATATTGTATGTTTTTCATTTTATTTATTTTTTACTAACTTTTGGTTTTTTATGCAAAAAAAGGATCATAGTCCTTATTTACTTTATTAATGCAATACCAAAGTTTGAAGGAAATGAAATCTGTTACATAGTAAAAAAGATAAACATATTTAAATTGCATTTAACCTTAGTGACAACAAAAAATTTGAAAACTGTTGTAAATAAAGATAAAATAAAACTCTTCCAGACTGACAATCTAGAAGTCAGTTTATAAACTTCCTTACACAATAAATAAAAACGAAATAAATAAAACTGTTTAAAATAAAAGATAAAATATTTTGAATTACCATTGTTAAGTTGGAATTTGAGAATTTGAAATAAATCTGGGAGAACGTTGGAAAACTTTTTGAATGTCAATCAAAATAAATGACATATCTACTTATTAGTCTCATCATTTATTTCCTTTATTTGCACCGATTACTATATTTCTCTCACCTTGGCCTGTACGAATTAAAATTTGACCTGTTAAAATCTGCACCATGCATGTTTGGACTGGCTTCTCTTTAAGGCAGAGAGGCCCACTGAGGCAGGTACCACTTAAATCAGCATGTGAAATTAATTTTGTCATGCAAAAGCGGGTTCCACATCCAACTTTATCATAGTTTTTCTTACATATTCAAACATATTGCAGCTCGAAATTAATTTTGATTTCATCTAGCTCATGTAAGTGCGAATTTTACTTTTCTTTTTAGTGTGACAGAAGACTTAAGACGGATCACATACATAAATTTATTAATTAAATTGCGCCGGACACTTTTCTAAATATTTTAATATATAAATTTTATTACTATTTAGTAATCATTTTACCATAGAATTTTTCTTTCCTTAAAATTCATGTTCATAAAATAAGTTAATTTGTTTAAAATTTATTTCTCTCTCTCATCATACATTAGTATATGATTTTTTTTTTTTTTGAGATAGAAAGATAGAGTCTAACCTTTCTAATTTTATTATTTCAAACCCACAACCTCTCACACGGAGGGTGTTTTCCATTATTATATGATTTTATTTCCTTAAAAAATAGATTTATAAAAAAAATTAATGTTATGTCGTATTTGTTATTTGTATTTGGTCACATCTTTTAAAATTTTAAAGATACAAGAGTTGATAGCTCATTAATGTTGAGCTCATTAATGTTGATAGAAAAGAAATTCATAATAGCTGATAAATTTTTTTCTTCATTAATGCTGTGAAATGATAAATTATTTAGCTTGATTTTTTTTAGTTCTAATACATAGATTAAAATGAATGAGAATGCAATAAAAAGAGAATAGTATTAAAATGCATCAAAAGAAATGGTTGCTCCAATCATACTTCACATTCTTATTTCTGTTTTTAAAGTTGGAACAGTCGATCCGAACAGCTTAGCTTAATCATTGTATAAAAATGTGCTTGGAAACCAAATTTTATATTTTTTGAATTTTTTTTACTATTTTTTAGAAAGGTAAAAAATCACTGTTTTTATAAAATTCTGGATCAAGTGAAGATTCTGTTTTGAGATCCCAAGTTCCTTTTGATAATTTTCTCATCCGAGCCCAAAGAGCTAATTATTTTTCATTAAACCCTCTGAGAACTTTAATTTACTAATTCCAGAAATATTGTAAATTATACTTTCTATTCCTTAATTCCTTCACATTCAAGTTCCGGCAGTTGAAATTAATCAGCGTACCAGTGGATCCAATTAAGTTATCCCACTACTCAGTAGGTCACGCAATGTCAGAATCATGGTTTGCAAAATCGGTATCGGTCAAGTGACCGTGAAATCAAGATCGGATGAATTGGTCGGAATCGGATCGGAAACTCTGATTTTTTTGTCATAATTTTTTTTATACTAAAATAAATAAATAAATTTAGTAAAACATTAATTTGTTAAAAAAGAAGGCACGGGAACATAAAAATTATTTCTAGTCTTAATATTGATCTCTAAAAAAGAGAAAAGAAAAAAAAGCATTAGAAAATAAAATAAAATGGAAGTGTCCATGAAAAAGAAATGGAGAGCAAAAGACATGAGGAAAAGAAATGGTTGCTCCTGGTTCATGGTAGACCAAATGCTTTTTCTATTCCTAAAAACAATAGATCAGTACATGTTTATCTGAAAAGAAGTATCATTTTACCTTTTTTCTCCACAGATAACCCTTTCTTCTCAAATCGATTACACTTTTCATTTCTTCCCAAACCGATAACTCTTCCCACAGATAGCTAGAGAGGAAGATTGTAATAGAGCGAAATGACTGAGGCGATCGTCTCTGCTGTGGTAAAAAAGTTAGCAGACCTACTTTTCAATGAAGCCCAGTCCCTGCGCGGAGTCGACCGCAAACTCGATGAGGTGAAGCTTCAACTGGTTCAGATGCAGAACTTTCTAGAGGATGCCGACTCCAAAAAGAAGAAAGGTGATAAGAGGATCGAGGGATGGGTGCACAATGTGAGGAGTGTCACATATGAAACTGAGGATGCAATCGACACATTCCTTGTTCAAGCCAACTATCAGTGGCTCGGTCTCATCCCGAACGGGCTATTTGCTCGTCGCACTCTCGGTGAGAAGATTTCTAAGATCCAAGCCAAACTCCGCATAATCTCCGAAGGTAGAATGACTTTTGCTATACAAGATCTCAGTGGAGATAGAGTTGGTCACTCTGAAAGCCTTCTCCAAAAACAACCTTCTTTTAAACGCCGTGTGCTCCCTGATGTCGATAACATCGAAGTTGTCGGTTTTGATGCTGAAAAGAGAGATATAATCAACTTGTTGTTGCACGGGGTGAGCTCCAAAAGCCGGCATGTGGTTTCCATTGTCGGGCCTGGTGGGCTTGGCAAGACCACTCTTGCTCAAAAGGTGTATAATAGTCCAACTGTAAAGAATAATTTTGATTCTTGCATATGGATAACTGTCTCCCAAGATTTTAATCTCCTTGATGTATTAAAGAAAATACACCAGAAACATGTAAATGAGACAGAGTTCAAGCGGGTTTATGGTGTATTAAAGGAATTACAACAAGAAGATCAGATTGTATTTCTGTTAGGAGAACTCAATGCATTATTTAAAAAGAAGAAATACCTAATTGTATTAGATGATGTGTGGACCGAGAATGTCTTTACCCAGCTCGAGACCGGCCTAGTGGACATCGGGAACGGGAGCCGGGTGCTAATGACGACCCGTAACCTTAATGTAGCGAATCGTGCAGATTCTAGTGGTGTGCATCCTCTTCGGTTTCTCAACAAAGAAGAAAGCTTCGGGCTTTTCCTAAAGAAGGCATTTCCAAGCAGCGATCCCTCGCTGAAGTGTCCGGACGAACTGTCGGATCTAGCTGGAAAGCTAGTGAAGAGATGTGGCGGCTTGCCTCTCGCACTCACTGTGTTGGGTGGCCTGTTGTCAAGTAAAACTCCTACGTACCAAGAATGGTGTAGAGTGATCAACAGATTGGATTGGCACAAAGTTGATGGAGGAGAATGCATGAAAATTCTAGCCACCAGCTATGATGACTTACCATATCATCTCAAGTCATGTTTCCGGTATATTATTTTTTTTTTTTAAATTTAACAATACTGGCAATTTTTATTTAAGTATTTATTTTTTGTAAAAATTTGAAGTCTTAATATCTACGCTAATAAGTCATCTAATACCTCAGCCATTTCTCAGAGACAAAAAGTGCAATCGGTCCTTGTTATTTAAATATTTTACCTCATCTTTTATTTTAGACAAAAAGTACTTTGGTCATCCAAACTATGAATCGGATCGGTTGCATGTTTCAGGTACCTAGCTTGCTTCCCAGAGGACTACAAAATTGAGGCGAAACGTCTTATGAAGATGTGGATAGCTGAAGGCTTAATAGAGGTCAAAACGGATGGGGAATTTGAAGATTATGCTGAAGATTATTTGGAGGAGCTAGTGCAAAGGTAATGTTGTCATATGTTTTGGAACATTATAATAAAATACCTTTCTGAGAATTACCAACAATTTTCTATAGAACTCATGGTACTTCTATTTTTGTATTGGAATTGTACTTGAAAGTGCGTTATGAAATTTCATAACTTCTTTTTATATGTTAATTATCAATTCAGTTAAACCAACTTTTTATTGATTTCTGAAAGACTGAAACGGTTTGGTACAGAAAAAGTAATATCATATAAAATGAGAGTATGAAACGTAAATGGTTATGACATTTAATTTGTTAGTAACAAAACTATATAATTCAAACACAAAAAAATATTTTACCTCAAAATGAAAAAAAACATAAATCTTAACACGCAATGATACTTTATCAATTGTTGGAAAGAGCTAAATTAAATGTTTATTTGAAATGGATATATAGTTGGAAATTCTTGCATGTGTAATTTTTATTCATGGTAATTTGAAAGAAAAAAAATAAGAAAGGATATGGGCAAATTTTAAGAATCAGAAGGCATACGTATGATATGGCATACTGCTGGGAGTGCCGTACCGTGACAAAAATTATGAGAGGTAGTCACGGCACGCGAGTCACGACGTGACTCGCGTGCCGTGACTAAACGTGCCGTGACCAAACGTGCATTAGTCACGTTTGATCGCATTTAACGTTTTAAAAAAAAATACAAAATGATTCTTTAAAATTCAAATATTTTAATTGAAACTGAAATGTAAATATTTTAATTAAAATAAAATTATACCTTATAGGATGGTATGTTAGTGTATTGCTTTGTGACTGCCGTGACTGGCGTGTCTACCGTTCCGTGACTCGCGTGTCCCGTGCCGTGCCGTGCCGTGCCGTGTCTTCTTTGCCAACAATTGGTCACGGCACGCGAATGGTCACGGCACGGGACACGCGAGTCACGGCACGCGAAGGACACGCGTGCCGTGCCGTTCCGTGACGGAGTCGGCTCCGGCGTGCCATTTTTCCCACTCTAGCTGGGACGCTATATCATACGGAGACCTCTTTCCAAAAAAAGAAAAGAAAAGGACACTATATCCAACGGAGGCCTCGAATTTTTTAAATTTTTTTAGAAAAGTGGGACGCTATATCAACATAAAAAATTGAATACAAATAAAAAAAACCTAAAGTGGGATGCTATTTAAAAACATTGATTTGAACTTTTCATTTAATTTTTGTTCCATTTCTGTTTGATAGCTTGACCCTATTGTTTCTGTATTCCACTTATTGTGTAATGAGTCCTTTATATTGATTTTGTATGAAATAAAATATAAAGAAAAATAATATTTCATCTAGGTTCACATTTGACTTTTGATTTAATATTTTAAAACATTAACGCTCTAGAAGTTATGATAATTTGTGGGCTCAAAAATAGTGGCACGAAATCCTCCAGGACAAAATTATAGTACACACTAGAATATGGGTATCTTATTTTTATGCATATCCATTTGATATTGTACAAAACTATTCAACTTAAGAAATTTAATTAAAGGTATATTCTTTATTTCTTAAATAGAGTGTATTAAATATAAACTTATTTGATAGTCGGTTACCCTCCCATCAAACAATTTTATATTTTATGAGGGAATTTTAATTGTTTTATGATGAATGGTCAATCAAATTTCAAATTGACTCAAATTTGAAACAAAATCATATCTAAATAATTAAGGGTACATCCACAATTTTAAACTGTAAAATTGTTGATGAAATATTATTAATTTTTCAAAATATAAATTCTAGAGCATTAAAAAGATCCAAGGTCAAATGTTAACCATTATTTTTTTTTTGTGATAGATGAAATATTTCTTTTTTCTTTATATTTTATTTCATACAAAATCAACATAAAGGACTCATTACACAATAAGAGTAATACAAATAGAATATATAGCACTCTTTTTGTAATGAAAATAATTTTTATTTTTTTTAGCAAAATAGAAATTGAACAAAAATAAAATGTAAAGTTCAAATCAAAGTTTTTAAATGGCATCCCACTTTTATAAAAAAAATTGGGGACTCTGTAAGGTATGGCGTCCTTGGGGTGTTTTTTTTTTCGGACTGAGGTTTCCTTATGGTACATATGGCATCTCAGGAGGACGACATATCATACACATTCCTTCCCATATTTAAAATTTGCCCATATTTTTCCCCACTTTTTTTCTTTTCTTTTTCTATTTACCATGAATAAAAATTTTGGTATTTTTTTTTTTGGAACTAGCACATGAAAATGTATCAAATTTCATAACTTCTTTTTCTATATATTTTAATTAACAATTCAGTTAACCAACTTTTTATTGATTTCTGAAAGACTGATACCGTTTGTTACAGAAAAAATTATATCATATAAAATGAGAGTATGAAAAGTAAATGGTTATGTACATTTAATTTCTTAGTAACAAAAATGTATAATTCAAACACCAGAAATTATTTTACCTCAAAATGAGAAAAAATAAATTTTAACACACAATGATACTTTATCAATTGTTGGAAAGAGCTAATTTAATTAAATGTGTTATTAGAAATGGATATAAAGTTGGAAATTCTCGCAATTTAAGAACTTGGTAACAACTCAGAGAGTCCATAAGTATTAGGCAGCATTACCCCACATTCAAAAAATTAATTTGTAGATGATATTACTTCACCTTGCAGCTACAGAAGTTGGGTAACTAAAACAGTGCCTTTGTTACACATGGATTCTTAAAAAAAGAAGACTGTTTCTGCTGTCAGCATATTTTAGCTGACTCTATAGCTGCAACCTTACTGGATTGATTGACAATTTATAGTGCTTACAGTGAGTGCTATCAGATACATAATATCTTTGTTTTTTTTAACACTTTTATTTACTATTAAATATACAGATGTTTGGTTCAAGTTGTTGAGAGGGCTCTCCATGGTGCTATCAAGTTTATCCGGGTTCATGATCTTTTGCGTGAAGTTGCATTGGGTGAAGCCACAGAAAATGATTTCCTTCACATCTGGAAGGAAGAAAATGCAGAGAGGGATGTAAGCATGACACGACGAGTGGCATTTCACCATAAGATCCATCCAAGGCATCTCACAAAAATCAAAATGCCCAATCTTCGAACATTCATAAATTTCGGGGTATATTCTGTCAGAGGTATAAGATTTCTGTTACTCAGAGTCCTGGAACTAAGATACACAAGTATAAGATACCTACCGACTGATTTGAAAAACATGATCCACTTGAGATACTTGGGTTTGAGACATACTAAGGTAACTGTAATTCCATCATGGATTGGTCATTTGAAAAATCTCCAGACCTTTGATATAAAGTATACAGCTGTCAAAGAGTTACCAAAAAGTCTATGGAAAATCACTAGTTTGAGGCATGTTCGTTACACTATTTACTCAGGATTGGTGGGACCGCCATCAACTGCAAACCTAGTTAACCTAAGAAGCCTTGGAACTTTCACCGTTCCAAAATCATGGAAGAAAAGCTTCCCTAATTACCTCCTTGGTATCCGTAATTTGCAACTTTTTTGTGTTGACGAGAATGATGCCATGCTGATACATGACCTCATATCCAAGTTGAATAACCTCCTCTCAATGAAATTAGATTACGTTGCTCTTCCAAGAGAGATGATTGATTTCAGCACATCACCGAGTTATCAAAACATACATACCTTGTATCTCAATAGGAACTCAAATGATACAACTGCATATATTAGAATTGCAGAAATGCCTCCAAACTTAACCAAGCTAACACTGTCCCGCTATAATTTGAATGATGATCCGATGCCGAAACTTGAGAGATTGCATAGTTTGAAGTGTTTGAACCTGAGATCCATTAACATTGAGGCAGATACCATGGTTTGCACGTATGGAGGTTTCCCTCGACTGCAAAGTCTGGAACTCATTGATGTCAAGAATATAAAGGAATGGAAGGTGGAGTACGGAGCATTGCCGGTGCTCAAGTACCTTTGTATTTCTTTCTGCAGTGATTTACATGCTCTTCCCGACCTACAGTATGTGACCACCCTACAGGAGCTGAAGATAGACGAACAACTCCACTCAAAAATTGAGAACAAGTCGGGGGAGGAATGGGAGAAAGTCAAACATATACCAACTATTAAACTAATCCCTTCGTTTTCCATTGATGTAACCATAGATTAGAAGGAAAAGTGCAGTCTATAAATAGACAATTGTAATCCCATTGTACAATCAATTACATTTCTCAAATTCTCTGTCCCTGAAATATTTTGCTTGTCAGAGAGAAAAATCCTTCTTTTAATAGTAGAACTATTGAACTTTTTTAGTCATTAGACCTTCTTTCAATGGACTGGTAAAATTGACGAACTGCGAAAGCAATTGTAAATTGTAATTTCAATAGACCTTCTATATACAAAGTGAAATTAATTTATGGATTTATCTTTTTTTTTTTTCAATTTGAACTGCGAAAGCAATTGTAATTTCAATTCTTAACTTAAACAGTTTTGTAATCTGTATATATTGGTTTGTGAATAGTATGAAAGCAAATTTCCAAAAGCCAAGCCTTATTAATCCATAATTTTTCTGTATAGTTTTTTGTTTACTTTATTTTTTATTTTAGTATTCTGTTGTTGTTTCCTTATTTTATTTACATAGGACATCAAAGAGTTCATTTTGAAGTTTCAGCAAGTCTCGGTATTTAGAAAAAAAAAATTCAGTATTTTAACTATCTGAATGTATGAATTTAAAATAATTTGTAAGAAGGAGAGATTATTACATTGTCAAACTTTTCAGCACAAAAATATTATGAGAAAATATTTTAAAAAATGAGGATAGATATAGACAAAAAGAAATCCCTCTCTAGTCTCTTCATATCATTGCGTTGGAAAAAACAGATATTCTGTGGAAGAAAGATGTCTGAGGAACAATTGTTAAAGCTTGTGTTTACCTGAAATCCAACTCGCCACACGTAATAATTACAGAGATTAAGATATAGAAACCTTTAGGAGTTGACTGCATTTGTCAAGAAAAGGTTTTCTGTGAGCAATTCCATGAAGCTACAATACTGATGCCATGTATTCCCTGATAGACCACCCGCTACACTAAAGCAAAAATAGAAAGCGCATGAAAAGAAAATTCGCCGATGGGATCAAGTTAGTATACTTGCTAATTAGCCCCTCTGTTTTTTTTGTCTGAATTGCAGATACTTCTACATAGTAGGAATTAAATCTTCTAAATGTCGGAACGAGGGCATCTTTTTTTGCAATGCTGTGCTTGTTTTTACATTTTTACAATCATAATGAGTTCAATATTGGGTCTATTTTATGATTGTATTGGTAATTTATGTTGCCTTCTTTGGAGTTGCATCTAAAAAACATGAAGGATCTCAAATATTTTAAATAGAAAAATATATGTTTCGTGACCGATTTTTTTAGTTACCATATTTTAAAAAATATTAAACATAAATGACATGGATTTTGAAAAAAAAAAAAAATTTATCCCACCGCTCTCAATTGAACTAAATGAATTGGAAAAAAAAACATATCAAATTGGAAGCGCAGTTAATAATTGTGTCTCACATAGAACGCAACTATTATCTGCATCGATCACTGGTAAACCTGAAATTTTTTCAAATAAAACCGTCGGTGTTGGTAACCAACACCGACTGTTTTGTCAATAAAACTGCTGTTTTTTAAAGAAAACCGTCGGTGTTGGATGTCTACACTGACTGTTTTTTAAAGAGAACCGTCAGTGTTGGTTACCTACACTTACTGTTTTTTAACAGTCAGTGTAGATACTCAACACTGACGGTTTTTTGAAACAGTCAGTGTTGGGTATCTACACTGACTGTTATTTACCCGTCAGTATAGATATACCTATACTGCCGGCGCCATCACTGACGCCTCAATAACAGTCGGTGTAGGGGTATTTTAACAGTCGGTAAAAGGGTTTTTTGTACTAGTTCATGCCAACTTCGTTTATTTTTTTCTATGAAATGGTAGCTAAAAATATTCGGTTTCGTAATACAACCAAATGTATTGGCTGCATGGTACATAACGAAAAAATTATAAATTTTTTGGTTTTAGATTTGCAGATTGTTAAATCAAAATAAAATGCCTTGCTACATGTTTAATTTGGTATTGGGCCCATGGTAAATGAAGGATGCATTTTATATACATTATTTTTAATTTAAAAATTCTACTACCGAATAAAAATTGTCTTGGCTATTTTATATTAACTTATTCAGTCTAAAGAAGGGTATGCGACATGAAAGTTTTTCTTTTTTTGGATTGCATATTATGAACTTTTCTAATTACATTTAAAATCTCTTGAGAATGCCAATCTGAGATATCTTCCAAAATAATGTATTTATAATTTACTTGATGGTAATTTTGACAGAAATTAAGCAACCATGAGTGATTTTTTTTTTTTTTACTAGTACCTCTTATTCTTGAATTTTTTAACAAAAAAATGACAAAAAGGGCAGTTCATTTTCGAATAATCCATCTATATTCTGGGTAATATTTTCAAATGAAGGTCTCCTGTATGTTCCTATAGACTTTGGACGGCCTCTAAATCAAGTTTTTGTTTCCTTCATTTTTCTCTCTTTCTCTCAGCCTTTTAACACCCATTAATACTAAATTGAGAATTATAATTAGTTTTCAGTTTTTTATTAATTAATAAATAATATTTTTAATGATATTTATTTCGCGCATAACCCGTTCAATAATTCGCAGACATTGATCATTTAAAGAACGTTTAGTGTCTATATATGGCTGATTAACTCACATCATATTAAATATTACCAATATGTAACTCAGCAAATTTTATGTAGAAATTGTAACAATATGTAGAAGTACCAATTTTGGAAAAATAAAAAAATATATCTCACCTAATAATTATTGAATTTATGTTTCAGTATCCTACATGTATACGTAGCTATATAATATCAGTATTCAAATTTTAAATATTAATTTAACTTGAAAATGCATGGTTGTACCGTACGTAGAATACATTATTCAATAAAAATAAAATAAAAGAACACACTTTACAATTATCAAATCATATTAAACCACAGTTATTGCCAACATAATGATATTACTGTATCATTTTGCATTGTACATGCAATAGGTACATATCATGTGAAATGTAACTCAGCAAACTAATTGGTACATATCATGTGAAATGATATTACACGGTTTATTTTATTATCAGTATTATTTTTGGTATAAAAGACGCGGTTTTGGAATTGAAGTAACAACCACTAGTGGAAAATGTACAAATAGTACTGCCCTATGAGGGTCAGATATGTCAAAAATGTGATACTGATGATAACAATCAAGATCACATATTATAAAAATGCGATCTTGTTATATAGTATTAGGATCGGGGAACTCCCTGAATTCAGATTAAAATCCTAGCTGTGGCCTTTACCGCTTTACGTGGGTGATTGCCTTTAAGCACGTACTGTGTTAAATTGGACTCGAGATATAATGACATCTTGTAAGTTGTGGGCTTGAGATTTAGATCTTGGGCCTGATTTTGAAAACATGTAATACATAACACATAAATACAAACATGCTATGTCATAGATGAAACTACAACCACTGAATCATATCACATAACATGTATACAAAATAAAATATCATGTGTATCTTCAAATAAAAAAACCACAGACTAATTAAGAGAATATTTAACCGTTAGATATTTAATCTATATTAAAATGTGCTTGGAGACCAAATTTTATATTTTTTAGAGTTTTTTTTACTATTTATTAAGCTGGTTTGAAGGTCGCTGTTTTCAATGGCGCAGAATTTTAATAAAATCAGAGATTTTCAAACCATCTTAATAAATAGTAAAAAAAATTTAAAAAAGGTAAAATTTGGTCTCCAACAACATTTTAATATAGATTAAATATCTGACTGTTTGAACTTTGAAAATCGGAGAACCGAATCGTTTGTTCCTGAGTCTAGGAACAAACGTTTGTATATTAGTCATTCTCTATATATAAGTATATATAGAGATAGGCTAATATGATTTTAGTAGCATATGGGC
Source organism: Carex kokanica (assembly GCA_025461125.1). Lineage (NCBI taxonomy): Eukaryota > Viridiplantae > Streptophyta > Magnoliopsida > Poales > Cyperaceae > Carex > Carex kokanica. The sequence goes on from JAJGRX010001086.1 coordinate 228,377, forward strand.
CAATATGCTTCCAATTCAAATTCGGATTTTCAAAGTCCAAACGGTCGATCCGAACCATTCAAGTTGAGCTACATATTGAAATCTGCTTGGAGACCAAATTTTACATTTTTTTTGGAATTTTTTTACTATTTATTAAGCCACTTTGAAAATTGCTGATCACATGGTTCAGAATTTGGTTGCACTGTTTTTACTGTTCACCCGGATCAGCAATTTTCAAAGTGGCCTAATAAATAGTAAAAAAATTCCAAAAAATGTAAAATTTGGTCTCCAAGCAGATTTCAATATGTAGATCAACTTGAACGGTTCGGATCGACCATTTGGACTTTGAAAATCCGATTTTGAATTGGAAGCATATCGGCCCATATGCTACTAAAAGCATATTAGCCTATCTCAGTATATATATATATATATAGAGAGAGAGAGAGAGAGAGAGAGAGTGGCTAATATCAAAACATTTGTTCCTAAGCCCTCGTGCAACCAAGTCGTTTTCGGTTTTTCAAAGTCCAAACGGTACGTCGATCCAAACCGTTAGATGTTCAATCCATATTAAAATATGCTTGGAGACCAAATTTTACATTTTTTGGAATTTTTGTACTATTTATTAAGTCACTTTGAAAATTGCTGATCCGGGTGAAAAGTAAAAACAGTGCAACCAAATTCTGGACCATGTGATCAGAAATTTTCAAAGTGGCTTAATAAATAGTAAAAGAATTCCAAAAAATGTAAAATTTGGTCTTCAAGCAGATTTTAATATAGAGATCACATCTAACGGTTTGGATCGACCGTTTGGACTTTAAAAAACCGAAAATGACTTGGTTGCACGAGGGCTTAGGAACAAACATTTTGATATTAGCCACTCTATATATATATATATATATATATATGTGACTAGAACTAGGGTGTTCCTAAGCTCACCAAGCCTCTCGTGAACTCAACTCTAAGACCTATTGAATTGACTTCAAACAACATTTCCAAACCGTTAGATGTTCAATCTATATTAAAATGTGCTTGGAGACCAAATTTTACATTTTTTGGAATTTTTTTACTATTTATTAAGCCGGTTTGAAAACCGTTGTTTTCCAATGGTGCATAATTTTAATAAAAACAGCAGTTTTCAAACCGGCTTAATAAATAGTAAAAAAATTCCAAAAAATGTAAAATTTGGTCTCCAAGCACATTTTAATATAGATTGAACATCTAACGGTTTGGAAGTGTCGTTTGAAGTCAATTCGATAGGTTTTACAGTTGAGTTCACGAGAGGCTTGGTGAGCTTAGGAACACCCTAGTTCTACTCTATATATGTATATGGAGGAGGGATCCACATACACCATTTTTTGGTGACACCGGATTACACTCCACATTTTTAAAGTTTTCAAAGTCCAAATAGTCGATCCAAACCATTCAACATGATGGATATATTAGAATGTGCTTGTAGATCAAATTTTATATTTTTTGAAATTTTTTTACTATTTATTAAGTATTTTACAAAATTGTTGTTTTCAGACTATTGAATTTTTGTACTCATCTTAATAAATAGTAAAAAAAATTCAAAAAAATGTAAAATTTGATCTGCAAGCACATTTTAATATATCCATCATGTTGAATGGATTGGATTTACTGTTTGGACTTTGAAAATATAGGGTGTAATACGGTGTTACCAAAAAAGATTTCAATTTAGAAATGATTTGAATTTAGAATGGGAAAATAAGAAATTTAAGATTTTTTGATGAGCACACCAATTCAAGTATCTTTTTTTATGTTTTGTTTCCTTTTGTCCTGAGGTGATTCTAATTGCGTGGATCCAACCAAATATTTGTTTTTATTCTATTTTTCTTGAAACATTGACCTGGAATTTGATATTATACATTAACTCAATTTCGAAGATGATAATGACAACAAACGTGTATTACCTATATTTTTCTCTCAATAATTAGAGCTTACAACCAGTTAGAACAAATTAATTCTCTCAATTATAGATAACAACTGGCATTTTTCTAACCTATTATTGTTTTTATATAATTAGCTTGATATTTATAATATATGTGACAACATATTTCGTTTTTAGCAATTATTTGCTGTTTTTAATTTTTTATCATACTTATATCGCATTCATATGTTCTCACCGGCAGCATATAGATCAACATTAAAACATATGTATATGATCAACTAGGGGCAACTATTAGTTCATTAGCTAAAATTAATTAATTAATATTTTACATTACAATTATTTCTTCTATAAAATGTTCATAGCGATCTATGGAATTATCGTACATATATCGTACAATACCTGTATTGTATTTGTACAATTTGGCAGGAGTATGTCTTTTGAAATCTCTCTGTGGCAACTTTTATTTAATGGGCTCCATATTTGTGAAAAGTATATTTTTAGTTAGAATAGATCTGAGAAAGTCAATGGATGTTGCATTGTCATTGTGAAATATTTTTCAAAAACAATGAGAAATTTTATTGAGGTACGTACTTTAATTAATTTGTAGGAAGGGGAGGATTATTTTCCCATCCATCAACTCATATAGTAAATAAATTTCTTGTATAATTAGTACAAATAAGCAGCTGGGTGTAAATCAACAAAATTAAACAAATGAGGTGAGACCTCGAGATCTGCCATTGAGTTTGACGAACGAGTTGAATACAAATGAGCAGTTTGACATGCAGTGCCCAAGGTGGATTAATTAAACAATAAAAAAAAACCTCGAGATCTGCAATAGAGTTGAAGTACTAATGAATGAAATACAAATGAGCTGTTGGCACTGACTTCGGAGTAGGTCCGATGCCCATTGGATCTACTTTATATTCGATGGGCTCCAGGACCATCTGATACACTTTAAGATTTGTGCCTTCATCTTTAATATTTGTGCATGCTCACATCGATTGTCATGTGCACGGATTTTAAAGCGAATTGAACAGTTATGGAGCCCATTGAACCCAAAAGTAAGTCCCATGGACATCGGACCTACTCCTTTCTCGTCGGCACTCGGCAGTGCGCCATGAACTCTAAACTGGACTATATTAAACACAATAAAATTAATGCTTGGTTTCTTTCACAAAAACGGAGTTCTCATCCTGTGCGTATAGCATTAAGAGATGATTAGATATTTAAGAAAAGTCTTGGAATAAATGACAAAAAATGGAATAAGAAGTAAGAAGATAAATTATTTAGAGGTAAATTACAACCGAAATTTAAAAATAGACTACCTGGGCTCTATAAATATTACAAGTTTTGGAGTTGCACAATATTGTTCCTTCTAGTTTGGAATTGTGAAGTGTATATATATGAATGTGAAGCTATCGTAAATGAGAAGCTTACAAAATTAAATAGAGAAACACGTACACTCACGAGTTGTCAACAACAACCACAAGAAATATGCAATATCTTACTAAGTTTATAGGAAATTAGAGTATCTACGTCTCTGGTACTGTTAGAGTTTCTAATTTATGTGGCAGTTTCTAATTCAGTTTTAGAGATGTGAAAGAGTTTCTCATCTAGAAACAATTCAGTAAAGTTTCTTATTAAGAAAATTTTTATAACTCCATTCTGACCAAATAATTGGCGCAAATTATTTCTCATTTTTTAATTTGTTGCTGACGTAGTTTAATAGAAACTCTAAAATTAATTTCAAGGATGTAAGAGTTAAAAACTTTAAAGATCTTAATTTCTAAAAAAATAATTAATAGTTGTTTAAAAACTCATTTGAGTTTCTGAGATGTAGATACTCTATAGGTCTAAATTTAAATTTAAAAATAAATGAATCTTATATTTTTAGTTTGATTTTTATAGACACGGCACTTTACTGATATTAATTATATGATATATTTTTGTAAAATTAAATAGAGAAAGATTTTATCATAGGTTTTATTTTTTATTGAGATAATTTTTTAAATGATTTTTAGCGCCGGGTCCCACATACCCCTTCTTCTATGTTTAAAATAATTTGGATTGGCTTCGTTAGGTGCATGCGACTGGACTGTATTTACTGGTGGCAGACAAGCAACGTGATTTTCTAAGATCCATTACTGTTATCTTTGTTTATTAATGGGTGGTTTTTGAGGATGGTTCCTCTACTCTACAATTATTATCTTGAAATTTTAATCGTACAAATTCAAATCATTTTAGTCATGTTAATTGGGATTAAGTGGTGGAGCAAACTGCTGAACAAGAAGTAAAATAAACTTATAAATTAAGTGAATTAAAAAATACAATTTTATCATCAGGGTCTGTAAAAATATTAAAAAAATTTACACAGTCTCATATTAATAATTTTTATTCCTAATAAAATAATGATTATTTGCAAGCACAAGCTTTTGAAATAATGAGAACTCGGTGCAGAATCAAACAAAATTAGTTTTCAATAATTTTTACCGAGAGCTTTAAGCCATTCTAAATGAAAAATTAGAAATATGCACTTCAGAAGGAAAGCACCCCAATTTCATTCCATGGAATTTGTTTACAATGAGTAGGGACAAAAGTGATGGATTTATTTCATGCAAAATCATACCGCAATTTATAAATCATATATTTTTCATGATTCTCTAGTAAACTCTAATCTGAAATTTTAAGTTACCTTGGTCCATAGTTATGATCTTTCAGAGAGACACAAGCACCGTTGATCACCGGAAGCCTTTAGATTTCCAATTAATCCCTCTTAAGTCCGATAGAGAGAGCGAGAGAGGCGGCAGCGGCAACGCTTTGTTCTGCACAAGAAGAGATACCCGAATCGCAAGTTCTGTACTGAAAATCCTCTTCTTTTCCACTCAATATTCTATCTCCATTTCAGATTTTTGGTAGAGAGAAAAATGAGAGAGAGAGAGAGCCGTAACTCTTCTGTATTATTCTCAAAGGAAACCGATCCAATATTTAATTAATAGGTGCCTTTATAATTAAAAGAGATATCTAGGGCCGTTCATCAATTTCCAATTGAATAGGCGCCTCTGCCATTAATTAATTAATCAATCAATTAATCAATTAATTAATATTGTTTCTCTTATTGGATCTATAGCTTATTATCTTCTTGGATCCTTAGCAGGTTTTGATTCAGAACTTGTCTTATTAGATATTTCCTTATTTACAGAACATTGCCATATTTATTTGTGTTATTCAGGAACCAATAGCATAATTGTATTATTACCAAACTTTATATAATTTAAACCATCACTAAATCATAAAGTTATTAATACGCGTTTTACACATTAAAGGCCCCACTCTCATGACACATATTGAACCCGATAAATAATACTTAATTTGATCACTTCATAACGGGTCCAATTAAATATTTGACAGTCTATTATTCAATATATATTTATATCACATATAAGTCCATATATGTTGTAATTAATTGAATTAATTCCAACAAAAAGAACTCCAATTTTTTTTAATATACACTGTGTTCTACGAAAGCACAATTTGTTATCCCAGAATATGATTTTTTATACACAATAGACCAGTATATCACGTTTATCTAAGATGTATCTTTTTGCCTTTCTTCTCCACAGATAATCCTTTCTTCTCAGATCTACTCTTTTCTTTTCTTCCCAAATTGATAACTCTTCCTAATAGAACGAGATGACTGAGGGGATCGTCTCTGCTGTGGTAAAAAAGTTAGCAGACCTACTTTTCAATGAAGCCCAGTCCCTGCGCGGAGTCAACCGCAAAATCGATGAGGTGAAGCTTCAACTGGTTCAGATGCAGAACTTTCTAGAGGATGCCGACTCCAAAAGGAAGAAAGGTGATAAGAGGATCGAGGGATGGGTGCACAATGTGAGGAGTGTCACATATGAGACCGAGGATGCAATCGACACATTCCTTGTTGAAGCCAACTATCGATGGCTCGGTCTCATCCCGAACGGGCTATTTCCTCGTCACACTCTCGGTGAGAAGATTTCTAAGATCCAAGCCAAACTCCGCATAATCTCCGAAGGTAGAACTACATTTGGGATACAAGATCTCAGTGGAGATCGAGCTGGTCACTCTGAACGCCTTCTCCAAAACCAACCTTCTTTTAAACGCCGTGTGCTCCCGAATGTCAATAACATCGAACTTGTCGGTTTTGATGCTGAAAAGAGAGATATAATTAATTTGTTGTTGCACGGGTCGAGCTCCCAATGTCGGAATGTGGTTTCCATTGTCGGACCTGGTGGGCTTGGCAAGACCACTCTTGTTCAAAAAGTGTATAGTTGTCCTACTGTAAAGAATCATTTTGATTCTTGCATATGGATAACTGTCTCCCAAGATTTTAATCTCCTTGATGTATTAAAGAAAATACACCAAAAACTTGTAAACGAGACAGAGTTGAAGCGGGTTCTTGGTGTATTAAAGGAATTACAACAAGAAGATCAGATTGTATTTCTGTTAGAAGAACTCAATGCATTATTGAAAGAGAAGAAATACCTAATTGTCTTAGATGATGTGTGGACCGAGAATGTCTTTGCCCAGCTCGAGACCGGCCTAGTTGATGTCGGGAACGGGAGCCAGGTGCTAATGACGACCCGTAACCTTAATGTAGCGAATCACGCAAATTCTAGTGGTGTGTATCCTCTTCGGTTTCTCAACAAAGAAGAAAGCTTCGGACTTTTCCTAAAGAAGGCATTTCCAAGCAGTGATCCCTCACTGAAGTGTCCGAACGAACTATTGGATCTAGCTGGAAAGCTAGTGAAGAGATGCGGCGGCTTGCCTCTCGCACTCAATGTGTTGGGTGGCCTCTTGTCAAGTAAAACTCCTACGTACCAAGAATGGTCTAGAGTGATCAACAGATTGGATTGGCACACAGTTGACGGAGGAGAATGCATGAAAATTCTAGCCACCAGCTATGATGACTTACCGTATCTTCTCAAGTCATGTTTCCGGTATATTATCATATTTTTTTAAAAATTTAACAATACTTGCAATTTTTATATAAGAATTGTTATAGTCGAGAATTTTAAAATCATTAATTAACTAGCAAATTACAAATTTAGACTAATTAAAAATTTTAGTTAATTAACAAACGCATTAGAACTTTATAACGACAATTTTAAACTAACATAAATTCCAATTTTATCGATTAAACTTCAAAAAAATTTAATTCGAGACGTTAGATTCAAAATAAATAAACGGGTACGAGGGAATTTTAATGTTACAAAATTTAAAATAGGAATTCTGGTGACACAAATATGATTACGAAATTATAATAATAAATATGTTATTATAAATTTAGATGAAGTTCATAAGAAATTGTAATAAAATTATAAATTAAAAACAATGAATAATCGAAAATTTCGTACTAATTTCTAAAATACCAATTTCCGTTGATTTGAACGACTTGTATATTTAGTTCTACAAAATATTAGCAAATTTAATACTTTGATTTTTGGAAATATCTCAACCGTATGATGATGCTCAACCCGAATCTCAAAGCACATAATTATTAACCATTTTGTTCTTTTTCTCCTTGTTGGACCGGACCCCTTCTAAGCCGCACCCTATAACCCAAACCCTTAACCCATCCCCTCTCCATTCATTCCCCCAGCGCTCCCTCTTCCTTCTCTCGCTGACTCCAGGCCCCACTACCTCCCTCTCACTCATTCTCATTCCTTCCTGGAGAAGGAAACAAAACATTTCGCGCCTCTCTCTCTCTCGCGTTTTTCTTCCTTGACTCACCTACCCGTCCCTTCACTCTCGCAATCACGACCGAGAGCAGCGACTTTGTCGCCCGGTCTGTCAGAACCGTACAAGCACACGAGACCGTACGCACGACCCTCCTATATGAGTCACTCTCCCTCTTGCTCGGATTTGGTTGTTTATCACTCTCATGTGTTGAGAAACTTGACCCTCTCTCTATTTCTCTGTCACACTATCTTGCGATTTGGATTTTTGAGTTCCTTTCCTCAAACCCGGTTGGATTTTGTGCTGGTGATGCCTCTGTCAGCGCCTCTGGCCTTGTGGTGTTTCGGTTGGTGCCTTTTTCCTTGTAGAACCTACTGATTTTGAGACGGCTGTGAGGCGAGGCTCGATTCTTAGTACCGGCCCCCTCCACGATGCTCGAATTGGAGCCCCTCTCTCTCGGGTAAATACTCAAGCCCTTTTTATTGGTTGATTTCGTGGGTAGTGAAGTGTTAACGTATATTTTGATTTTTACGGTTGGCTCGCTCGAGTTGTTGATTTTCTCGGCGAGTTAATGAATTTTTGGGATGTACAAATTGGTTGTTAATAATGGCCGTGGTTGGGTTGTCTTTGCTTACGGGCTCTTAATATGGTAGCCTTTCTATTTTCTGTACCGGTTTTGTTTGATTTGGTACTGGCTTGCTGTTTTTGTTGGCTGGCTAGGGTATTCACCAAACCGACTTGCCTTCCTTTGTTTTATTCTGTGCTGGTTTGTGAAAATTTGGTACCTTGATTTGTGTTGTTTGGCCTCCTTGATTTCTGGTTACTGGTACCGGACGGTATAGAGAGGGCTGTGCCTTTTTACTTGTTCTGGTACTGCCCTTTTCTGGACTTCTGCTGTGCTGTTTTGCTTGTTCCTGTGTGCTGACCTGATTGTGCCTTGTTCTTGTGTGAGTACTGTATACCGGCCTTGTGGATTGATTGCTCTGAGGCCTTGATCCCTTTTCATGTTTGTGCTGGTGCTTATCGCCTATGGAATGCTGAATTTTTGTAGTAATATGGTACTAGTACGGTTCTGAATTCTCAGGAAAACAAATTGAAATGTTGGGCCAAATTGAAAATATATTTAACCTAGGGATTATTGTGTAACTTTTAAGCCTTTGGTAAATAACCCTAAAGCCAAGGGTCTTAAGTGCAAGTAAGCAAAGTTTTGAAATTGGTGGAGTTCGGCCGAGTTTCTGTGAAAGCCGAATTGTGCATGTATTTTGTGCTTTTGCTCAAATTAAAATAGATGAATGAAAATAGACCCAAGTTGCAAATGGGTCAAATTGATTAATTAAATATTTGGAATTTGCCTTGTTTCTATATGGGCTTGGCTGGAATTTAAAATAACATGAAATTTTGGGCATAGGCCGAAAATTGAGAATTTATGAATTTGGGCTCCTTGAATGAAATATAGTTGGAATTTGCCCAAGTTTTGATCGGGTTGTACAAACCCAACTTAAATTTAATTAAAACGGTTTATCTTAAAATTAAAAGTCTCAACATTAGTTAAATAGGATAAACACATTTAAATTAGAAATAAATTTAGTTAAGTAAATTAATTATCTATTTTACTTAGTAATAAAATTTGTTATAATATTACAAGTAATTTAAGAATTTACAAAGTTATAAAATATATTGTATAAATGATTTTCGTATCATATCGATTATTTAATAATTAGTTAGTGACTTCATTTATTTATATACATACCTTAGAATAAATTGAATTGACTATTAGAGAATTAAATAAAATATATAATTTCGTTACGAACAATTAGATAATTAATACCGCAATATCTAACTTGGTAAATTATTTGCGTATTTCAAGTTCGTAAATAAATAGGATTTCTTTTAAATACTTAGAGAATTTAGTTAAGACAAATAATTTCAAATTAAAAGTTTTATAAATAATAAAATAAGGGTAGCAAGGGTTACGAAAATTAGTTCGATCCTAATTAGGTTACACTACGAATTTCAGGACATCCGACTTATCCTGATCCCGACCCGTGGGCTGATACCGCGGGCGACGGTACTGGAGCAGGAGTGGACCCTGCAGACTACGCCGGTGTTTAGCGCACGCACGTCTTCAGCTTGCCCTACAGGTGTGGGATATCTGAATTACTTTTTCGTGGCGTACTCTAACCAGTCGACCACTTGACCTGTCATACGCACTTTAAAATTGTAGCTGCATTAGAGCATGTTTATCCTTTCAGAACTGTAATTAGAAATTGCATAATCCCTTTCAAATGGAAAATTTACTGCTTTCAAATAGGAGTAGTGTAATTTAATTATAGGTTTAGAATTTATAGATATTAGGCTATTATTTGTCCTCTTCTCGTAGAGGACAATAGTATTATCATTTAATCGAGCATATGCATTGGTGAGAGCTGAGAAGAAGACTGAGTGACTGCGCTCCGGCTTGTTGGGATGGAACGAGTCGGGTCCGCAGCCATTGAGCTGAGGGATCACTTGATCCCTTAGATGGTCTTTTTAGGATATATTATATGTATTAAAGTTGGAATTATATATACTCGTTCATTTTACATTTTACGTACACTGGAGGCTGCGGTCGCCGGGTACGAAACGATTCGAGCTTGGTCTCCCTTACATTAGGAGCTACTCGCCATATACGGATTTTGAGGCTGCGTGTCTCAGTGTGTGTTATGAGGCTGCGTGTCTCGAAGCTGCGTGTCTCAGTGTGTGTTATGGGGCTGCGTGTCCCAGGTTTTTATACGAGACTGCGTGTCTCTCTGGATTGTCCCATTGGTCTGGCCAGGCGGTGGAGTTCCGTCGTCTGCTCATGAGGAGACGGATTAACTAGACTTACGACTTGCTTGTAGATTTCTCCTATTTGTATATGTAAGTTGAAGGATCGTTTTAGAGCAAGGAAAACACACGAATTTTTGGATATAACCATCGGCGAGCGTGCAATGACATGTGGGGCAATGCTCGATGTCACTAGGCATCGGGTACCATTGCACCCCTTGATCGCGGTCCTTGGATTATGTCATATTGAATTACACTATGTGTACCCTTTCAAATTCAATTTACACGGCACGGGGTGATATTTTATTCGTACTATTATTATTATGCATTGGATTTGACACACAATACTGCGGTATTGGATTCCGAGTTGAATACTTATATTCTATTCTCCTTGTATTTTATTTCGGGAAACTTTGCATGCTGTCATGATAGGATAATCGCATCATGTCATCTATTATATGTATTTTTCTTTAATAGTTAATATGATAGGTTGTTATATTTAAAACATGTGCATTCTAAATTTACGAATTCCCGACTTTTACGTAGATTACCATTAAATGTGTTTAGACCAAAGAGGATCCCTGAAGGGGTAATTCTGGGTCACATACTGGGCGATTAGTCGCTCACCCACCTTTTGATGTGGGATTTTTAGGTACAGAGACTGGTGTTCCGCAGCAGGAGATGCCAGGAGCTGTCCCTGAGGGCCACGCCGCTTGATGTAGGATTTATAGGACTTTTGCTAGGGTTTTTGGAGTCCCGAGACTTTTGTTTTTATCTCGGGACCGTAGCTCATGTACTCCCTTTCAGTAGTTCATGTTTTGTTATCCGTGGGTTGTATGGACCGCTATATTTATGTTTATGTTTATTTGTGGATTGTATGACTGTTGCTTCACTTTGTATATATGTTTCCGTTTCCGCTGTGCATTTATGTTGTTATTGTATTATTTAGCCTTGCGTGTTTAGAATAATTAAACACGAGGCGGGGATTGATCATACCCTAATCTGGAAATTCTGGTTTGGGGTGTGACAAGAATTTATTTTTTTGTAAAATTTTGAAGTCATAAGATATCTACGCTAATAAGTCATCTAATACCTCGGCCATTTCTCAGAGACCAGCTATATCCGTCCCCTTTGCAGGCACATGAAATTGTTTAATCAGTCATTGTTATTTGAAAATTTTACCTTATCATTTATTTTATATAAAAAGTACTTTGGCCATCCAAACTATGAATCGAGTCGGTTGCATGTTTCAGGTACTTAGCTTGCTTCCCGGAGGACTACATAATTCAGGCGAAACGTCTTATGAAGATGTGGATAGCTGAAGGCTTAATAGAGGTCAAAAAAGAGGGGGAATTTGAAGATTTTGCTGTAGATTATTTGGAGGAGCTAGTGCAAAGGTACTGTTGTCATATGTATAGAAACATTATAATAGAAAACCTTTCTGAGAATTACCAACAACTTTATATAAAACTCATGGTACTTCTATTTTTGTATTGGAACTAGTACTTGAAAGTGTGTTATGAAATTTCGGAACTTATTTTTTTATGTTAATTAACAATTCAGTTAAACCAACCTTTTATTGATTTCTGAAAGATTGAAACGGTTTGGTACAGAAAAGGTAATATCATATAAAATGAGAGTATGAAAAGTAAATGGTTATGTACATATAATTTGTTGAGTAGAACTAAGGTGCTCTTAAGCTCACCGAGCCAAACCGTGAGCTTAACTCAAAAACCTATCGGATTGACTTCAAACGACATTTCCAAACCGTTAGATATTCAATCTATATTAAAATGTGCTTGGAGACCAAATTTTTCATTTTTTGGAATTTTTTTACTATTTATTAAGCTGGTTTGAAAACCGCTGTTTTTATTAAATTTCTGGAGCATTGAAAAACAGCGGTTTTCAAACCAGCTTAATAAATAGTAAAAAAATTCCAAAAAATGAAAATTTGGTCTCCAAGCACATTTTAATATAGATTGAATATCTAACGGTTTGGAAATGTCGTTTGAAGTCAATCTGATAGGTTTTTGAGTTAAGCTCACAAAGGGCTTGGTGAGCTTAAGAGCACCTTAGTTCTACTCTAATTTGTTAGTAACAAAAATATATTATTCAAACACAAAAATTATTTTGCCTCAAAATGAAAAAAATTACATAAATCTTAACACACAATGATACTTTATCAATTGTTGGAATGGATATATAGTTGGAAATTCTTGCATGTGTATTTTTTATTCATAGTAATTAGAAAAAAAAAATGAGAAAGGATATGGGCACATTTTAAAAATTGGAAGGCATGTATATGATATGGCATACTGCTGGGACGCCATATCATACGAAGACCTCTTTCCAAAAAAAATAAAATACCAGGACACTATAGCCAACGGAGGCCATGATTTTTTTAATATTTTTTTAGAAAATAGGAACGCCATATCAACATAAAAAATTGAAAATAAATCGAAAAATAAACCAAAAGTGCAACGCCATTTAAAAACTTTGATTTTAACTTTTCATTTAATTTTTGTTCCATTTCTGTTTGATAACTTGACCCCTATTGTTTCTCAAAAAAGAAATTCATTACTAATAGAGTGCTATATATGCTATTTGTATTCCACTTATTGTGTAATGAGTCCTTTATGTTGATTTTGTATGAAATAAAATATAAAGATAAAATAATATTTCATCTATCTTAAAAAAAATTAATGATCCACATTTGACCTTTGATTTTATATTTTGAAATATTAATGCTCTAGAAGTTATGATAATTTGTGGATTAAAAAATAGTGGGTATCTGATTATGGGTACACACTAGAATATGGGTATCTGATTTTTATGTACATCCATTTGATATCTAACAAAACTATTCAACTTAAGAAATTTAATTAAAGGTATATTCTTTATTTCTTAAATAGTGTGTATTATATATGGACTTATTTGATAGTCGGTTACCCTCCCGTCAAACAATTTTAAATTTTATGAGGGAATTTTAATTGTTTTATGATGAATGATCAATCAAATTTCAAATTGACTCAAATTTGAAACAAATCATATCTAAATATTTAAGAGTACATCTACAATTTTAAAATATAAAATTGTAGATGAATAATTAATTTTTCAAAATGTAAATTCTAGAGCATTAATATTTATATTTTATTTTAAATAAAATCAACATAACGGACTTATTACACAATAAGTGGAACACAAATAGCATATATAGCACTCTGTTTGTAATGGAAATAATTTTTATTTTTTCGAAAAACAATAGTGGTCAATCTAGCAAACAGAAATTGAACTAAAATTAAATGAAAAGTTCAAATAATTTTTTTTAAAAGACATCCCACTTTTATTTTTTTCGATTTTTTTTTCCATTTTTTATGTTGATATGGTGTCCCACTTTTCTAAAAAAAAAAAAAAAAACAAAATCCGGGACTCCGTATGGTATGGCGTCCCTCGGGCGTTTTTATTTTTTCGGACAAAGGTCTCCGTATGGTATGGCGTCTCAGCAGAACGCCATATCATACACATGCTTTCTCATTTTTAAAATTTGCCCATGTCGTTCCTCACTTTTAATTTTTTTTCTTTTTCTATTTACCATGAATAAAAATTTCGGTATTTTTTTATTGGAACTACCACTTGAAAGTGTGTTATGAAATTTCGTAACTTCTTTTTCTAACAATTCAGTTAAACCTGCAACTTTTATTGATTTCTAAAAGAAGGAAACGGTTTGTTACAGAGAAAATTATATCATATAAAATTAGAATATGAAAACTAAATGGTTATGTATGTTTAATTTGTTAGTAAATAAAATATGTAATTCAAACACAAGAAATTATTTTACCTCAAAATGAAAAAACATAAATTTTAACACTAAATGATTCTTTATCAATTGTTGGAAAGAGCTAAATTAAATGTGTTATTTGAAATTGATATGAAGTTGGAAATTCTCGCAATTTAAGAAGTTTGTCACAACTGAGAGAGTCCAGAAGCATTAGGCAGCATTACTCCATAGTTTCTTTAGTAAAAAAATTAGTGTGTAGATGGCATTTCTTAACCTTGTCTTAAACTTGAAAGTAACTAAAACAGAGCCTTTGCTACACATGGTTCTGTTAAACATAAAAAAACAATAGGATTCTTAAAAAAAAAAGACTGTTTCTGTTGTCAGCATATTTTAGCTGACTCTGTTACCCAAGTTCTGCAGCAGCAACCTTGATTGATTGACAATTTATAGTAATTACAGAGTGCTACCAGATATAGAGCATCTTTTTCTTTTCTGTTTTTCTAACCCATTTTTTTAATATTAAACATACAGATGTTTGGTTCAAGTTGTTGAGAGGTCTCACGATGGTGCTATTAAGTCTATCCGGGTTCATGATCTTTTGCGTGAAGTTGCATTGGGTGAAGCCACAGAAAATGATTTCCTTCTCATCTGGAAGGAAGAAAATGCAGAGAGGGATGTAAGCATGACACGACGAGTGGTATTTCACAATGAGATCCATCCAAGGCATCTCACAAAGATCAAAATGCCCATTCTTCGAACATTCGTAAATTTCGGGGGAGGTTATGTCAGAGGTATAGGATTTCTGTTACTCAGAGTCCTAGAACTAAGAGAGATATCAATAGGTTACCTACCGACTGATTTGAAGAACATGATCCACTTGAGATACTTGGGTTTGAGATGGACTGGGGCAACTGTAATTCCATCATGGATTGGTCATTTGAAAAATCTCCAGACCTTTGATATAAGGTATACAGCTGTTGAAGAGTTACCAAAAAGTCTATGGAAAATCACTAGTCTGAGGCATGTTCGTTACACTACTTACTCAAGACTGGTGGGACCGCCATCAACTGCAAACCTAGTTAACCTAAGAAGCCTTGGAACTTTCACCGTTCCAAAATCATGGAAGAAAAGCTTCCCTAATTACCTCCTTGGTATCCGTAAGTTGCAACTTGTTTGTGTTGACGAGAATGATGCCATGCTGATACATGGCCTCATATCCAAGTTAAATAACCTCCTCTCAATGAAATTACATTACCTTGCTCCTCTAAGAGAGATGATTGATTTCAGCACATCACCGAGTTTTCAAAACATACATACCTTGTATCTCAATGGGAACTCAAATGATACAACAGCATATATTAGAATTGCAGAAATGCCTCCAAACTTAACCAAGCTAACACTGTCCTACTATAATTTGAATGATGATCCGATGCCGAAACTTGAGAGATTGCATAGTTTGAAGTGTCTGAAGCTGAAATACATTAACATTGAGGCGGATACCATGGTTTGCACGTATGGAGGTTTCCCTCAACTACAAAGTCTGGAACTCGATGATGTCAATAATATAATGGAATGGAAGGTGGAGTACGGAGCATTGCCCGTGCTCAAGTACCTTCGTATGTATAACTGCACTGATTTGCATGCTCTTCCCGACCTACAGTATGTGACCACCCTACAGGAGTTGGAGATAGACAGACAACTCCAAGCAAAAATTGTGAACCAGTCGGGAGAGGAATGGAACAAAGTTAAACATATACCATCAATTAAGCTAGGTTAATACTGCATTGTAACAAAATCAGCCACGCACCATAACAGAATTGTAACAGCAACAATCCAACTGTCAACCAGAGAAGACATAACCGTAGTTAAGAGTTTACATTGATGTAACCATAGATTAGACAATTGTAATTCCATTGTACAATCAATCAAGCATAATAAAGATCAATTACATTCCTCATTACATTTCTCAAATGATTAATTGAGGCCTCACATGGTTTATTCCTGGAGAGATATATTTAATTGTGGCATCACTCATATTTATTTTTTAGAAAAAGAGAAATGAAAATCAAATTGAAGTTTTATGCCAAGTATTTGTTAAACAAGCAGTTTCAACATGTGTTCAAAATATAATATGAACGCATGCTTCCACAAATTCAATATGAACAGTGAACACATGCATTTATAGTTCATTTTGAAGTTTCAGTTAGTTGTCTCTGTATTTCAAAAAAAAATATTAATTTTTATAATCATCATAATTTAAAAAACAATGAATTTTCAAAAAATAAAAAAATTGTCTAACTTCATTTTTTAAAATCTTGAATAACAAAAGAAAACGATCCAATTGATCCTTGAAAAAATGGCCCCACCCATGTGGCGGGGTCCACTTCGCAAAATAACAGGACGCACCATCGCATCTAAATTTGCATTGGAGCCAAGCACTGTGTAGCACAGTGCCTGAGGCATATGCCCCCATGTGGCGGTTCCTAGGTTCAATCCTGACTAGCAGAATTTGGAGAGTGTGTGGGTTCCTACGGGCTTATGTCAAAAAAAAAAAAAAAAATTTGCATTGGGAAAACAGATATTCTGTGGAAGAAAGATTTCTGATGAACAACAATTGAAGCTTATGTTTACCTTAAATTCAACTCGCTACACGTAATATTACAAAGATTGAGATATAGAAACCCTTAGGTGCTGCCGTGTTGGCGGAGCCAGCTGCTTCTGCAGTTGTCAGGAAAAGGTTTTTTGTGAGCAATTCCTTATGGTTAGAATACTGATGCCCTGCATTTTTCATAGATAACCCGCTACACTAACACCTTCTTTGGATGAGAGTAGAGGAAGGAAGGAGCGGTGAAGAATAGAAAGGAATGGAATGAAATAGAAAGGAAGATTAACATATTTAAGCTCTTCGTGATTGGATGATTAATGAGAGAAAATAAATTTAACTTTCCTTGCTGTTTTATTTCTTGTTTGGTTGATTAAAATTTAGATGGTTAATGAGAAATTCGGTGGTTGTTGTATATTTGTGACAAAAAACTTGTATGAGAAATATATAGGTAAGATATAGGATTGATCATTTGTGCTATTTTTTTCTAAAAATATTTGGATCAAAATTTCTTTCCATCCGTTACACTCCAAATTGGGAGGAAAACCGATTATATTGATTACAATGATACAAGGTTAAACCTTTCACCTCCGACATAATTTTATCAACCAAACACGATTCAACAGAAGGTTTTCTTTTCTTTCCATTCCCTCCCTTCCTCTACTCTCCATCCAAACAAGGGGGAAAAAACGCATGGAAAGGAAATTGTTGCCGACAGGATCAGGTTAGTATACTTGCTAACTAGACCTTCTGTTTTATCAAATTCCTCATTACATTCATCAAATACTTGTAAATAGTAGGCATTAATTTAAATCTTCTATTGCAAATGTCCGAATGAGGGCATTGTTTTTTTCCATGCTGTCCTCGTTTTTACAATTTAACAATCATAAAGAGTTCAATATTGGGTGTGTTTTATGATTGTGTTGGTAATTTATGTTGCCTTTTTCGGGTTGCATCTAAAAAATATGAAGGATCTCAAATATTTTAAATAGAAAAATATATGTTTCGTGACCAGTTTTTTAGTTACCATCTTATAAAAAATAATAAACATAAATGACATGGATTTTGAAAAAAAAAAAAAAATTATCCCACCGCTCTCAATTGAACTAAAAGAATTGGGAAAGAAAATATCAAATTGGGAGCGCAGTTAATAACTGTTGATCTTCATAAGTGTTGATCATTTATTATTATAAAAAATGAAAGTGATTATTCTATCCTTACAAATTTACCCTTTCTGAGCTTCCAATTATTTGAGGGGAAATATTGAGCCTCTAGTGACAGCATCTTTCTGTCAGTATACCCTCACGGATACTCCCATCGCTAATAAAAAAAACACCTTTTTGTCGGTATACCTCACAGATAGTCACTTTTTACTCTCGCGGATACTAGTCCCATTCTTGTAGATAAATATATGCTCGCCCTACAAAAACAAAAATGACTTCATTCAGCACCTGCAGTGAGTACCACTTAAGTGTACAAGTATGGATTCCATTTTTCATTAACAAAATGAAAATAGTTTGCCAATTCAGTAATTGATTCAAGAGTGCCACAGGGAGAGAGTCTCTTCTCTGCTTGATGAAAAACATAAGCAAAAGTAACCACGCTGCAAAAGGATAATTAGTTCGCTTGTTAATTACTCCCGGATGCATGTGAGTCTGTGAGACAAGAATTTCCAGACTAATTTGAATGCAACCATTCAATAGATGTGTTCACTTTCTTAATTCCTTTTGTTGTATCTGTTGGAGTCAAATAGTACAGCACCAATTGTACCTTAATTTTAATAATTCAGTATAAATTTTGGTCTGATTGTACACAATTGGGT
Source organism: Carex kokanica (assembly GCA_025461125.1). Taxonomy (NCBI): domain Eukaryota; kingdom Viridiplantae; phylum Streptophyta; class Magnoliopsida; order Poales; family Cyperaceae; genus Carex; species Carex kokanica. The sequence goes on from JAJGRX010001086.1 coordinate 246,981, forward strand.
GTTTATTGCACAATTGATTGTTAGAGCTAGAGTTAAACAAAACAAATTTTATCAAGACAACCAAAATTTCATCCAAGGATCAGATGAATAAACACTTGAATGAATTGTAATCCTTGATAGAAGGAAGAATGAATACTTAAATTGGACTAATTAATTCAGTTGTTTGTGCTTCCATTCTCATTTTTGTGTTTCCATCCTTGTTATTTGCAAATGCACAACAGGCACTCAAGCAATTATGTAGTTTTTTCTTCTATAGGAACTTCCGCATTTAAAGATCATTTGAGCACAACCCTGGGATGGGTCCCGACCCCAATCACGGCATTGGCATATATTGCTAGCTTCAGCACCATCAGTTGAATTCTCAATTAGCACCATCTTTCTAGGCTAATAGCAATTGGAAATGCTAATGGAAGTGTGGTGAGATAACTAACAGCAGCCAGTTAATGGTGTGGAGGTTTTACAGAGATGGAGCTTGACTTGACTTGGGTTCTTTAGTTATTACAACTTACAAATAGTAGCAACTGGACAAGCAAGCAAGAATTACGTGATTTATTTTATTATCAGTATTATTTTTGGTATTAAAGACGCGGTTTTGGAATTGAAGTAACAACCACTAGTGGAAAATGTACAAATAGTACTGCCTATGAGGGTCAGATATGTCAAAAATGTGATACTGATGATAACAATCAGGATCACATATTATAAAATTGCGATCTTGTTATATAGTATTAGGATCGGGGAACTCCCTGAATTCAGATTAAAATCCTAGCTGTGGCCTTTACGTGGGTGATTGCCTTTAAGCACTGTGTTAAATTGGACTCGAGATATAGTGACACCTTGTAAGTTGTGGGCTTGAGATTTAGATCTTGGGCCTGATTTTGAGAACATGTAATACATAACACATAAATACAAACATGCTATGTCATAGATGAAACTAGTGGTTTGATTTTACCCGCCCGGGACCCGTGCCCATGCACGGGTTTTGCACGGGTTCACGGGTTAAACGGGTACGGGTTGAGAAGGACCGGGCACAAATTTTTTAAATTTTACCCGTGATACCCGTACCGTCCCATGAACCCGGGTTGCCCGTGCCCGTGATGCCCGTACCCGTAAATATTCAAATTTCCCCCCCAAAAACAGAAAAAAAAAGAAAAAAAAACCAGAAAAAAATAACAGAAAAAATAAATAAAAAAATAACAGAAAAAAAATAACAGAAAAAAAAAACAGCAAAAAAATAACAAAAAAAAAAAATCCGGACCCGTGTTGCCCGTGACCCGTATCACCTGTTACCCGTGTTGCTGGGGGGTTTTGAGAGGGGCCGGGTACGGTTTTTGAAAAAAAAATCCGTGCTAACCCGTCCCGTGTCGCCCGTGACCCGCGTTGCCCGTGACCCGTGTTGCCTGTTGCCCGCCCCGGGTTTTGCCCGTGCCCGTTTGCAAAACACTAGATGAAACTACAACCACTGAATCATATCACATAACGTGTTTACAAAATAAAATATCATGTGTATCTTCAAATAAAAAAACCACAGACTAATTAAGAGAATATTTAACCGTTAGATATTTAATCTATATTGAAATGTGCTTGGAGACCAAATTTATATTTTTTAGAATTTTTGTACTATTTATTAAGCTGGTTTGAATGGCGCAGAATTTTAATAAAATCAGCGATTTTCAAACCATCTTAATAAATAGTAAAAAAATTCTAAAAAAGGTAAAATTTGGTCTCCAACAACATTTTAATATAGATTAAATATATAACTGTTTGGATCGACTGTTTGAACTTTGAAAATCGGAGAACCGAATCGTTTGTTCCTGAGTCTAGGAACAAACGTTTGTATATTAGTCATTCTCTATATATAAGTATATATAGAGATAGGCTAATATGCTTTTAGTAGCATATGGGCCGATATGCTTCCAATTCAAATTCAGATTTTCAAAGTCCAAACAGTCGATCCAAACCATTCAAGTTGAGCTACATATTGAAATCTGCTTGGAGACCAAATTTTACATTTTTTGGAATTTTTTTACTATTTATTAAGCCACTTTGAAAATTGCTGATCACATGGTTCAGAATTTGGTTGCACTGTTTTTACTGTTCACCCGGATCAGCAATTTTCAAAGTGGCTTAAAAATAGTAAGAAAATTCCAAAAAATGTAAAATTTGGTCTCCAAGCAGATTTCAATATGTAGATCAACTTGAACGGTTCGGATCGACCGTTTGGACTTTGAAAATCCGATTTTGAATTGGAAGCATATCGGCCCATATGCTACTAAAAGCATATTAGCCTATCTCAGTATATATATAGAGTAGAACTAGGGTGCTCCTAGCTCACCAAGGCCTTCCGTGAGCGCGACTCGAAAACCTATCGAATTGACTTCAAACGACATTTCCAAACCGTTAGATGTTCAATCTATATTAAAATGTACTTGGAGACCAAATTTTACATTTTTTGGAATTTTTTTATTATTTATTAAGATGGTTTGAAAATCGCTGTTTTTCAATGGTGCAGAATTTTAATAAAAACAGCGATTTTCAAACCATCTTAATAAATAGTAAAAAAATTTCAAAAAATGTAAAATTTGGTCTCCAAGCACATTTTAATATAGATTGAACATCTAACCGTTTGGAAATGTCGTTTGAAGTCAATTCGATAGGTTTTAGAGTCGCGCTCACGGAAGGGCTTGGTGAGCTTAGGAGCACCCTAGTTCTACTCTATATATATATATATATATATAGAGTAATGCTACGGTGCTTTGGGAAGTAAAGATGGTGTTTTACTTCCCGCTCATATCTCCATTTTCAAAGTTCAAATAGTCAATCCGAACTGCTCAACACAATCTTCATATTGAAATGTGCTTGGAGACCAAATTTTACATTTTTTGGAAATTTTCTACTATTTTTTTTGAATTTTTGAAAATCAGTGTTTTTCTGAATTTTTTATTATTTTTTTATTTCATGAAAAGCTGTGATTTTCAAAAATTCCAAAAAAATAGTAAAAAATTTCCAAAAAATGTAAAATTTGGTCTCCAAGCATATATCAATATGAAGATCATGTTGAGATGTTCGGACCGACAATTTGAACTTTGAAAATGAAGATATGAGCGGGAAGTAAAACACCCTCTTTACTTCCCAAAGCACCGTAGCCTATCCCTATATATATATATATATATATAGAGAGAGAGAGAGAGAGAGAGAGAGAGAGGCTAATATCAAAACGTTTGTTCCTAAGCCCTCGTGCAACCAAGTCGTTTTCGGTTTTTCAAAGTCCAAACGGTACGTCGATCCAAACCGTTAGATGTTCAATCCATATTAAAATATGCTTGGAGAGCAAATTTTACATTTTTTGGAATTTTTTTACTATTTATTAAGTCACTTTGAAAATTGCTGATCCGGGTGAACAGTAAAAACAGTGCAACCAAATTCTGGACCATGTGATCAGAAATTTTCAAAGTGGCTTAATAAATAGTAAAAAAATTCCAAAAAATGTAAAATTTGGTCTCCAAGCAGATTTTAATATAGAGATCACATCTAACGGTTTGGATCGACCGTTTGGACTTTGAAAATCCGAAAACGACTTGGTTGCACGAGGGCATAGGAACAAACGTTTTGATATTAGCCACTCTATATATATATATATATGTGTGTGTGTGTGTGTGTGTGAGTAGAACTAGGGTGTTCCTAAGCTCACCAAGCCTCTCGTGAACTCAACTCTAAGACCTATCGAATTGACTTCAAACAACATTTCCAAACCGTTAGATGTTCAATCTATATTAAAATGAGCTTGGAGACCAAATTTTACATTTTTTGGAATTTTTTTACTATTTATTAAGCTGGTTTGAAAACCGTTGTTTTCCAATGGTGCAGAATTTTAATAAAAACAGCAGTTTTCAAACCAGCTTAACAAATAGTAAAAAAATTCCAAAAAATGTAAAATTTGGTCTCCAAGCACATTTTAATATAGATTGAACATCTAACGGTTTGGAAATGTCGTTTGAAGTCAATTCGATAGGTTTTACAGTTGAGTTCACGAGAGGCTTGGTGAGCTTAGGAACACCCTAGTTCTACTCTATATATGTCTATGGAGGAGGGATCCTTATACACCATTTTTTGGTGACACCGGATTACACTTCACATTTTTAAAGTTTTCAAAGTCCAAATAGTCGATCCAAACCGTTCAACATGATGGATATATTAAAATGTGCTTGGAGATCAAATTTTACATTTTTTGATTTTTTTTACTATTTATTAAGTATTTTACAAAATTGTTGTTTTCAGACCATTGAATTTTTGTACTCATCTTAATAAATAGAAAAAAAATTCAAAAAAAAGTAAAATTTGATTTGCAAGCACATTTTAATATATCCATCATGTTGAATGGATTAGATTAACTGTTTTGGACTTTGAAAATGTAGGGTGTAATCCGGTGTTACCAAAAAAAGATTTCAATTTAGAAATGATTTGAATTTAGAATGGGAAAATAAGAAATTTAAGATTTTTTTATGAGCACACCAATTCACAAGTATCTTTTTGTATGTTTTGTTTCCTTTTGTCCTGAGGTGATTCTAATTGCGTGGATCCAACCAAATATTTGTTTTTATTCTATTTTTCTTGAAACATTGACCTGGCATTTGATATTATACATTTACTCAATTTCGAAGATGATAATGACAGCAAACGTGTATTACCTACATTTTTCTCTCAATAATTAGAGCTTACAACCAGTTAGAACAAATTAATTCTCTCAATTATAGATAACAACTGGAATTTTTCTAACCTATTATTGTTTTATTTATTTAGCTTGATATTTATAATATATGTGACAACATATTTCGTTTTTAGCAATTATTTGCTGTTTTTAATTTTTATCATACTTATATCGCATCAATATGTTCTCACCGGCAGCATATATATCAACATTAAAACATATATGATCAACTAGGGGCAACTATTAGTTCGTTGGCTAAATTTAATTAATTTGTATTTTAAATTACAATTATATCTTCTATAAAATGTTCATAGCGCTCTATGGAATTATCGTACAATACCTGTATTGTATTTGTACAATTTGGCAGGAGTATGTCTTTTGAAATCTCTATGTGGCAACTTGTATTTAATGGGCTCCATATTTGTGAAAATATCTTTTTAGTTAGAATAGATCTGAGAAAGTCAATGGATGTTGCATTGTCATTGTGAAATATTTTTCAAAAACAATGAGAACTTTTATGAGGTACGTACTTTAATTAATTTGTAGGAAGGGGAGGATTATTTTCCCATCCATCAACTCATATAGTAAATAAATTTCTGTATAATTAGTACAAATAAGCAGCTGGGTGTAAATCAACAGAATTAAACAAATGAGGTGAGACCTCGAGATCTGCCATTGAGTTTGACGAATGAGTTAAATACAAATGAGCAGTTGACATGCAGTGCCCAAGGTGGATTAATTAAACAATAAAAAAAACTTCGAGATCTGCAATAGAGTTGAAGTACTAATGAATTAAATACAAATGAGCTGTCGGCACTGACTTCTGAGTAGGTCCGATGTCTATCGGATCTACTTTAGATTCGATGGGCTCCAGGACCATCTGATCCGCTTTAAGATTTGTGCCTTCATCTTTAATATTTGTGCACGCTTAGGATTGCTTGGAGGTGGGAAAGTTCATGGTTATTCTCTGTCAAATCCTTATATAAAATCATTAATTTTAGAGAGATTAGTAAAAATAGATTTACTATTTGGTGGGAGCTACCTCTTCCACCAAAAATTCGAATCTTTATGTGGTTAGTCATGCATAATAGAATACTCACTAAAACAAATCTGCATAAACGAGATTGGCAAGGTGATGTAAAATGTTAGTTTTGTCCTCATAGAGAATCTGTGAATCACCTTTTCCTGAACTGTACAATAACGCAACAAATTTGGTTTTGGCTAGGTAATTGTCACCAAATATTCACCCAATAGAAAACTTGCTCTAATATTTTTGATTTTGCAGGTACATATCAAAAGATCAACAAATCGCTTTTTTAGTGATCTTCAGTGCAATGTGTTGGACCTTGTGGAAATATCGAAACTCGGTTATTTTTCAGAATTCATCTAGTAAAACAATTAGATCTCTTATATTACTAATCCTTTCCATGTTTGATTATTGGGCAGGACACATGGATAAGAAAATCAAAGAGGCCGCAGCTCATTGGTTACCACCTGACATTGATGCTATTCCTTTGAGCGTGTGGGACCCCACTGCATTGCAGATGATAGTGTATCAGCCGCAGGCAGCAACACCGCAGTGCATAGGAAGTGCAGCTGGACTTCCAGCCGAGTGAAGATGACGATCCAATTTTGCACACATTCGCCTCTAGGAGTAGCATACCACAGCCCCTTGAGAGGAGGCTTAGAACAAGTGTTATTTTCTTTATTTGTGTTTTGGTGGACTTTAAAACGAAGGGCTTATGTTTTTTGCTTGTTGTTCGATTTTGCGGGTATACTTTCTACTTGAGACCTGATAACACTGGTTTGTAAGTTATGGATCTGTTTCTTATATGAAACGGGCCTTCGTGTCTTTTTTTCAAAAAAAAAAAAATTGTGCACGCTCACATCGATTGTCATGCGCACGGATTTTGAAGCGAATCGAACGGTTATGGAGCCCATTGGACCCAAAAGTAAGTCCCATGAGCATCGGACCTACTCCTTTCTCGTCGGCACTCGGCAGTGCGCCATGAACTCTAAACTGGACTATATTAAACACAATAAAATTAATGCTTGGTTTCTTTCACAAAAACGGAGTTCTCATCCTGTGCTGTATAGCATTAAGAGATGATTAGATATTTAAGAAAAGTCTTGGAATAAATGACCAAAAATGGAATAAGAAGTAAGAAGATAAATTATTAAGAGGTAAATTACAACCGAAATTTAAAAATAGAATATTACCTGGGCTCTATAAATATTACAAGTTTTGGAGTTGCACAATATTGTTCCTTCTAGTTTGGAACTGTGAAGTGTATATATATGAATGTGAAGCTAGCGTAAATGAGAAGCTTATAAAATTAAATAGAGAAACACGTACACTCACGAGTTGTCAACAACAAGCACAAGAAATATGCAATATCTTATTAAGCTTATATGAAATAAGAATATCTACGTCTCTGGTACATTAGAGTTTCTAATTTATGTGATAGTTTCTAATCTAGTTTCAGGAACGTGAAAGAGTTTCTCACCTAGAAACTATTTAGTAAAGTTTTTCATTAAGAAACTGTTTATAAATTTCATTCTTTCCAAATAATTGGCTCAAATTTGTTTCTCATTTTTTTAATTTGTTACTGATGTAGTTTAATTGAAACTCTAAAATTAATTTCAAGGATGTAAGAGTTAGAAACTTTAAAGACCTTAATTTCTAAAAAAATAATTAACAGTTATTTAGAAACTCATTTGAGTTTCTGGGATGTAGATACTTTATAGGTTTAAATTTAAATTTAAAAATAAATGAATCTTATGTTTTTAGTTTGATTTTGATAGACATGACACTTTACTGATATTAATTATATGATGTATTTTTGTAAAATTAAATAGAGAAAGATTTTACTATAGGTTTTATTTTTTATTGAGATAATTTTTTAAATGATTTTTAGCGCCGGGTCCCACATACCCCTTCTTCTATGTTTAAAATAATTTGGATTCGCTTCGTTAGGTGCATGCGACTGGACTGTATTTACTGGTGGCAGACAAGCAACGTGATTTTCTAAGATCCATTACTGTTATCTTTGTTTATTAATAGGTGGTTTTTGAGGATGGTTCCTCTACTCTACAATTATTATCTTGAAATTTTAATCGTACAAATTCAAATCTTTTTAGTCATGTTAATTGGGATTAAGTGGTGGAGTAAACTGCTGAACAAAAAGTAAAATAAACTTATAAATTAAGTGAATTAAAAAATACAATTTTATCATCAGGGTCTGTAAAAATATTAAAAAAATTTACACAGTCTCATATTAATAATTTTTATTCCTAATAAAATAATGATTATTTGCAAGCACGCTTTTGAAATAATGAGAACTCGGTGCAGAATCAAACAAAATTAGTTTTCAATAATTTGTACCGAGAGCTTTAAGCCATTCTAAATGAAAAATTAGAAATATGCACTTCAGAAGGAAAGCACCCCAATTTCATTCTATGGAATTTGTTTACAATGAGTAGGGACAAAAGTGATGTATTTATTTCATGCAAAATCATACCGCAATTTATAAACCTTATATTTTTCATGATCCTCTAGTAAACTCTAATATGAAATTTTAAGTTACCTTGGTCCATAGCCATGATCTTAAAGAGAGACACAAGCACCGTTGATCACCGGAAGCCTTTAGATTTTCAAGTAATCCCTCTTAAGTCCGATAGAGAGAGCGAGAGAGGCGGCAGCGGCAACGCTTTGTTCTGCACAAGAAGAGATACCCGAATCGCAAGTTCTGTACTGAAAATCCTCTTCTTTTCCACTCAATATTCTATCTCCATTTTAGATTTTTGGTAGAGAGAAAAATTAGAGAGAGAGCCGTAACTCTTCTGTATTATTCTCAAAGGAAACCGATCCAATATTTAATTAATAGGCGCCTTTATAATTAAAAGAGATATCTAGGGCCGTTCATCAATTTCCAATTGAATAGGCGCCTCTGCCATTAATTAATTAATCAATCAATTAATTAATTAATTAATATTATTTTTCTTATTGGATCTGTAGCCGATTATCTTATTGGATTCTTAGCGGGTTTTGATTCAGAACTTGTCTTATTGGGTATTTTCTTATTTATAGAACATTGCCGTATTTATTTGTGTTCTTCAGGGACCAATAGCATAATTGTAATATTACCAAATTTTATATAATTTAAACCATCACTAAATCATAAAGTTATTAATACGCGTTTTACACATTAAAAGCCCCACTTCTCATGACACATATTGAACCCGATAAATAATACTTAATTTGATCATTTCATAACAGATCTAATTGGATATTTGACAATATATTATTCAATATATATTTATATCACATATAAGCCCATATATGTTGTAATTAATTGAAATTAATTCCAGAACTCCAATTTTTTTTAATATACACTGTGCTTCTACGAAAGCACAATTTGTTATCCCAGAATATGATTTTTTATACAAAATAAACCAGTATATCACGTTTATCTAAGATGTATCTTTTTGCCTGTCTTCTCCACAGATAATCCTTTCTTCTCAGATCTACTCTTTCCTTTTCTTCCTAAATCGATAACTCTTCCTAATAGAGCGAGATGACTGAGGGGATCGTCTCTGCTGTGGTAAAAAAGTTAGCAGACCTACTTTTCAATGAAGCCCAGTCCCTGCGCGGAGTCGACCGCAAAATCGATGAGGTGAAACTTCAACTGGTTCAGATGCAGAACTTTCTAGAGGATGCCGACTCCAAAAAGAAGAAAGGTGATAAGAGGATCGAGGGATGGGTGCACAATGTGAGGAGTGTCACATATGAGACCGAGGATGCAATCGACATATTCCTTGTTGAAGCCAACTATCGATGGCTCGGTCTCATACCGAACGGGCTATTTCCTCGTCGCACTCTCGGTGAGAAGATTTCTAAGATCCAAGCCAAACTCCGCATAATCTCCGAAGGTAGAACTACATTTGGGATACAAGATCTCAGTGGAGATCGAGCTCGTCACTCTAAAAGCCTTCTCCAAAAACAACCTTCTTTTAAACGCCGTGTGCTTCCTGATGTCGATAACATCGAAGTTGTCGGTTTTGATGCTGAAAAGAGAGAGATAATCAACTTGTTGTTGCACGGGACGAGCTCCCAAAGCCGGCATGTGATTTCCATTGTCGGGCCTGGTGGGCTTGGCAAGACCACTCTTGCTCAAAAGGTGTATAATAATCCAACTGTAAAGAATAATTTTGATTCTTGCATATGGATAACTGTCTCCCAAGATTTTAATCTCCTTGATGTATTAAAGAAAATACACCAGAAACTTGTAAATGAGACAGAGTTCAAGCGGGTTTCTGGTGTATTAAAGGAGTTACAACAAGAAGATCAGATTGTACATCTGTTAGGAGAACTCAATTCATTATTGAAAGAGAAGAAATACCTAATTGTATTAGATGATGTGTGGACCGAGAATGTCTTTACCCAGCTCGAGACCGGCCTAGCCGACATCGGGAACGGGAGCCGGGTGCTAATGACGACCCGTAACCTTAATGTAGCGAATCGTGCAGATTCTACTGGTGTGTATCCTCTTCGGTTTCTTAACAAAGAAGAAAGCTTCGGGCTTTTCCTAAAGAAGGCATTTCCATGCAGCGATCCCTTGCTGAAGTGTCCGGACGAACTGTCGGATCTAGCTGGAAAGCTAGTGAAGAGATGTGACGGCTTGCCTCTGGCACTCACTGTGTTGGGTGGCCTCTTGTCAAGTAAAACTCCTACGTACCAAGAATGGTGTAGAGTGATCAACAGATTGGATTGGCACACAGTTGACGGAGGAGAATGCATGAAAATTCTAGCCACCAGCTATGATGACTTGCCGTATCTTCTCAAGTCATGTTTCCGGTATATTATCATATATATATTTTTAAATTTAACAATACTCACAATTTCTATTGAAGGATTTATTTTTTTTTAACATTTTGAAGTCACAATCGGTCCTTGTTATTTAAAGATTTTACCTCATCTGTTATTTTAGACAAAAAGTACTTTGGTCATCCAAACTATGAATCGAATCGGTTGCATGTTTCAGGTACCTAGCTTGCTTCCCAGAGGACTACAAAATTGAGGCGAAACGTCTTATGAAGATGTGGATAGCTGAAGGCTTAATAGAGGTCAAAACGGATGGGGAATTTGAAGATTATGCTGAAGATTATTTGGAGGAGCTAGTGCAAAGGTATTGTTGTCATATGTATAGGAACATTATAATAAAATACCTTTCTGAGAATTACCAACAATTTTCTATAGAACTCATGGTACTTCTATTTTTGTATTGGAATTGTACTTGAAAGTGTGTTATGAAATTTCATATCTTCTTTTTATATGTTAATTAACTATTCAGTTAAACCAACTTTTTATTGATTTCTGAAAGACTGAAACGGTTTGGTACAGAAAAAGTTATATCATATAAAACGACAGTATGAAAAGCAAATGGTTTTGTTTATTTAATTTGTTAGTAACAAAAATATATAATTCAAACACAAAAAAATAGTTTACCTCAAAATGAAAAAACATAAATCTTAACACGCAAAATACTTTATCAATTGTTGGAAAGAGCTAAATTAAGTGTGTTATTTGAAATGGATATATAGTTGGAAATTCTTGCATGTGTAACTTCTATTCATGATAATTAGAAAGAAAAAAAAAAGATGAGAAAGGATATGGGCAAATATTAAATTTCAAATGTGTATGATATGGCGTACTGCTAGGATGCTATATCATACGGTGACTTCTTTCCAAAAAAAAAAAAAAGGGACACTATAGCCAACGGAGGCCTCGAATTTTTTAATTTTTCTTAGAAAAGTGGGACGCCATATCAACATAAAAAATTGAATACAAATAAAAAAAATGAACCAAAAGTGGGATGTCATTTTAAAACTTTGATTTGAACTTTTCATTTAATTTTTGTTCAATTTTTGTTTGATAGCTTGACCCCTATTGTTTATCAAAAAAAAATTTATTACAAATAGAGTGCTATATATGCTATTTGTATTCCACTTATTGTGTAATGAGTCCTTTATGTTGATTTTGTATGAAATAAAATATAAAGAAAAAATAATATTTCATCTATCTTAAAAAAAAAATTAATGGTTCACATTGAACCTTTGATTTTACATTTTGAAATATTAATGCTCTAGAAGTTATGATAATTTGTGGGCTCAAAAATAGTGGCACGAAATCCTCCAAGACAAAATTATAGTACACACTAGCTATATATGGGTATCTAATTTTTATGTACATTCATTTGATATCTTACAAAACTATTCAACTTAAGAAATTTAATTAAAGATATATTCTTTATTTCTTAAATAGTGTGTACTAAATATGAACTTATTTTATAGTCGGTTACCCTCCCGTCAAACAATTTTGAATTTTATAAGGGAATTTTAATTGTTTTATGATGAATGATCAATCAAATTTCAAATTGACTCAAATTTGAAACAAATTATATCTAAATAATTAAGAGTACATCTAAATTTTAAAATGTAAAATTGTAGGTGAAATATTATTAATTTTTCAAAATATAAATTCAAGAGCATTAATATTTCAAAATAAAAAAAATCAAAGGTCAAATGTGAACCATTAATTTTTTTTAAGATAGATGAAATATTATTTTTTTCTTTATATTTTAGTTCATACAAAATCAACATAAGGGACTCATTACACAATAAGTGGAATACAAATAGCATATATAGCACTGTGTTTATCATGAAAATATTTGTTTATTTTTTTGAGAAACAATAATGGTCAATCCAGAAAAAAGAAATTGAAAAAAGTTAAATGAAAAGTTCAAATCAAAGTTTTTAAATGGCACCCCACTTTTATTTTATTTTTCAGAATTTTTATGTTGATATGGTGTCCCACTTTTCTAAAAAAAAACTAATAAAAAAATCAGGGACTCTGTATGGTATGGCGTTCCTGGGGCATTTTTTCTTTTCGGACAGAGGTCTCCCTATGGTATGGCGTTTCAGAGGGATTTCATATCATACACATGCCTTTCTATTTTTAAAATTTGTCCATATCCTTCTCCATTTTTAATTTTTTCCCTTTTCTATTTACAATGAATAAAAAATTTCGGTATTTTTTTTATTGGAAGTAGCACTTGAAAGTGTGTTATGATATTTCATAACTTCTTTTTCTATATATGTTAATTAACAATTCAGACCAACTTTTTATTGATTTCTGAAAGACCGAAACGGTTTGTTACAGAGAAAATTATATCATATAAAATGAGAATATGAAAAGTAAATGCTTATGTACATTTAATTTGTTAGTAACGAAATTATGTAATTCAAACACAAGAAATTATTTTACCTCAAAATGAAAAAACATGAATTTTAACACAATGATATTTTATCAATTTTTGGAAAGAGCTACATTAAATGTGTTATTTAAAATGGATGTAAAGTTGAAAATTCTCGCAATTTAAGAACTTTGTGACAACTCAGAGAGTCCATAAGCATTAGGCAGCATTACCCCGTACTTTCTTTATTCAAAAAATTAATGTGTAGATGGTATTACTTCATCTTGTCTTCATAACAACTTTTACCATGATAGTAACTAAAACAGAGCCTTTGTTGCACATGGTTCTACTTAACATAAAAAAAATAGGATTCTTAACAAAAGAAGACTGTTTCTGTTGTCTGCATCGATTGACAATTTATAGTGATTACATAGTGCTAACAGATACAAAACATCTTTCTTTCTTTTCTTTTCTTTTTTCTTTTTTTAACCCATTTTTTTACTATTAACAATACAGATGTCTGGTTCAAGTTGTTGAGAGGTTTCCCAATGGTGCTATCAAGTATATCCGGGTTCATGATCTTTTGCGTGAAGTTGCATTAGATGAAGCCACAGAAAATGATTTCCTTCTCATCTGGAAGGAAGAAAAAGCAGAGAGAGATGTAAGCATGACACGGCGAGTGGCATTTCACAATGAGATCCATCCAGGGCATCTCACAGAGATCAAAATGCCCAATCTACGAACATTCATATCTTGCAAGGGAGGTTCTGTCAGAGGTATAGGATTTCTGTTACTCAGAGTCCTTGAACTTAGAAAAATAGAAATAAGTTACCTACCGACTGGTTTGAAGAACATGATCCACTTGAGATACTTGAGTTTGAGAGGGTCTGGGGTAATTGTAATTCCATCATGGATTGGTCATTTGAAAAATCTCCAGACCTTTGATATAAGGTATACAGCTGTCAATGATTTACCAAAAAGTCTCTGGAAAATCACTAGTCTGAGGCATGTTCATGGTAACTGGCTATTGATGGGACCGCCATCAACTGCAAACCTAGTTAACCTAAGAAGCCTTAGTTGGTTCCAAGTTCCAAAATCATGGAAGGAAAGCTTCCCTAATTACCACCTTGGTATCCGTAAGTTGCAACTTTTGTGTGTTGACAAGAATGATGACATGCTGATGCATGACCTCATATTCAAGATGAATAACCTCCTCTCAGTGAGCTTAATAAACTTTGGTCCTCCAAGAGGGATGATTGACTTCAGGAAATCACCGAGTTATGAAAACATACACACCATGCATCTCTCTGCAAGGACCAGGAATGCAATTATTAGAATTGCAGAAATGCCACCAAACTTAACCAAGTTAGCACTGTACTACTATCATTTTAATAATGATCTAATGCCGAAACTTGAGAGATTGTGTAGTTTGAAGTGTCTGAAGCTGAAATCCATTAACATTAAGGCGGGTACCATAGTTTGCCCGTATGGAGGTTTCCCTCGACTGCAAAGTCTGGAACTCATGCGTGTCGATAATATGAAGGAATGGAAGGTGGAGTACGGAGCATTGCCCGTGCTCAAGTACCTTTGTATTCATTCCTGCTATAATTTACGTGCTCTTCCCGACCTACAGTATGTGACCACACTGCAGGAGATGAATATAGATAGTCGGCTCAACTCAAAAATTGAGAACAAGTCGGGGGAGGAATGGGAGAAAGTCAAACATATACCAACTATTAAACTAGTCAAATTAGTTTAACAGAATCAGCCACGCACCATAAGAGAATTGTAACGGCAACACTCCCAACCATCAACCAGAGAAGACATAACCGTAGTTGAGTTTACATTGATGTAACCATAGATTAGAAGGAAAAGTGCAGTCTATAAATAGACAATTGTAATCCCATTGTACAATCAATTACATTCTCAAATTCTCTGTCCCTGAAATATTTTGCTTGTCAGAGAGAAAAATCCTTCTTTTAATAGTAGAACTATTGAACTTTTTTAGTCATTAGACCTTCTTTTAATAGACTGGTAAAATTGACGAACTGTGAAAGCAAATGTAATTTCAATAGACCTTCTGTATACAGAGTGAAATTAATTTATGGATTTATCTTCTTTTTTTCAATTTGAACTGCGAAAGCAATTGTAATTTCAATTATTAACTTAAACAGTTTGTAATCTGTATATATTGGTTTGTGAATAGTATGAAAACAAATTTCCAAAAGCCAAACCTTAATCCATAATTTTTCTGTATATATAGTTTTTTGTTTACTTTAATTTTTATTTTAGTATTCTGTTGTTGTTTCCTTATTTTATTTGCATAGGACATCAAAGAGTTCATTTTGAAATTTCAGCTGTCTCGGTATTTAGAAAAAAAAATTCAACACTTTAACTACCTGAATTTATGAATTTAAAATAATTTGTAAAATACATGTGTTTAAGAAGGAGACATTACATTGTCAAACTTTTCAGCACAAAAATTTTATGAGAAAATATTAAAAAATGAGGGTAGATAGACAAAAAAGAAATCCCTCACTAGTCTCTTCTTATCATTGCTTTGGAAAAAAAAAAGATATTCTATATATGGAAGAAAGATGTCCGAGGAACAATTGTTAAAGCTTGTGTTTACCTTAAATCCAACTCGCCACACGTAATAATTACAGAGATTAAGATATAGAAACCTTTAGTAGTTAACTGTAGTTGTGAAGAAAAGTTTTTCTGTGTGCAATCCCATGCAGCTACAATACTGATGCCATGTATTCCCTCATAGACAACCCGCCACACTAAAGCAAAAACAGAAAGCGCATGAAAAGAAAATTCGCCGATGAGATCAAGTTAGTATACTTGCTAAGTAGCCCCTGATTTTTTTTAATTGCAATACTTATACATAGTAGGAATTAAATCTTCTATTGCAAATGTCGGAACGAGGGCCTTTTTCTTTTCTTTGCAATGCTGTCCTCGCTTTTACATTTTTACAATCATAATGAGTTTAATATTGGGTTTATTTATAATTGTGTTGGTAATTATGTTGCCTTTTTCGGGTTGCATCTAAAAAATACGAAAGATCTCAAAGATTTTATAAAGAAAAATATGTCTCATGATACAACCAAATGTATCGGCCGGATGTCACATAACGAAAAAATTGCTCATTTAGTATTAATATGACAACCTAGAAAACAAGTTGCTTATACAACTTTTTGTTTAGATTTGCAGATTTTTATATGACAACCTAAAAAATGGGCTCCAAGTTCATCCGATTAACTTTACGATCTGTATGCACGAAAATTGAAGTGAACACACACGAATATTAAAGTGGAGTGCACGTATCGTAAAGCAGATCGGACGGACTTGGAGCCCATCAGACCTACTCCGCACTGATTTTCAAGCTCCAAAGATACTATTATATAATCAGCTTTTGACTACAAAAGAACAACTTATATTTCCTGGTAAATGGAAATGTATATATAGAATCAAAAGGCATGGTTGAAAGAGATGTCTTCATCCATTTTCTCACACTTCTTACTTTTTTTATCTCCTTCTAACTCCTTAGGCTGACCAGTTATGGCGGCTTTAACACTTAAATTGGACAAAATTACTTTCATTCGAAATTTCCATAGTGCAAAGCTACCCGTGCTATCGAATTTCTTAATATCAAATTTGATAGATATGAATGAACTTGAAATCACGGTAACAATTATTTAATCACCACAGTAATTACCATATTTGAATTTAACACACAAATTACCATAAAATCAGAATAATCTCTTAAGTTAACAATTTATCCAAAGCACAACAAAATATTCTAATTTAGTAAAATTAGACCGAAGTCAAAATTTAAACAAATGCCAAAGTCAAACTTAATTGAAAATTTGGTTTCGGAACATAACAGAAATGAATTTGGCTCACTTGCGCGCGGTGTACAAAACACCCAGAACCCAATTATGGATCTGGTGTTGTCGCGGACCAGAAAAAAAAAGTCTTCACGGTCTTCGGCGCGGTCCACCAAACCCTCTCCTGGTCCACCATCGCGGCTCACACAAGGGACTCCTTCTACCGCGCGGTGCACCCTCTCCTGGTCTTTGGCGCGGTCCACCAAACCCAATTATGTCAAAAAAAAAACTTATAAATAGAACCCTATAAAAATAGAAAATAACAAAGTGAGATAAGAGATATTGACAACAGCTTAATACAATTACTACTTTTTAACAAAGAATTTGACTAAAAGGACATTTTATTTTTGAATAATCCTTCTTATTCTGGGCAACATTTTCAAATGGATGTCTCCTGAATATGATATGGTTTCAAATGGACGTCTCCTCAATATGCATGGAGGGCTTCTAAATCAAGTTTTTGTTTCCTTCATTTTTCTCTCTCATTTGTGAAATATTAAAAATGGAAATAGAAGGAAAAAAGGAAATCAAATTTCACACTAATATTTACATTAACATCAAACAATATATACAAAATTTTAAGTACTAGCAAGGGTTTTGCTATGGAAAAAAAAAGAAAAAATAATTAAAAAATCCGCAATCACAATTCATTCAAGTGAATGCAATATACAACAACAACAAAAACAATAGCAACCAAGCATTTAGTCGTAAATCTTTTTTTTTTTTTTTGGTCTTAAGAAAGATTAAAAACACTCATAAACCTTTTCTTTTCCTCAACTGGCATCAAAATTTTGATGAAAAATCTCGCTTTCACAGTGCATGATCATCATTAGAAGTGCTTCCACCATCCAATTACACAGACCAACACATATCGTCCCCTAGAGCAAAAGGAAACATAAATCAGCCTTTGATGCAGAAACTAAGAAGAATACTTCAAATAATAGAGCCCACAAAAAGAATAGAAATTGCATTACACTGATTACTTTCTATCCGGACAAAATTTGAAAATCTCATCTGAATGCAAATTGGACGAAACTGGAAGAAAGAAATATGTTTTTGTTGTTTTTTTTTTTTTTTTTTCTAGAAGAGCCATATAGAAAGACAAAATGTGTCACCAAAAAGGAGAGAGAATCATAAACCAAGTCCTTTCTTGACATTTTGCAAAAGATACCATTTTTACTGACTAAATTGCATAATTCTAGCTAGGTCATAAAGCAATATTTTAGCACTAATTACTGGTATATTAAGAGGAAAACTTAGGAAATTGAATGATAGATTATGGACACAAAAGGAGAATAAAAAATAAATTCTTTCAATTTTAAAATTGTGAGAAATTCTTTCAATTTAAATTCATTTTTCTCTCTCATTTGTAAAGCATTAAAAATAGAAAAGGAAGGAAAAATGAAAGCAAATTTCACACTAAAATTTACATTAACATCAAACAATATATACAAAATTTTAAGGGTAAATTTCACTTGAGGTCACTAAACTTTGTCATTTGTCACGAATTGGTCACTCGAGTTTGATTTGTCCCTTTCTAGTCACTCAACTTTGTCATTTGTCCCAATTAAATCACTTTATATTTTTCTGTCCAAAATGCTAACAGAATATTCTCATTGCGTCCAAAATATTAACGGAATATACTAGTTCCGTCCAAAATACTAACGGAATGAGCATATTCCGTCCAAAATACTAACAGAATGAGAATATTCCGTTAATATTTTGGATGAAAAAATATAGAGTGGCTTGATTGAGACAAATGACAAAGTTGAGTGACTTAAAATGAACAAATCAAGCTTAAGTGACCAATATGTAACAAATGACAAAGTTTATTGACTTCCAGCGAAATTTATCCAAATTTTAAGTACTAACAAGGATTTTGCTATGGAAAAGAAAAAAAATAATAAAAAAATCCGCAATGACAAATCATTCAAGTGGATGCAGCAACTAATACAAGTTCACAAAAAAAGTAGTCGTAAGAAAGAGAATAAAAACACTCATAAACCTTTTCTTTTCCTCAATTGGAAGAGAATAAAAACACTCATAAACCTTTTCTTTTCCTCAATTTGCATAAAAAAATTTATGAAAAATCTCACTTTAATTCACAGTGCATGATCATCATTAGAAGTGCTTCCACCATCCGATAACGCAGACCAATTGATAATTGATATAATCTTCTCCTAGAGACAAAAAGAAAACAGCAATCAGCCTGGGATGCAGAAACTAAGAAGAATACTTCAAATAAAGCCCACAAAAAGAAGAAATTAGAAATTGCATTACATTGATTACTTTCTGTTGTATCTTCCAACATTATATAATCCAAAAACGACAAATCGGTATTATCATCCCCTAGAGACAAAAAGGAAACATCAATCAGTCTGTGATGCAGAAACTAAGAAGAATACTTCAAATAAAGCCCACAAAAAGAAGAAATTGGAAATTGCATTACTTTGATTACTTTCTAGCCAGGCCATATCTGGTAGTTCTAGTTCAGCTAAATCTGGTATTTCTGCTGTATCTTTCAACATTCCTTTGAAATTCTCATCTGCATGCAAATTGGACGAAATTGGAAGAAAGAATTATGTTTTTGCTGTTATTTAATTTTTTTTAGAAGAGCCATATAGTAGGAAAGACAAAATGTGTCACCAAAAAGGAGAGAGAATCATAGACCTAGTCCTTTCTTGACATTTTGCAAAAGATACCATTTTTAATAACCGAATCGCATACTTCTAGCTAGGCCATAAAGCAATATTTTAGCACTAATTACCGGTATATAAGAGGGAAACTTAGGAAAATGAAAGATAGATTATGGACACAGAAAGAGAATAAAAAATAAATTCTTTCAATTTTGAAATCATGAGAAATTACTTGGTTCATTGTTTCAATTGAAAGATGTGTTTGAGGGGAATCTCTCCATCTGACCTGATACTAAGTTCGACGCAGGAGCCACTTGTTTGCCAATGCCCTTCAGAAAAAATTAAAAGCCGAAATTCAATCTCAACTAAACTTCGAAGGATAATAGGGTTTCTTGATCTTAATTTCGACTATTACTATATTTGTACCAGACATAATTAAAATAAAAGCCTCTGAACAACATCAGGCATGGCATCAATTAAACCCCAGTTATAATACCAGATAGATATCGATCGACTACCTAAATTTAGTTGCCATAATTCCACTATTTAAATGACTTTATTTCAAAAAACTAATAATATATGACAGTTCAGAATCCAAATAAATATATATATATATGAGGAGGGATCCACTTACAACATTTGAAAGTTACAACGTCTTACAACAATTTAGTTTTGTGATTTTTAAAGTTCAAACAGTCGATCTAAACTGTTCAACATGTAATCTGTACTAAAATGTGTTTGAAGATCAAATTTTACATTTTTTTTTATTTGTTTACTATTTATTAAGTATATTACAAAACTGTTGTTTTTTAGTGGTCCAGAATTATCTTAAAACAGCAGTTTTGTAAAATACTTAATAAATAGTAAAAAAATTCAAAAAAATGTAAAATTTGATCTTAAAACGCATTTTAATACAGATTACATGTTGAACGGTTTAGATCGACTATTTGGACTTTAAAAATCGCAAAACTAAATTGTTCTAAGATGTTGTAACTTTCAAATTATGTTGACAACAAATTATTTAATAACCGAGACAATCGGCTTGACAGTTATTAAAACAAAAACAAAAAAATAGCAGGATATGTTTTATATGATTTAGATAGGTTTTGTATGTTTTGAAAACTTATTGGCTATCGATCAAGCGATTAAAAAATTAGCATTTGAGTTTTTTTGTATCTGATCAATGGCCAAGCGATTTCCAAATGCCATCAAAATTGATATATAACTTTGGTATGTTTTCTGTAAGGGCCTGTTCGGCTGCAGTGTGGGTTCGGGAATGGGTACGGGAAAACAAAATTTTTGAACTGAAAATTACTGTTCACGTGGGAAAAAAAAAATTCACTCTGAGTGAATTTTTTTTTAACCACGTGAACAGTGATTTTTCCAGTACAGCCGAACAGGCCCTAATTGTTTGAAGTTCTTCAAATAACTAACCATTCAGTGCATTTTAAAAAGTTCCAAGTACATAGATTACCCAAAAATTTTAGTAAATTACATATTTTTGTACTTGAGGAAAAAAAAAATAGAAATAGATCATTTACCATGTTCGGCTGAAATTCTGGCACATGGTTTAGCTCAAGTCCTGGGTTCTCTGTCATGTGAGAGAAATTTGAAGAATCATGAGTAAAAGATAATTAAAATGCACCTTAAGGGAGTAAAAGATAATAATTTACGTTTCGGCAACTCTTCGATGTGCAATGGCTGGGTTCTACAAAGAAAAAATATGTGCGGTTAAATTTTGCCTAAAATATATAAAAACCTTTTCGTAAATTCAAAAGTCAAGAAGATCAAATTTGGAAACTAAGTACTTACTGCAGTGTTGGTACCGCTTCTTCTTCGTAGTATTGGCGATTTCTGCACGTAAAGGGAACCCATAAATTTATATAAATTTTAGATAAATTCAAGTTAAAGCTAATGAGTACATAATAATTCAAGATCAAACTAATGAGTACATAATTATAGCCAGAGAGAAAAGTATATAAATCAACCTCATTCCAATCATGATGAAGGCGAACCTGAGCGCAGACCTGGCCTTGAAGATCTTGATCATCCCCACTCGCATCTGGCACGGCTGAGGCTGATTTTCCATTGATGAAATCAGTCGCGCCAGCTTCGATTGAGACTGATTTGGGTTGGCATCCTGATCAAGCTCCTCCCACTGTCGCTTCCTACCAATTTCCATCGATAAAATCCGTCGTACCAGCTTCGATTGAGGCTGATTTTGGTGGGCATCCTGTTTAAGCTCCTCCCGTGGACACTTCCTGCCATTTTCCATTGATGAAATCACTCCAACTTAAAAATGTTTTTCTTGGTAAATCTAAACTTAAATTAAATTTATCAAGAGAGCAAATAAACAAATGGGGAGGGAGGAGTTGGGGTGGGGGTAAAGTTTTAGGGCCTATTCGATAATGGGCATTTCTATGGGAATTGAATTGGTTGAGTACGGTTTCCCTTATTTCAATTTAATGATTCCCAAAAAGAAAAAACCCGTAGGAAAATGTAACTTACTGTTTTGCCTTGTATTGATCAATCATTGCCTTGATCCAGGGTGCCTTATTTTCTTCATTACAAGACAGAAATACCTCACGCACTCCAGCGTTTTTGATAAAGATGGTGCTTGCCACAACAAAATCCCCTTTGCTGAAACCTTGCAACTGTTCAAAGGTCTTCACAGCTGCGCTGACAGAAAACTTCTCATTATGAGTTGCGGCTCTGTCAGATTTGTTCACTATTGAAGCACAAATGAGCTGCGTCTCATCATGTATTGGATCTCGAATAGAGATAGATGGCTGAATTGGAGGTGGTTCTCGAGCAAAGTTAAGGTTCGGCTGAGTACTGATGGGAGAATTTTCTCCTTGAGTATTTAGAAAATCATCCTCACCTTCATTATTTGTTAAGTAATTGCTTCCCCTTTTACACTTACCAGTGGCAATGAAACCTGAAATGAAATTAGATGTTATATAACAGATTAAAAAATAAACTAGTTAAAAAATAGATTGAATTTTATATCAACTTACCACAATACACTTTATGTAGAGCATCATAGTACGGGAAGGGCTTATTGTACCACCTTTTAATCTCCTTGTCCTTCAGAAGAGGGGCCCAAACTTCCTCTGGTGCGGTTACCATTTTTGTACGATTATCCCATCCAACGCCAGGTTGATTTCTTAGATGGTGTATAGTTTTATATTGCTTTTTAAGTGTGTGTTCTTGTTCTTTAATTTGTTTCAATGAGAAATTAGTATTAGAAAACTGAGCATTGAAACGTCTTGTGATTTCATTCCAAGCAACACTGCTCCATCCAATTTGTTTGCGTGCACGGGGTTGGTGAAACTCAACAAGTAGTTTGACAAGATGAGCCTTTTGGAACTCATTCCAAGATGCCCTATTACTTGTTTCCTCGTTATTGCCTGTTACACAAAAATGATAGAATTGACCAAATATAGAGCACAACAGCTAAAACAATGAGCAACTTATATTTCCTAAGCATGACTAATTCATAAACTCTAGATCCTAAAGTGTGACTAATTCAGAGATACTGTCATATAATTAATCAGGTTTTGAGTACAAAGTGAAGAGCTTATATTTTCTGGTAAAGTGAAATGTATATATAGAATCAATAGAATCAAAAGGCACGGTTGAAAGAGATGTATTCACCTTAAACCTTCAATTTGTATTTGTAATAAACATAGCAACAGAGAGAGAATAAGGGAGATACAGTTACTGGCCTGTATCAATGCATTGAGAAACTCGATTGCCTTCCATGACTACAATTGATGAGATCAAGCACTGCTCCTAGTAGACTTGCCAAGCTCCAGGGAGATATAGTTACCTAATTAGGAGAAAGGAATTGAAATAGAAGGAGACAGCTTTAATTCGAGCTTATTAAGGGTTTTCTGACTTTGGGAATAAAACCCTTGTTTTTTTTACTTTGGGAAGAAAACCCTTAAGGGTCGACGACTCGGCGTCCATTTGGAAATTCCTACGAAATAGAGATAGAGCTGGAAAAATAACTTTGGCAAGGAAAATGGGCAGGAAAATAGAGCTGCCGAAGATCTCATCTGAGTCGTTAGTTTTAGTAGGCACAAATTTCAAATAGGTACAAAACTAATTTTGATTTGGCTAGAATAGGGGTGTTAAAACGGTCCGATTTATTTGAATTTTAACTGAACCGAAATTTTTTGGTTTAAATGGATTGGTTTTTCGGTTTTAATAGATTATTGGTTCGTTGAATTTTTAAATTATTTCAGTTTAAATAGATCGGTTCGGTTTATAATAGTTCAATTATGGTTTATATTTTGTTTGGTTCAATCATTGTTTTCTCTCTTTTATTTTGGTTGGATATTTTAAAATAGAGGAGGGATCCACTGACACTTTTTTTTGTGACACCGAATTACATCCTATATTTTCAAAGTTTTCAAAGTTCAAACAGTCGATCCAAACCGTTTTAACATGATGGACATATTAAAATGTGCTTGAAGATCAAATTTTACATTTTTTTTGAATTTTTTTACTATTTATTAAGTATTTTACAAAATTGTTGTTTTCAGACCATTGAATTTTTGTATCCATATTAATAAATAGTAAAAAAATTAAAAAAAAATGTAAAATTTGATCTGCAAGCACATTTTAATATATCCATCATGTTGAACGGTTTGGATCGAATGTTTGAATTTTGAAAATATAGGGTGTAATCCGGTGTCACCAAAAAATGGTGTAAGTGGATCCCTCCTCTTTAAAATATGTACATATTTTTATAAAATTGAACAATATGTGTGATGTTATCTTGATATTCATTTCAAAGAAGTTATTATGTATTGATGTATGTATTAAGTTCTGATTTTTTTTAAATGGAATCTCTTTTATTGAATTCAAGAACAAACCAAAATTTAATTTGATTTAAATAGTTTGGTTATTATTTGATTCGTCATTTTAATTCGGTAAATTCAGTTGAATTTGTAAAATAGAAAAAAAAATTATTTTATTATTTTATTTTGATTTCAATCTCCTATGCTAGTATTCTACTCCCTTGTATACAATTGGGATGGTCAAATGGACGTGGTATTGCATTGGCTGTATGGGTCACTTGATAGTGACAAGGGAACTTTCCTAGAAAAAGCTTGTAATCTCAAGAAAAATATTATTTTTATTCTCTACCATCTTTTG
The DNA here is from genome assembly GCA_025461125.1 of Carex kokanica. NCBI lineage: Eukaryota > Viridiplantae > Streptophyta > Magnoliopsida > Poales > Cyperaceae > Carex > Carex kokanica. Next base: position 271,639 of record JAJGRX010001086.1, read on the forward strand.
AGTCAATGCATCTCAGCCGTCTGATTTTAAACTGAGTCAATCTGGCTTGCGTCTATATTACAAAAAGTATGCACAAATTTCACTAAAATTGTTGCCTTACACCCAACCTATTTTTTTTTTTAGCATTTTATCTTACAAATAGAACCGGTAAAACACATGAAAAAATGGAGAGTTTTTATGCACATTTTTCTTAACATTCATTTGAGGATCAAATTTGAACTTAAAAACTTCTCGCTTTCTCTTTTATTTAGAAAATGATATTTTCATTCATTTACTTCTCACTTTACAAATTTATGACTATTACTCTGGATATATATTAAGGTAAGATGCACATTAGAATATCAATGAGTGCTAGAATTATCCAATTCAATATTTGATCAAATAAAAAACAATTAAGCTCAAAGAGCAACAATCATTTTAAAAGTGTTATCCTCACCTTTGTTAAGAACTTCCGATTAATGTAGACCATCCGATCTAAAGAATTAAAAACTAACATTTCCAATAAAAAATTTTATGCTAATATGTAGATCCACATGTGATGATTTTTTGAGACATTTGTTCTTAATTTAAAATCACTTTATAATTTTAAATATTCATCCTGAGATAATTTCCCATTTTTTTAAGTTAGCACTTCAATTGTAAATAATTTATACTGTCATTAGCTTTATAATTACGACGTTTCAACCAATTAATTCTTGTATGATAGCATCTTTGGATAGTTTACATTTGACCTTTTGCTGTTCGAGTTTCATTTTTTTTTTTTCCCTTTCAAAAGATCCGGAGACCATTAGATCCGCAAGGATCTCAAAGCATCTTGCACGATTATTAAAGCATCCGCACAATAATTAAAGCACTCTGCACGGCTATAGAAGCGAGGAATATCAGATCTGGAGCATCTGCACGACTCGCGAAGGGATCTTTTGTTTTAAAAGGAATAACTTCACATAAGCCCTCGCTAAACCTGAAAATAACTAACACCACCCTTAAATGTTTATAAAAGCACCCTTGGCTGGTTTCCTGACTCACAAAATGGTCCCTAGAGCTAGAAAATAACCCAATAAACCTTGAAAACCTTCAAATAACTCAAGTAAAAACTTCCAAATTCGGGTTGATTAAAAATTATCCCTTAGAAAAATTTGAAAAATAGTTAAAAAAATTACCTAGGATCCGGACTTTTAACAAAATTTCCTATACAAATCCTAATTTTTTTGTACTTGGTGAATTTTTTTTTTAAAATAGAAATCTTTGTATTCACAATAGTTTGATCTAATTCGAAATATTTTTAAAAAATAATCCATCTTAAAATCATTATGGAAAAAGCATCCTTAAAATCAATTAATATCCTTTTCTCGTCCCTATTTATATTTTGATTCCTTCTTCGAACAAAGTTATTTGACTAAGTATGTTAGTAAGATACAACTTGATTTACAAAGATTGTTGTTGTTGTATATACGTTGTAACTTGTATGTTGTGTTTATATATATTATGACTAACGAATTGTAGGTTGCTAGTAGGGGTGTTCAAATGGATCGGTTTATTTGGTTTTAAACCGAACCGGCAAATTTCGGTTTAATTGGATCGGTTGTTCGGTTTAAATGGTTCGGTTCGGTTTTGGAATCTCCAAATTGGTTTGAACCGAACCAACCGGTTTAATAAAAAATGGATCGGTTTATCAAAAACCAGCTTGTGTGTTATCAAAAATGTTATCCAAATCGGTTTGAACCGAACCAACCGGTTTTGAAATGTTTATTTGTAACTTGAAATGTTTGTATTCGGTTTAACCGAACAAACCGAAGTTTAAATCGGTTTAATCGGTTCGGTTTTAGATCGGTTTGAAATTTTAATTCAGTCGGTTCAGTTGGGTTTTCAAAATTCGGTTCAAACCACGGTTCGGCAAAAAAAGTCCGGTTTGACCCGAACCGACCGGTTGAACACCCCTAGTTGCTAGTCAATTATATAAAATAATTTTTTTTTTAAAATTGTATACATTTTATTTTGTATCGGTACTAATACAAAACCAAAGAAAAATATTCCTTTCAAGTGGCTAATAGTAATAAATAATCTAATTTTAAACTACCGGTAAAAATAATCTTCTTCAAGTCTTGTACAGAGCTTTGGACAAGGTAACAAGAGTGAGGCTATGGTGCTATGCATAGCACGGATGGCTAGTGTACTACGGCTCAATATGGTACTTTTTAAAATCCTAACGGTCGATCCGACCGTTCAATGTGATAACCATATGAATATGTACTTGCAAACTAAATTTTATATTTTTTCAAATTTTTTTACTATTTTTTCAGATAGGTAGAATTTTGATGGTCCAGAATTTTCAAAAAACACTGATTTTTCTACCTATCTGAAAAAATAGTAAAAAAATTCGAAAAAATATAAAATTTAGTTTGCAAGTACATATTCATATGGATATCACATTGAACGGTCGGATCGACCGTTAGGATTTTAAAAAGTACCATATTAAGCCGTAGTACACTAGCCATTGGTGCTATGCATAGCACCATAGCCTCACTCAGGTAACAATGACTGACGCCACTCCACCTAAAAGCATCCAGCCACAATTCCACATCCAAAAGAATAAATGAAATAAACATTTGAGTTGACTACTGTAGAAAGTCTTCCCGTTCTTTACCTGTATTTTCGTGGAAAATTTCGTGGGAAATTTCAAATCGACGGCGACCCAAGGTTTTTTTCCCAAATATGAAACTCGAGAAATTTCCAATCGACGCCGACCTTGGGTTTTTTCCCCAAAGTCCCATACTCTCAAGAATCACGCGGGAGAGTATAAATTAAATTGGGCTCCAATTACTTCTACTTAACATCCATAATCGCGGCGTGAATCTTACAACCGCATTATTCAAGCAGGTAGGTTATCATTCTTATCTTTATGATTTTTTATTTCATTTTTTTTTTTTGGTTGTTGCCAAAACCAGGGGCGGACTCAGATGTATCCGGTGGGAGCAGCTCCTGGATTTTGAGTTTGGTTCCGACCGACTTTGTTCATTCTGGAATTCTTTTTATCACTCTCTGGACGTTTGATTTATAATTTAGGTTAATTTTAGGATTAAAATTGAAATAAATTTGTTGAATTTTGATTGGTAATTAGAATTATAAGTCAAAGCATCAGAAATTATAAGTCAAAGTATTGGAAAGTATAAATTAAAGTATTGTTTTTTATCGAGTACCCAATTGGTTAATTGATTTAAATCCGATTCGATATTTTTTTTGCCTCCCCTGGCGAAAATCCTGGATCCGCCCAACTAGATCCTTTTTTCACATCCGCTCGTCCACTGAATTAAGGGTGCTATTTTCTGCTGATGTATTTAACCTGGCAGCTTCTGCCACGGATTTTTCAAAAAAGGATGCTATTTTCTGGCAAATCCTCTTTGTGCTATTTTCTGGCAAATTCTCTTTGTTCTTTATGAATGTTCAGTAAAATGTTCAATGCTGTGCAGATCGAGATTCTCTCTCTGTTGTAGTCATGGTTGCAGGAGGCAATCGAGATTCTCAATGCCTTGATACTGGTAACTATATCTCCCTTATTCTCTCTCTCTCTCTCTCTCTCTGTTGCTATGTTTATTACAAATACAAATTGAAGGTTTAAGGTGAATAACATCTCTTTCAACTGTGCCTTTTGATTCTATATATACATTTCACTTTACCAGAAAATATAAGCTCTTCACTTTGTAGTCAAAACCTGATTAATTATATGACAGTATCTCTGAATTAGTCACACTTTAGGATCTAGAGTTTATGAATTAGTCATGCTTAGGAAATATAAGTTGCTCATTGTTTTAGCTGCTGTTGTGCTCTATATTTGGTCAATTCTATCATTTTTGTGTAATAGGCAATTACGAGGAAACAAGTAATAGGGCATCTTGGAATGAGTTCCAAAAGGCTCATCTTGTCAAACTACTTGTTGAGTTTCACCAACCCGGTGCACGCAAACAAATTGGATGGAGCAGTGTTGCTTGGAATGAAATCACAAGACGTTTCAATGCTCAGTTTTCTAATACTAATTTCTCATTGAAACAAATTAAAGAACAAGAACACACCCTTAAAAAGCAATATAAAATTATACAACGTCTAAGAAATCAACCTGACTTTGGATGGGATAATCGTACAAAAATGGTAACCGCACCAGAGGAAGTTTGGGCCCCTCTTCTGAAGGACAAGGAGATTAAAAGGTGGTACAATAAGCCCTTCCCGTACTATGATGCTCTACATAAAGTGTATTGTGGTAAGTTGATATAAAATTCAATCTATTTTTTTCCTAGTTTATTTTTTAATCTGTTATATAACATATTATTTCATTTCAGGTTCAATTGCCACTGGTAAGCATCAAAGGGGAAATAATTACTTCACAAATAATGAAGATGAGGATGATTTTCTAAACACTCAAGGAGAAAATTCTCCCATCAGTACTCAACTGAACCTTAACTTTGCTCAAGAACCATCTCCAATTCACCCGTCTATCTCTACTTCATCTATCATTGCATCCATGAGAGAGCAGATGCAGCTCATTTGTGCTTCAATAGAGAAGAAATCTGACAGAACTGCAACTCATAATGAGAAGTTTTCAGTCAGCGCAGCTGTGAAGACCTTTGAACAGTTGCAAGGTTTCAGCAAAGGGGATTTTGTTATTGCAAGCACTATATTTATCAATAACCCTAGAGTGTGTGAGGTATTTCTGTCTTGTAATGAAGAAAATAGGGCAGCCTGGATTAAGGCAATGATTGATCAACACAAGGCAAAACAGTAAGTTAAATTTTCCAATGGTTTTTTTTCTTTTTTTCTTTTTGGGATCATTAATTGAAAAGGGGGAAACCATGCCCAACCAATCAAATTCCCATTGCCGAACAGGCCCTAATACTTTACCCCCACATCAAGTCTTCCCTCCCCCTTTGTTTGTTTCCTCTCTTGATAAATTTAATTTAGTTTGGATTTACCAAGAAAAACAATTTTAAGTTGGAGTGATGGAAAATGGCAGGAAGCAATCATGGGAGGAGCTTGAACAGGATGCCAACCAAAATCAGCCTCAATCGAAGCTGGTGCGAGTGATTTCATCAATGGAAAATGGTCGGAAGCGACGGTGGGAGGAGCTTGAACAGGATGCCAACCAAAATCAATCTCAATCGAAGCTGGTGCGAGTGATTTCATCAATGAAAAATGGTCTGAAGCGACAGTGGGAGGAGCTTGAACAGGATGCCAACCAAAATCAGCCTGAATCAAAGCTTGTGCGAGTGATTCCATCAATGGAAAATGGTGGGAAGCGACTACGGGAGGAGCTTGAACAGGATGCCAACCAAAATCAGCCTCAGTGGAGCCGGATGCGAATGACGCCGCCTTCCTTCTATTTGTGAGTTCTAGCTCCTCTCTCTGATTCTACCAATTTATTATATATCAGTACTAACATTATTAATATTGCAATGCTTATTAGTTTGAGGACAAAATAAAAGAAACAAAGCAGAAACTCATGAGTTTCCTTTTAATGTAGGACAGTGTGATAGCACGTGTGATCAGGGAGTTCTTAAATAGCCTTTCATCATATATGCTAGAAATCGAGCGTAACAAGGTGAGCTTCCTTTCTTATTAATTTGCAAACTAATAAAATAAGGCAGTTGGTTTATATGCTTAATTTTGACATTTTAATATGAAATTATTTAGGTTCTTGAGGAGGTGGTACATGGGATGAGGTTTAGCTACTTACTTAGGTTTGTGATGGTTGATTTATGGGTCGGGGGTTTGTTTATATAATTTTTTCTTTGGCTATTATTATGTACTCATTAGCTTGATCTTGAATTATTATGTACTAATTAGCTTGAACTTGAATTTATCTAATTTTTTTATAAATATATGGGTTACCTTTACGTGCAGTAATTGCCAAAATCGCCAATACTACATAGAAGAAGCGGTATCAGCACTGCGGTAAGTACTTGGTTTAACAATTTGATCTTCTTGATTTTTGAATTATGAAAAAGCTTTTATATATTTTGGGCAAAATTTAACTGCACATATTTTTTCTTTGTAGAACCCAGCCATTGCACATCGAAGAGTTGCTGACACACAAACTCGTCTTTGCAAATCAAGTCCCACAATCAATATACACTGGTAATAACATCACAGATAATAATAAAATGCCCATAAAAATCCAATTGATAGACATTAATACGGGCAGACAATGCACAAACGTAGGCTTGAACATAAAAGTGAACATTGTGGTGATTGATGGGGATTTAGAGCTAGAAAATTTGGATAGTGATAAATTCAATAGCAAAATTGTTAAACAAAGAGAAGGAAAGAGACCATTGCTCGTTGGTAACACTGAGGTAACTTTTAACCAACAAGGAGTTGGTACTACTGGGGATATACGTTTCACCGATAATTCAAGTTGGCTGAGAAGCAGGACTTTTCGCCTTGGTGCGTGTATTGATTCAAAGCGCTGTGGAACTAATATAAAGATTCAGGAGGGGTTGTCTGAGAAATTTGTGGTAAAGGATCAACGAGGTTTATGTAAGTAAAGTTAACGAGAAATTATCTCTATTTTTATTGGATTTTTTTTAAGAAAAGACTTGTATAATTAAACAACATTTTTACTGGGGAAATGCGTAATCCACAATCCTATTAACTGTGCAACTTTTTGTAGTGTACGAGAAGCACTATCCACCAATGCTCAATGACGACATTTGGCGACTTGAGAGTATTGCGAAAGATGGAAAATATCATCAGAAATTGAAGGACAAGAATATTAACAGTGTTCAAGACTTCTTGAAATTGTTTGAATGCACATCCAAGTGTGTTAAAGGAGGAGGTAAATTTTCTGCAATTTCTCGTTTGCTCATTATATAATTTTGAACAACCTAGATAACATGACCTGATTAAGTAAGAAATTTTTTTAAAGAAGGAATAAGAAAAATGTAGATTAACTGATAATTTAAAATTTGAAAAGGTAGGTAACTTTTCTATCTGATTTGTTCTTTCTTTCTCATGAAAGCTACTGAACATCAATTAATTTTGATTGTGCAGATATTGAAAATGCCGACAAATGACTAGAAAGTAATCAATGTAATACAATTTCTTCTTTTTGTGGGCTTTATTTGAAGTATTCTTCTTAGTTTCTGCAGCACAGGCTAATTGCTGTTTCCTCTGTCTCTAGGGGAAGATTGTTGATCAATTGTGGAAAAGAAAATAAAAGAAAATGTTTTTAAGTGTTTTGTGCACTTTCTTTAGACAAGAATTTTTGTGAACTTGTACATATTAATTGTTGCATCCACTTATATATATGATTTGTGATTGCGTTTTTATGGTTTTTTTTTGTCCATAGCAAAACCTTGTTAATACTTAAAATTTTGTATATATTGTTTCGCATTTTGGACAAAATTTAGTATCATATAAATTAAGGACAAAAAAAGGGCAAAAAATTGACAATATTAAATTGTCAATGGTGTTTGTATATGTGAAGCTGTAGGTTACAACATTCTTCACGCAATCTAACCCGTCTTTGATTTAGTAGCAAAAAACAATGTTCTATGTGTGAGAGGTCCAAAGATATATAGATAAGCTGGAGCTAAAATCTAATTCTATAATTTGCAATAGAAAAATTATATGTGACAAAAAATTCTTTATTCTGCAAAAAAAATAGAATGCATATTATGAAGAGTAGGGTTAAAATGTCTCATTGGGTTTTTGCCCTATCGTGCTCCAACATTATTATCTCTATTTTCAAAGTTTAAATAATCGATCCGAACCGTTCAACATGATCTTCATACTAAAATGTACTTGGATAATAAATTTTAGAATTTTTAGTATTTTTTTACTAATTGTATAGAGGTACAAAATCACTATTTTTGAATGGTCCAGAATTTTCTAAAAACAGTGATTTTGTACATATCTTAAAAAATAGCAAAAAAATTTCAAAAAATCTAAAATTTTGTATCCAAGCACATTATAATATGAAAATCATATTGAGCGGTTCGAATCCACTATTTAAATTTTAAAAATAGAAATAACGATGTTGGAACATGATGTGGTACAAAACCAATGAGGCATTTTAACCCTACTCTATTATGAATAGGCAAGACGATGTTAATTTATCTGGTAGTAAACTTTTTAAATTAAAAGAATGCATAGAAAATGTATCCTCCATTTATCATGAGCACAATACCACACATTTAACACGATATTTTATTTTGATTTGAAAATCTGCAAATTTAAATAATTTTTTTTATAATAAACTTATTTAATAGGTTGTCAAATTAATGCTAAACGTGCATTTTTTTCGTTATTTACCAGCATAGTGACAAGATTCGCAAATTATACACGAATAATATCCGAATAACTCGTTTTTTTGGTGATGCCGAACCGAACGCCAAATTATACAGTTGACCAAACTTTGACCGAATTATTCTCGAATAATTCGAGAATTTTATGAACTTTTCCCGAATTTTACGAATTATTCGCGAATTTTTTCCGAATTTTTCCTAGAACATTTTTTTTTTTGCTTCCTTGTAGGACTGAGATCTCTGATCCGGATTATTCCGAATCATTTCCGAATTATACCCGAATTATTCCCGAATCATGAATTTTTGACCTCGCCGAACCGAACCCGAATAATTCATTTGTCACTATGTTTGCCAATACCATGCGGCTATACATTTGGTTGTACTGTGAAACCCAAAAAAGGAAACTTAATAAGGTTACCCGCACAAAATAAAATACATCCAATATATATTAAACTCATTATGGTTGTATTTGCAATAGAAGATTTGGTTCCTACTATATAGAAGTATTTGCAATTTAGAAAAAAAAAACAAAAACAAAGGGGTTAATTAAGGATTTGGTTGAATCAAATAAAAGAGATAAATTTCAAAAAGTCAAAACTTAATACATATACACCAATATATTAATAATTTCATTCAAATAAATATCAAGATAATATCACACACATTATTCAATTTTATATAAAATATGTAGATATTCTAAAATTTTCAAACCAAAATGAAAGAAAGAAAGTAATAATTGAACCCAAAAAAAAAAAAAACCATACTTAAATCATTATAATTCGGTTAGTTCAATTTAAACATTTTTAAAAAGTCTAAACCGAACCGATTCATTTAACCAAAATAATTTAAAAATTGAACCGAACCAATTCATTTAAACCCAAACTTTTCGATTCTGTTGAAAACCAAACCAATCGGACAGTTTTAACACCCCTATTCTATGAGTCCAAATCTACTGCGATTCTGAGAGGGATCACAGGATCCTGTAATTCCGAGATCAACGGTTCAAACTTTTCTGTACGCAGATCTCAGAAACATTCTCGAAGTAAATTTTGATGCACGCATCTCAAAAAAGACCAACAGTTGAGATCTGGATCATAGGGTCCTGTGATTCCCGAGAATCACAGCAGATTTATTTTCCTATTCTATTCTAGGCGGATCAAAACCAATACGAGGAGGTCTATTTTGAGATTTGTGTGTGACTAAAACTAACGACTCAGATGAGATCTGATTCAATGTATTGCACTATATATATCAGAATTATTAAACCGAACCGGTAAATTTTGGTTTAATTGAATCGGTTGTTTGGTCTAAATGGTTCGGTTCGGTTTAGTTTTTGAAGAAGTTCGGTTTAAATGGTTCGGTTCAGTTTTGGAATCTCTAAATCGGTTTGAACCGAACCAACCGGTTTAATAAAAAAATGGATCGGTTTATAATTGATCAGTTTATCAAAAACCGGCTTGCGTGGTTATCAAAAATGTTATCCAAATCAGTTTGAACCGAACCAACCGGTTTTGAAATGTTTATTTGTAACTTGAAATATTTATTTGTAACTTAAAATGTTGTATTCGGTTCAACCAAACAAACCGAAGTTTAAATTGGTTTAATCAGTTTGGTTTTAGATCGGTTTGGAATTTTAATTCGGTCAATTCGGTTGGATTTTTAAAATTCGGTTCAAACTACGGTTCGGCAAAAAAAGTTCGGTTTGACCCGAACCAACCAGTTAAACACCCCTACAGTCTATATTTCGTGCGAAATTTAAAAATCACGCCAAGCAAAGGTTTTTTTCCCAAAAGCATGAAACTCTCAACAATCTAGCGGGAGGGTAAATTGCCATTCTTCTAAATACCGTTCTATGCCCTCTAGCTATTTCGTGGGAAATTTAAAAATCTACGCCGACCAAAGGTTTTTTTTCTCAAATGTCTGAAACTCTCAACAATCTAGCGGGACAGTATAAATTGGCATTCTCCTTACCAAAGTTATTTTTCCCCTTTTATACCCTGTATTTCGTGGGAAATTTAAAATGGAAGCCAACCCAAGGTTTTTTTTCCCAAAATTCTGGAACTCTCAAGAATCTAGCGGGACAGTATAAATTGAGCTGGAATGAAAGTCTCTCATTCTACTTCACTTACAACCGCATTATTCCAAGAAGGTTATCATTAATTCTTCTCTTTATTTTAGTTGTTCTCAAACCGAATCCTTTTTTTTTTTTCAATTCGTTTCTATTTATGAATGTGCAGATTACGGAGTTGGGTGCAAATCAATTGTAGTCATGGTTGGAGGAGGCAATCAAGATTCTCAATGGATTGATACTGGTAACTATATCTCCCTTATTCTCTCTCTCTCTCTCTCTCTGTTGCTATGTTTATTACAAATACAAATTGAAGGTTTCAGGTGAATACATCTCTTTCACTTTACCAGAAAATATAAGCTGTTCACTTTGTACTCAAAACCTGATTAATTATATGACAGTATCTCTGAATTAGTCACACTTTAGGATCTAGAGTTATGAATTAGTCATGCTTCCCATACTATGATGCTCTACATAAAGTCAATCTATTTTTTTTTCTTAGTTTATTTTTTAATCTGTTATATAACATATTTTTTCATATTATTTCTATTGGATCTAGAGTTTATGAATTACACTGGAGTGCGTGAGGCATTTTTGTCTTCTAATGAAGAAAGTAGGGCGGCCTGGATTAAGGCAAAACAGTAAGTTAAATTTTCCCACGGTTTTTTTTTTTCTTTTTGGGAATTATTAATTGAAATAAGGGAAACCGTACCCAATAGGGGCGGATCTACACTTAGCCCAGGGGGTGCTAAGCCACCCCATGATTTTGAAATTTTTAATCATGTAAGTAGAAATTTAATTGAATTTTCATTTGCTAAAAGTTTTTATATATATAGCTCAGCTCCTCTCATAAAATGCTAGATTTGTGCTTGTAGTCTAGTGGTTAAGACTCTATTTTGTGTTTAAGAGGTTTTGAGTTCAAATTCCACTAACCACAAATTAATAATTATGCATTTTAAGTTTCAACTCTCCTAACTAAATTTTCTAGTTCCGCGCCTGATACCCAATCAATCAAATTCTTATTGCTGAATTGGAACTAAAACTTTACCCTTACCCCAACTCTCCCCTCCCCCTTTTTTGTTTCCTCTCTTGATAAATTTAATTTAGTTTGGTTTTACCAAGAAAAACAATTTGAAGTTGGAGTGATTGAAAATGGCCGGAAGCGACCATGGGAGCATGCCGACCAAAATTTAAGCGCACATATTTTAAGCAAAATTTAAGCGCCGGGTGCGAGTGATACCTCAGTGTAACGAAAATGCTTTTATATATTTTAGGCAAAGCTTAACTGCACATATTTTTTCTTTGTAGAACCCAGCCATTGCACATCGAAGAGTTGCCGACACTCAAACTCGTCTTTGCAAATGAAGTCAGACAACCAATGTACACTGGCAAAAACATCACAGATAAGAACAAAATGCCCATAAAAATCCAACTCATAGACATTAATACGGGCAGACAATGCACAAACGTGGAGGGCTTCAACATAAAAGTGAAAATTGTTGTGATTGATGGGGATTTAGAGCTAGAAGGTTTGGATAGTGATAAATTCAAGAGCAAAATTGTTAAACAAAGAGAAGGAAAGAGACCATTGCTCATTGGTAACACTGAGGTGACTTTTAACCAACAAGGAGTTGGTACTATAGGGGATATATATTTCACCGATAATTCAAAATGGCTGAGAAGCGGGAAATTTCGCCTTGGTGCATGTATTGATTCAAAGCGCTGTGGAACTATTATAAATATTCAAGAGGGGCTGTCTGAGAAATTTAAAGTCAAGGATCAGCGAGGTTTACGTAAGTAAACTTAACAAGAAGTTATATTATTTATTTTTTTAAGAAAAGCACTTGTATAATTAAACAACATTTTACTGGAGAAAATGTAGAATCCACAATTCTATTAACTGTGCAAATTTTTGTAGCGTACGAGAAGCATTATCCCCCAATGCTCAACGATGACGTTTGGCGACTTGAGAGTATTGCGAAAAATGGAAAATATCATCAGAAATTGAAGAACAAGAATATTAACAGTGTTCAAGATTTATTGAAATTGTTGAATGCAAATCCAAATGGGTTAAAGGAGGAGGTAAATTTTCTACAATTTCTCTGTTTGCTTCTCATTATATAATTTTGAACAACCTAGATAACATAACCTGATTAAGTAAGAATTTTTTCTTAAAAAAAGGAATAAGAAAAAAGTAGATTAACTTAAAAAGAACCTTTAGTTTGTCATTACACAGCCTCCAATTCAATTTGAAAAGGTAGGTAATTTTTCTATCAGATTTGCTCTTTCTTTGTCATGGAAGCTCCTGAACATCAATTAATTATGATTGTGCAGATCTTGAATATGAATACAAATGCCTGGAACAAAGTTGTGAAGCATGCGCAAACGTGTCGTATGGAGCTCGACAATGCAAATTCGGAGAACAATGCCGATTTACCAAGTAATTAAGTTATCCTCTTTTATTATGTCATCAATAAGGAATTTTCTTCTTTTGTTACAAACAAAAGAAAAATAGAACAGAATGAAATTACCTCCATTATAATTTCTTTACAACTATGATATATTAGTTCCCCATATGCAAATGGAGAAACCATTATATATATATATCCCCAAAAGGCAAGAATATGTGTTCTTCAATGTATCCCAACCAATTTCTTCACAAGAATTGGAGGGGCATAGAAAAGTTAGTTCATGTTTTCTTTTCCTTGTCAATTGTGCTTTTTAATGGGAACAAAAGGTGTTATTTGTGGCTTTACAAGGTGACAACACTGACTCATCTCCTAGGTGCGTTTTAATTATCTTTTACTCATGATTCTTCAAATTTCTATCACATAACAGAGAGTTCAGGACTTGAGCCTAACCCTACGCCAGAATTTCAGCCGAACATGGTAAATCATCTAGTTCTAATTTTTTTTTTCCTCGCGTACAAAAAATAGTAATTTACTAAATTTTTGGGTAATCTATGTACTTGGAACTTTTTAAAATGCACTGAATGGTTAGTTGTTTGAAGAACTTGATATTAAGGAATCACATATATATATATAGTAGTGTTTCTACCTTTGAGTTTTCAGTTGGGAAATCATATCCATCTGGTGTTATAGTTTTCTTTTTTTTTTCTGAATTGCTTAATTGAGGCTCTAAGTTGGCACAAAAAGATCCCATAGGCTGTTCATTATAAGTCATCCCAATTTTTTTTGTAATCCTCTCTTTATTTTTTGCATTTGAAGGGCATGGGGCAACAAAGAGATCCTGCAGCACACTTGGTATCAGACCAGATGGAACACATACCCCCAATCTCATCTCTCAATGGAAACAATGGACCAAGTAATTTCTTACCAAACAAATTATTTTATCCGTTTGTCATCTTCATCTACAGATTGTAAACTTTCCCGTTTGCATAGTTTATTTTGAATTATATTTTTTGAAAATTTTATAAATTTTTTCTGTTGATCATAATCACCATCCAAGAATGGTAATATTTGTTAAGACCACACAACACAAAAGTGACTTAAATTTATTTGCTTAATCATTTTGCCTACTTTTTCTGATGATGTTATCTTTTTCAACTTCACTTGAAAGGTGAGGCCTTTGGAGAAATGCCTAAACAAGCTTCAACTGTACAAGGTAATTAATGCAATCAAATTTGTACGGTTTTGTGGGTTTTATTTAAATTATTAATTTATTGTCATTATTTCTCCTTATCATTTATTGTTTGTGTGTTTATGCTTTTTCAGGGATGACCATGGATAATGATTCAATTTGGAATCAAGGACTAGATTTCGACGGACTAGATTTAGACGGGATAGATTTAGACGGGATAGATTTCGACGGACTAGATTTTGACGGACTAGATTTCGACGGACTTGATCAATGTAATTCAATTTCTTCTTTTTGTGGGCTATATTTGAAGTATTATTCTTCTTAGTTTCTGCATCCCAGGCTAATTTTTGTTTCATTTTTCTCTCTAGGGGATGGTGGAAGCACTTCTAATTAATGATGATCATTCACTGTGAAAGTGAGATTGTTCATAAAAATTTTGATGCCAATTGAGGAAAAGAAAAGGTTTATGAGTGTTTTTATTCTCTCTCATAAGACAATATTTTTTGTGAACTTGTATATTAATTAGTTGCTGCTTCCACTTGAATGATTTAAGATTGCGTTTTTTTTATTGTTTTTTTGTTTCTTTTCCATAGCAAAACCCTTGTTAGTACTTAAAATTTTGTATAATATATATATTGTTTGATGTTAATGTAAATATTAGTGTGAAATTTGTTTTTCTTTTTCCTTCTTTTTCTATTTTTAATGTTTCACAAATTGAGAGAGAAAAATGAAGGAAAGAAAAACTTGATTTAGATGCCCTCCCATGTCTATAAGAAAGTACAATTCAATTTGAAACCATGTCATATACAGGAGACCTCCATTTGAAAATGTTACCCAAAATATAGATGGATTATTCGAAAATAAAATGCTCTTTTAGTCAATTTTTTTTGTTAAACAATAGTAATTGTATTAAGAAAATTAAGAATAAGAAGTCTGGGCTTTCAAATTTTAATATCGATGCATGAAGAACTATCCATTGAATTTCAAACTAGTAACCTTTCGCACATATTTTTGCACATAGCACATTATCCATGTCACTAGACTGAGAAATGACATGTGTTGTTTTTCTTTTGAAATGTTTTTCCTCATTCAACTGTTGATTTTTGTCGAGATTTGTGTATGAAAAAATTTGAACGATTGGATAGGAAAAAACATGAAGCAGATTTGGCAGAGGGGGCCACCCCCCCCCCCCCCCCCACCCCTGGATTTTGAGTTTTAGTGGAGATATATCGGTCTCGACTGACTTTGCCCCTCCTGAAATATTTTTTACCCCCTCTAGACGTTTGATTTGTAATTTTCAGGTTAAATTTAAGGTTAAAATTGAAACAAATTTGTTGAATTTTGATTGGTAATTAGAATTATAAGTTAGAGCATCAGAAATTACAAGTCAAAGCATTGAAAAGTATAAGTTAAAATATTTTTTTTATCGAGTACCCAATTAGTTAATAGATTTAAATCCGATTAGGTATTTAAATCCGATTCGATTTTTTTTTTTGCTCCCCCCTGATTCGGGGACTCCCAGACCAAAGCTGATTCTCTGCCCTCCTACATTTCGTTAATCTAAAAAAAAATAAGAGATTATGTACGAAGTTTTATCGCCCAATGAATATCAAACAACAACATATATGTTTTTTATTTTATTTTATTATATGCAAATTTGTAGAATAGAATGATGCACACAAAATATTGTTCTATGCTGTATAACCGGCCTAGATAGCTAATGACAATTTTTGTATGTGTTTTAGAAACTCAAAACCCGCAAAAAAAATTCAACACGTTGTTCATTTTTGGTCAAAATTACCATGAAGTATGCATTATTTAATTTAATTAGAAATTTCATAATATCAACCCGCTACACTAACCTGATCCCGTCGGCGAATTTCCTTTCCATGCACTTTCTGTTGTTGATATAGTGTAGCGGGTTGGCTATGAAGGAATGCAGGGCATCAGTATTCTAGCCGCAAGGAATTGCTCACAGAAAATCTTTTCTT
This sequence comes from Carex kokanica, assembly GCA_025461125.1. Classification (NCBI taxonomy): domain Eukaryota; kingdom Viridiplantae; phylum Streptophyta; class Magnoliopsida; order Poales; family Cyperaceae; genus Carex; species Carex kokanica. Next base: position 287,592 of record JAJGRX010001086.1, read on the forward strand.
GACAACAGCGGAAGCAGCGGGCACCTCCACAAGTCCACAACCGCCAACACCTAAAGGTTTCTATATCTTAATATCTGTAATATTACGTGTAGCGAGTTGGTTAAGGTAAACACAAGCTTAATTAATTGTTCTCCAGAAATCTTTCACAACAATATCTGATTTTCCAACGCAATGACGATGGTTTGTGGATATCGGCCTAACTGTCGGAAGTGGGCCCCACCACAGCAGCGGGGGTGCGGGACCGTTTTTCATATCACTTGAGGTAACAAAAAATTTGAGTTTAGAACCAGACCAATTGATCTACTTTGTTATAAAATTTGAGTTTAGATCCGTGTATTTCAGCTCGGGCCAGATTAGTTCAAATTCTAATTGGACAGTCCGGATCTAAACTCAAATATTTTGTTACCTCAAACAATATGAACTCTAGAAGAAAGTTTTTTTTTTTTTTGTATATCCTCTCTTCTTAAATTTATTTAATAATAATATTCTTTGTTTTGAAAGTTTAACAACATTAACAACAAAAGTGGCTCAACATTTTTCAGATGCTATTGTTGTGAATTAATTGAACCAAGCTTGTGTCATTATCCGCGGTTCTTTCATTTAGATAGTTAAAAATATATTTCATTTTTTTTTCTAAATACTGGGATAGCTAACTGAACTTCAGAATCAATTATAAATGTATGTATTCACACTTCACCTTAAGCACATATTAGGACTGGCAAAAAAACTTGTGGCTCGTGGCTCGGTCCGAAAACGAGCAACTTATATATGAACCATTTTTTTAGCTCGACTACGAGCGAGCCACGAGCTACATCTAACTCGGCTCGTTGTCATCCAGAGAGCAAAAATACATGCAGCTCGTGGCTCGCTTGGTAAAAAGCTAGCTCATATTTTGATTCAATCTGAAAACGAACGAGCCATGAGCCAATTTTTTAGTTTAAACTATGACATTAGCTTGCTCGCTTTGAAAACCAACGAGCCATCCGAACTACTCCTAGCTCAGCTCAGCTTAGCTCGATTCCTTCCTTTACCATGAGCCCAATACCAAACGTTTAGGAGGATATTTTATTTTGATTTAAAAACTGCAAATCTAAACATTTTTTTTTATAAGAAATTTATTTTCTAGATTGTTATATTAATACTAAATGAACAATTTTTTCATTATATAATATGCCGATATTTTTATTAATACCCCCAGAAAAAAGAAAAATATCAAATATAACCTCGGGTTCCAATTTTTTTCAAATATAACCTAACCGCCCCTTGTGGGGGGCGGTTCACTCCTCCCAACTAGACCGCCCCACAGTGGGGCGGTCAGCCAGTGTATACTGAACCGCCCCACAGGGAAGCAGTCCAGTTTTTTTTTTTTTTAGATTTGAGAGACAATATGAATGAAATTTAACAATAAAAATTCAAATTTTGTTTTTAATATTTGTTAGATTACTTCCTTTGTCAAATAGCTAAAATGATTACTTCTTTTTAATATTTGTTAGATTACTTTTTTTTTTTAATTCGAATTTTGTTTTTAATATTTTTTTTTAGAGACAAATAGCTAAAATGATGAAATATAACACTAAAAAATAAAAAAAAATTCCCCTTTGTCAAATTATTTTTTTGATAGCATATTTATACTAAAATACGCTAAATTACTTGAAATTATGTTAATTTATGCTGATTTACACTAAATTACTTGAAATTATGTTAATTTATTTTTAAGAGACAAATAGCTAAAATGCTGAAATATAACACTAAAAAATTGAATTTTTTTTTAAATATTTGTTAGATTACTTTTTTGACATATAATTAGCATAGTTATACTAAAATACACTAAATTACTTCAAATTATGTTAATTTATGTTGATTTACACTAAATTACTTGAAATTACAATAATTATGTACAATTATGCTAAAATACGGTAAATTACGCTAAATTAGGTATCAATAGGGCCTATTTTGTGCCATCTTTCATAAATCATAAAAAATAGTAAAAAAATTCTAAAAATAATAAAAATTGGTAGTCCACAAGTTCATTATATAACTAATTTACTGAGCTACATAGATTGAACAATAGAAATGAAAATCTTAATCAGAATCTTCAACTGAAGTTTTGAGACTTTTCCCTTTGTTTTTTGGCGATTCTGAATTTAGAAATTTAGCATAGTTAGTTCTAACACATGCACATTTTCACAAGCTTTCCGAAAAGTGATCATTTGCTGAAATCAGACACTCGAGCGCCGTTTTATGACCGTTTGAAGTTTCGTCGTCGTTTTTTGTCTTCTCATTGAAGATATCATCCTTATTCATACGTAATTTTGCGTATTTTAGCATAATTGTACATAATTATTGTAATTTCAAGTAATTTAGTGTAATTCAGCATAAAGTAAGATAATTTCAAGTTATTTAGCGTATTTTAGTATAACTATGCTAATTATATGTCAAAAAAGTAATCTAACAAAAAAAAAAATTTTAATTTGATTTTTCAGTGTTATATTTCAGCATTTTAGCTATTTGTCTCTTAAAAATAAATTAACATAATTTCAAGTAATTTAGTGTAAATCAACATAAATTAACATCATTTCAAATAATTTAGCGTATTTTAGTATAAATATGCTATCAAAAAAGTAACTTGACAAAGGAGAAAAACATTCAATTTTTTAGTATTATATTTCATAATTTTAGCTATTTGTCTCTAAAAAATATATATTAAAAACAAAATTCGAATTTTATAAAAAAATAAATAAATAATCTAACAAATATTAAAAAGAAGTAATCATTTTAGCTATTTGACAAAAGAAGTAATCTAACAAATATTAAAAACAAAATTCAAATTTTTATTGTTAAATTTCATTCATATTGTTTCTCAAATCTAAAAAAAAAAAAAAAAAAAACAAAAAAAAAACTGGACCGCCCCCCTGTGGGGCGGTTCAGTATACATTGGCTGACCCCCACAGGGGGGCGGTTTGGGGGGGAAAGTGAACCGCCCCCCAAGAGGCGGTTAGGTTATATTTGAAAAAAATTGGAATCTATATTTGATATTTTTCTTTTTTCTAGGAGTATTAATAAAAATATTGGTATAATATGCGGCCGATACATTTGGTTGTATCACGAATCATATATTTTTCCTTTTATAATATTTGAGATCGTTCATATTTTTTAGATACAACCCGAAAAAGGCAACATAAATTATCAACACAATCATAAACTACACCCAATATTGAACTCATTATGATTGTAAAAATGTAAAAACAGAGTACAGCATTGCAAAAAAATTCCCTCATTCCAACATTTTGATGATTTAATTCCATACTATGAACTAGTATCTGCAGTTAAAAAAAAAAGGGGGAATTTCACGTATACCCCTCAAAAACTTCAAAATTACGTATTTCTTTCTCTAAAGTTTGAAATTACATATTCCCCCCTCTAAACTTCAAATACTCACAAATTTACCCATTTTACCCTTTATTACAAACATATAAAGCCCATCAGACTCAAACTTGAATTTGAACAGTTTATCTATCGTCCGAACTGCTTTTAGATATGTGCGCACAAGATCGGCACAAATCTTGATGCGAACACACATGCATAATGCGATGCGCACAGATTCGAATTGCTTTAAGATCTGTGCGTGCTAGATCAGCACAAATATTGAAGCGATGCGCACAAATCTTAATGCGATGCGCGCGGATCGGACGATAGAGGAACTCTTCATATTCAAATTTGAGTCTGATGGGCTTTTATATGCTTTTAATAAAGGGTAAAATAGGTATTTTAAAATTTTAGAATGAGTTTTAAAATGGGTAAATTTGTGAGTTTTAAACAGAAGCGACATGCATAGATCTAAAATGGGTATTTTAAAATGGGTAAATTTGTGAGTTTTTGAAGTTTAGAGAGGGAAATACGTAATTTCAAAGTTTAGAGAGGGATATGTAATTTTGAAGTTTTTGAGGGGTATACGTGAAATTCCCCCCCAAAAAAAACAGAGGGGCTAATTAGCAAGTAAACTAACTTGATCCCATTGGCGAATTTCCTTTCGCTTTCTGTTTTTGCTTTAGTTTATTTAGTTTAGTGGGTTTGTCTACGAGGGAATATAGTGACAAATGAATAGTTCGGATTCGGTTCGGCATGGTCAAAAATTCGTGATTCGAAAATAATTCAGGTATAATTCGGAATGATTCGGTACCACAAGGAAGCAAAAAAAACCCAAAAAACCTCCAAAATTTATTTATTTTTCGCGTTTTATTCGCGAATAATTTGTGATTCGCTTTTTATACACGTTTTATTCGCGAATAAAACTTATTATACATTTTTTTGCGTTACATTTGTTGTTCGGTTCAGAAACGTCGAAAAAAACGAATTAAATGCGAATTAAATGCGAATTAATCGCAAATTATGTTATTATGTGAGGGAATACATGGCAACAGTATAATAGCTGCAAGGAATTGATCACAGAAATCTTTCATTGACAACTGCGGAAGTAGAGAAGAATTTTTTATTCATAGAAATTATCATTACGTGGGAATAGAGTTTTGCAAAACGAGCTGGTCCGGTTCAAACTTGCACGGTCCACGGGTGGAACCGATCCATGGTCCGACACATGCCACGGGTTGGTACGGTCCAGGTAAGGCTGGCCGGTTTAGTAGGGGACGGCCGAAACCCGTGCCACGGCCCATGGTCCGGACTCCCACGGGTTGGTCCGGTCCGATCCGGTCCATATGGGTTGGTTAGGTCCTTTTTTTTTTTATCATTTGTTTTTGTGTGCCAAGACAACAACTCATTGAGCCGCCACCAGCACAGATGCTTAGATTCACTAATGAATTCCCAGTTGAAATATTCACAAACAGGCCTATTGTTCTCCGAATCAAACTGGTAAACATCGAATCTGGCTTAATATGCAGCACAGGAGAACCTTCCTCACCTTTACAAGTGGAAATATTTGTCACTAGAGGCAATTTCTCCTCAAATGATCGGAGAAAGTTTAAACCGTTGTGTCCAAGGAACAAAGCAACAATGCCATTGTTAGTTCAAGGAGGCACCTTCTATTGAAGAATAATTTCAGAAAATAATTTTATCATAGATTAAGGATATATGTGCAAAAGTGTAAATAGATATACTGTACCAAATAGTAATTAAGATAGGTACCAACAGTAAAATATTTCTAACCATTGAAAAATTATAATATATAGATAGAAATCTATACTGTAAAATAAAAAATATATATACAAAAGATTCATGCTTTTTCTTTTAATCACTCAAAAATTAACACTTTCAAAAACTGAAAAAACAATGTGTTTCCTCTTTGTGATTGGGATGTCAATTTTATCGCCCAATCAGCATTAAACAACAACATTTTTTTTTTTATGATATGCAAATTTGTAGAATAGAATGATGCACACAAAATATTGTTTTCATAGCTAATGACAATTTATTGTGTGTGTTTTAGAAGCTCAAAACCCAGAAAAAAATAGTAATGCTCAAAATTACCATGAAGTATGCATTATTTTATTTAATTAGAAAATTCATAATATCAAATCCATAACAAAAATAGTAATCTCACATATTCTTTTTTTTTAGACTAATGAATCAATATCAAATAGGAAAGATAATATTTATTGAGTAGTAGAATTTTCGTCATAAAGCGATTCTTCAGCGATTGTTGACTTTTAGGGCCGATTCTCACCGATTCTAATTATTGAGAGCGATTACAGAATAAGCGAAGGCATTAATTTGATTGGGATTTGCGGCAGGCCATCGGAGTAGGTCCGATGCCCATCGGACCTACCTTGGTTCAATGGGTGTTATGACCATCCGATTTACATCAAGATTCGTGTATCTGCATCAAAACACGTGCAGGTCTATATCAATTTCCGTGCACATAGATCTTACGGTTCTAGAGCTAATTGAACCTAAATGGGCATCGGACCTACTCCTATCTTTTGGGGGAGATCTGCGCATACTTTTGATCCATTGGCTCAGATCTATCATGGTCTAAAGTTTATGCCTCAAAGTCGTCTGTTCTTTATCATGTGATGTCACAGCTTATCTTAACCCATGTGGATGTGGGAGTCCGCTTCACTAATGACGACGAATGAGATGGTGCCACGTAGAGGGGACTAAAGGTATGAAGGCTTCAGGACCATCCGATACTTTTTAGTGGAGAACTGAATTTTCTCTAAGCCCTTGGATCTGGGCATCTCTCCTGGAGTTCGGATCCAGTGAAGTAACCCAATCTTTGGGTTTTAGATCGGGACCGTCCGATTCGAATCCAAGAAAATCCATCCGCGAAGTGAGCGCACACATCCCGACGACGAATTCGAATCCCGAGATGATCTCGAACGACGAATTCGAATCGGACAGTCTCGATCCAAAACCCAAAAATTGGGTTACTTTAGGGGATCTGGGCATCATCTGTCCTGGCGTTTGCTTTATTTTTATTTTTTTTTAAGAAACTTTTGTCCTATCTAGATACCGTAGCTGTTTCGTGACCTGTGCATGAAACTGTTACATGTGGCGATCTATTAGAAGGAAGATGGCGGCCAAGCTTTGACCCAAGTCAAAGGAAGAAACCAAATGTGATTAGGAGTGTAGGGGTGTCAATGATAACTTTTTATCTGTTTATCCGATCCATGCCGTATTTTCGCAATTTCAAACTGCGATACTAAACAGAACATTTATTCGGTTCTGACTAAGGATTGTGGTTAAAAAAAAATTAGTACCGTAATTTGAAACTGCAAATCATCGAAGTTTAAATTCTAGTAAATATGAAATTTTTGATGAAAATAAAATTAATTAGTTTTCTTTTTAAATGTAACATCTGGTAATTTTAATCATATTTTTTAAATTTACTATGGAATTAATTATAAAATTGCAAAATTTAGAGGTTTATTTATAAAAATGCAAACATAAAAAAATAAAAAAATTTGGCCAACGTGACACTAAGGCCACCGGCCACGCGGCATATCAGTCTTCCCCTCTCCTTTTTGCGCCGCGACCCCTTGAAGCCTTTTTATTACAGCTCCTGAGAAGGTTGTAAGAAAAAACCAGCAAAGAAAATAAAAGATAAAACCTGAGAGCAAACTTAGAGCGAAAAAAAAAACAGAGAAATATTTTGATAATTTTTTTCTTTTGATATTTGATTATTGTTGGATTGTATATTCGATTGGAATTCTTACTATGTCGTATTGATTTTGAACAGTGATTGCAATTCGATTTGAATTTTCTGAATTGATCGCTATCAGGCTATATATGTTGCATGGATACGGGTACGGCTATCGTATTAGATACGATGTGAATACAGCGATACGGTAATTTTCAAAATCCCCGAATACGATACACCTATTAAATATATTTTATTATTTTAATTAAGCTAATTATAGATAAGCACGTTATTATATAACTGATTACTGAGTTTTGTAACTTATTTGTATTTTTTTTGTATATGTTTTTATTGGCGACGTAGTTTTATAAGACAAAAGATGAATGCGAGGGTATTGTTTTTGTCACGATCACAAACCGGTGGAGATATCATGACATTAAGATGGTAAATAAAAAAATTTCGGCTCCAAATTAAGTGATTCACTAAATGGAATCGAATCTTTTGAACAATCTATAAGTTTCGTTGTTTATAATCGTCCTTTAAAAACCTTACCGCCTCAGTTCTCGAGTCTGCATCGTCTACATTAACTCAAAAGAGCATCTTTTGAGTTAATACATCTCGACCGTCTGATTTTAAACGGAGTTAATCCGGCACTCGCCTACAAAGTAGAGAGCCTTTTAATATTAGTGCAGATCTGATCGACACGGATCTTAAAGTGAATTAGACGGTACAAATGCATTAACTCAAAAGATTTTTTTTTGAGTTAATGCAGAGAATACGAATTCTTGGTTCTCAGTTCACCTCAATAAAAATAAGGATAAAGATTTTTTCCCCCCATCTCCTATCCCCCATTCATCCCCCAATCATTAATTATCTAGGGGACCACAACTTTAAGCACAAAAAGACAAAAGAAAACGTGTATCAATCATTAATTACATTGGGGACCGCTAATTAACTAGGGGGACCGGTTATATTTGAAAAATTTGCAACTGACGCGCACAAGTATTCATATATAATACATCAAGTATTCATATATAATACATTAAGTATTCATATCTAAGATATCAAGCATTTAAAAAAAAACTGGACATATCACTCACACATTTTTTACACGTTTTTAGAGGTGGTTTTTTTTTCTCCGTTTATTCTAACCAATATTTCTAACAATCTATGAAGAATTTTGCGAATCTAAAATCACAAACGTCTTCTATGCAATTTTCTCTTTCAAATGAGATCCATGATGAAGTACTTTTGAGTTATCCGTCACGCAAGTATTCATACCTCGTAAAATTATTTATGTCTCGTCGTGCAAGTATTCATACCACGTCGAGCAAGTATTCATACCTTGTCGAACAAGTATTCATACCTAAGATATCAAGTAAAAAATGATTGAGTGGTAATGAAATTTCAATCGGTAAAAATGAGTGAATGATGTGTCCAGTTTTTTATTTGTGAAATACTGATGAGGTATGAATACTTGCTTGATGAGGTATGAATACTTGAATGACAAGGTATGAATACTTGTGCAACGGACAACTCGAAAGTATGTCATCATGGATCTCATTATGTTTTTCTTTTCCTTTTCTGTTGCCGAATATTCCAAGTTGGTTATCGGTCCCCACCGGCAGTTAAATGCTAAATAACAGATAATTAGCGGTCCCCCCAGTTGAAAACGCGTTTTTAATTAGTGGTCCCCGTTAATCAAGCGTTTTTGGTTGTCTTTTAGTGCGAAAATCGTGGTCCCCTCTTAATTACCGTTAAAGAATAATTAACAACCTTATCCGGGGGATGAATGGGGGATAGCAACCCGGGTATTGTTAGTCGGTCCCTAAAAATAAACAAAAGAATAAAGTCTTTTCTAATTAAGTAATTTGGAGGGATCGGATAGCAAAAGATGAGAAAAGAGTTTTAACTTTTAAGATCCAACGATGATGAAGTGAGTCTGTGAGTGTAACTAAAACATATATTTAATGCCAATGAGTTTTGATATTGACACATTCTATACCCGTTTGTAATTTCGTGCGAAATTTCAAATTGACGACGACCACAGTGCGAAATTTCGATCTCGCGGCAGTGTATAAATTGAATTGGGCTCGAATTAAATGGGTAAACCGGTAAAGAAAGAGTATCTGATCGGCGACGAAGGAAACGGCGCGACTTTTTCTCCCCTCCAAATCCTCGCCAAAGAAATAGTTTCCGATCACAGTGTAGGAGAAACGCATCCACGACCTACTCGGAGCAGTGGTTGATCTCATGAAGCTCGTGCCTTATCCCTTTTGCATATTACCTTGATTTAAAGTATCTCTCCTCTTGCAACGTGTTTTTCTTTTCCCCCTTTAGAACTCCTTTTTTGTAATCTTGCTCTCATATACCAGTTTTGCCGTGAATGTTCAATGCTATGCAGATTACAGAGTGGGCGCGGCGCAAATCAATTGTAGTCATGAGCAATCGAGATTCTCAATGCATTGATACAGGTAACTCTCGCTTATTCTCTCTCTGTTGCTGTGTTTATTACAATGCAAATTCAAGGTTTAAGGTGAAGAAGACTTGTCTTTCAACTGTGCCTTTTGATTCTGTATATACATTTCCCTTTACCAGAAAATATATGCTGTTCACTTTGTAGCTAGTCAAAAGCTGATTATATGATAGTATCTCTGAATTAGTCACACTTTAGTATCTAGAGTTTATGAATTAGGCACCCTTCCCATACTATGATGCTCTACATAAAGTGTATTGTGGTAAGTTGATGTAAAATTCAATCTATTTTCTTTTCCTAGTTTATTTTTAAATCTGTTATATGACATATTATTTCATTTCAGGTTTCATTGCCACTGGTAAGCGTCAAAGGGGAAACAATTACTTCACAAATAATGAAGTTGAGGATGATTTTCTAAACACTCAAGGAGAAAATTCTCCCATCAGTACTCAGCCGAACCTTCACTTTGCTCAAGAACCACCTCCAAGTCAGCCGTCTATCTCTGCATCCAGGAGAGAGGAGATGCAGCTCATTTGTGCTTCAATAGAGAAGAAATCTGACAGAACTGCAATTCATAATGAGGAGTTTTCAGTTAGTGCAGCTGTGAAGACCATTCAACAGTTGCAAGGTTTCAGCAAAGAGGATATTGTTTTTGCAATCAAAATGTTTATCGATAACGCTAGAGTGTGTGAGGCATTTCTGTCTTGTAATGAAGAAACTAGGGCACCCTTGATCAAGGCAATAATTGATCAACACAAGCCAAAACAGTAAGTTACATTTTCTCACGGGCTTTTTCTTTTTGGGAATCATTAAATTGAAATAAGGAAAAATGTACCCAACCAATTCAATTCCCATAGAAATTCCCATTTCTGAATGGGCCCTAAAACTTTACCCCCACCCCAACTCCTCCCTCCCCCTTTGTTTATTTGCTCTCTTGATAAATTTAATTTAAGTTTAGATTTATCAAGAAAAACATTTTTAAGTTGGAGTGATTTCATCAATGGAAAATGGCAGGAAGCGTTCGTGGGAGGAGCTTGAACAGGATGCCAACCAAAATCAGCCTCAATCGAAGCTGGTGCGACGGATTTCATCAATGGAAAATCGTAGGAAGCGACCGTGGGAGGAGCTTGAACAGGATGCCAACCAAAATCAGCCTCAATCGAAGCTGGTGCGACTGATTTCATCAATGGAAAATCAGCCTCAGTCGTGCCAGATTCAAGTGGGGATGATCAGGATCTTCAAGGCCAGGTCCGCGCTCAGGTTCGCCTTCATCATGATTGGAATAAGGTTGATTTATATACTTTTCTCTCTGGCTATTATTATGTACTCATTAGCTTGAACTTGAATTTATCTAATTTTTTTATAAATATATGGGTTACCTTTATGTGCAGCAAGCGCCAATACGACATAGAAGAAGCAGTACCAACACTGCGGTAGATACTTAGTTTCATAATTTGATCTTCTTGACTTTGAATTTAAGAAAAATCTTTTATATATTTTACGAAAAATTTAACCGCACATATTTTTCTTTATAGAACCCAGACATTGCACATCGAAGAGTGGCCGGCACACAAACTCATCTTTGCCAATCAAGTCCCACAATCAATATACACCGGCAGAAATATCACTGATAACGATGATAAGCCCATACAAATCCAACTCATAGACATTAATACGGGCAGACAATGCACAAACGTGGCGGGCTTGAACATAAAAGTGGATATTGTGGTGATTGATGGGGATTTAGAGCAAGAAGGTTTGGATAGTGATAAATTCAATAGCAAAATTGTTAAACAAAGAGAAGGAAAGAGACCATTGCTCGTTGGTAACACTGAGGTAACTTTTAACCAACAAGGAATTGGTACTATTGGGGATATATGTTTCACTGATAATTCAAAATGGCTGAGAAGTGGGAAATTTCGCCTTGGTGCGTGTATTGAGTCAAAGCGCTCTGGAACTAATATAAAGATTCAGGAGGGGTTGTCTGAGAAATTTGTGGTCAAGGATCAACGAGGTTCATGTAAGTAAAGTTAACGAGAAGTTATCTCTATTTTTTTGGATTTTTTTAAAGAAAAGCACTTGTATAATTAAGCAACATTTTTACTGGGGAAATGTAGAATCCACAACTCTATTAACTGTGCAATTTGTAGCGTACGAGAAGCACTATCCCCCAATGCTCAATGACGACGTTTGGAGACTTGAGGGTATTGCGAAAAATGGAAAATATCATCAGAGACTGAAGGAAAAGAATATTAAGAGTGTTCAAGATTTCTTGAAATCGTTCAATGCAAATCCAAGTGTGTTAAAGGAGGTAAATCTTCTGCAATTTCTCGTTTGCTCCTCATTATATAACTTTGAACAACCTAGATAACATGACCTTATTAAGTATGAAATTTTCTTAGAAAAGGAATAAGAAAAATGTAGATTAACTGATAATTTAAGAATAAGACAATTAAAAAGAACCTATAGTTTGTCATTACACAGCCTAAAATTTGAAAAGGTAGGTAACTTTTCTATCTGATTTACTCTTTTTTTCTCATGAAAGCTGCTGTCACATTAATTAATTTTGATTGTGCAGATCTTGGATATGCAGCCAAATGCCTGGAAAAAAGTTGTTAAGCATGTGCAAACGTGTCGTATGGAGCCTGACCATGCAAATTTGGATAATAATGTCGATTTACCAAGTAATTAAGTTAGCCTCTTCCATTGTGTAGTTTATTCAGTATGCCTTGTCTAATGGTAGCCTCTTTTATGTCATCAATAAGGAATTTTCTTCTATTGTTACAAACAAAAGAAAAATAGAACAGAATGAAATTACCTCCATTATAATTTCTTTACAGCAATGATATATTTCTCAAATCTCAATTACAACTAAGAGTACTGGTTCCACATATGCAAATGGAGAAACCATTATATATATCCCCAAAAGGCATAGAAAAGTTACTTCATGTTGTATTTTCCTTGTCAATTGTGTTTCTTAACGGGAAGAAAATGTGTTATTTGTGGATTTACAAGGTGACAACATTGACTCTTCTCCTAGGTGCGTTTTAATTGTCATATACTCATGATTCTTCAAACTTCTCTCACATGACAGAGAGTCCAGGACTTCAGCCTTTTACGCCTAACCCTATGCCAGAATTTCAGCAGGAAAACATGGTAAATTATCTATTTCTATTTTTGTTTTTTCCTCAAGTACAAAAATTAGTAATTTACTTAAATTTTGGGTAATCTATGTACTTGGAAATTTTTAAAATGCACTGAATGGTTAGTTATTTGAAGACCTGCAAACAATCATAGAAAAAGATACCAAAGTTATATATCAATTTTGATGGCATTTGGAAACTGCTTGGCCACTGATCTGATACAAAAAAACTTAACTGCTAATATTCCAATCGCTTGATCGATAACCATTCAGTTTTCAAAACATACCAAAGTTGATATAAAACCTATCTAAATCATATAAAATATATCCTACTATTTTATTTTTGATTTTGTTTTAATAACTGTCGAGCCGATTGTCTCGGTTATTGAATAATTATGTTGTCAACATAACCAAAGGCGGTTACTTTTTAAGTCGGATGCTTTAACACAAAAGCCTCATTTTCTAATCAGAATTCACAATTGATGGTCTTTTAATAAAAACAGGAAGTGGTCATGAATGTGCCAGTACCTAATGTTGGTTTGCTGCATGCACCAGAACTTCAGGCACAATATATGGTTAGACCTATTTCTATTGGCATGGTAAACTTTGATGTTAATTATATCTTAAAGAGATCAGCTTACTGTAATTTTGGGCATGATTTGTACAGGCAATAGTGGTGGTGTTTTACAGCCTCCCAATACGATTAGTTATGTAGTAGTAGCTTTTTTTTTAATTAGTAGGCAAAATACTATTTATTAATTTAATTCAAAAAATAAAAGGAATCATATATATAGTATAGAGTATGGCTAATATGACATTAGTGTCATTTCAACCGTTATAACACCAATTCCAAAATCTATCAAATCAACTTCAAACTATGAATCCAAACCGATCTACTTCATAGCTATATGCTTACATGCAAAATTTATAATTTTTTGAATTTATTTAGTATTAAGTCAAGCGGTCAAATATGTGAGTTTTTAAGTTAATTTTAATGCATTCATTTTTTCAACATTTTTTACCGCTTGACTTGATACTAAAATAACTCGAAAAATAATTTTTTTTTTCATCTAAACGCATCACTTATAAAGTAAATCGGTTTGAACGGTTTGGTTTGGATTAGTCGTTTGAAGTTTATCCAATAAATTTTGGAGTTGGTGTCATATGACACCGATGTCATACTAGCCGGACTCCTAGTAGTTTATACCATGGAGTTGTTTACTGTGACCTGGTGTTTCATTTTTTTTTTTTTCTGAATTGCTTAATTGAGGCTCTAAGTCGGCACAACAAGATCCTACAGGCTGTTTATTCTATTACAATTTAACAGATGAAATAATAGTTACGCAGCCATGTATATGATGTATATACTTTGGGCAGGCTATGAAATTTTATTATACTGAGGTCTAATTATCTCTTTATTTTTTGCATTTGAAGGGCATGGGGCAACAAAGAGATCCTGAGGCACACTTCGAATCAGACCAGATGGAGCATGTAGACTCAATCTCATCTCTCAATGGAAACAATGGATCAAGTAATTATTTCTTTCCAAACAAATTATTTAGTTGTCCTTTAGTCTATATATCACAGTTAAAAGTAATAATTTATTATATAGAAGTGCTCATATCATTGTCATAGAATGTAAATTTTCTCAATTGCATATTTTATTTTGAATTATATTTTTTGAACATTTTGTAAAATTTTCCTCCTAATGAAATTTCCTGTTGATAATCACCATCCTACATTCGAAAAAGTGTTTGTATCTTATCCAAGAATGGTAATATTTGTTAAGACCACACAACACAAATGACTTAATCTATTTCCTATGGAAACATCAACAAATGCATAAGAATTATTCCGAGCATGCATATAGAGAAACCATCATTTATATTCCCAAAAATGGACTAGAAAGTATTCTTCTTAGTAATCAATGTAAGACAATTTCTTGTTGTGGGCTTTATTTGAAGTATTCTTCTTAGTTTCCTTTTTCTCTCTAGGGGATGATGATACCGATTTCTCATTTTTGGATGATTTCATGCTAATTGAGGAAAATTTTGATGATGTCGCTTTTGGATGATATCGATTTGTCTAGTGAAAGTGAGTTTTTTCATCAAAATTTTGATGCCAATTGAGGATAAGAAAAGGTTTATGAGTGTTTTTATTCTCTTTCTTTAAGACAAAAAAAAAAAGTTTGGACTAAAGGCTTGGTTGATAACTACAAAAATATGCCACTATCCGTGAAGGTAAAAAGTGACTATTACCGAGTGTACACCAACATAATTTGCTATTTCTGAGTGTATCGAAAAAAAAAGGTAGGAGTATCTGTGAAGATACTGTTCAAAAAAGCACTTTTATCCTCTCAAATAATGACATATTTTTGTAGTATTAATTGTTGTTGTTGTATATTAGTTGCTGCATTCACTTGAATGATATGTGATTGCGTTTTTTTTATTGTTTTTTCTTTCTTTTCCATAGCAATTCCCTTGTTAGTACTTCAAATTTTGTATATATTGTTTGATGTTAATGTAAAAATTAGTGTAAAATTTGCTTTCTTTTTCATTCTTTTTCTATTTATAATGTTTCACAAATAAGAGAAACAAAAATGAAGTAAAGAAAAACTTGATTTAGAGGCCCTCCCATGTCTATAGGAAAGTACAACTCAATTTGAAACCATGTCATATACAGGAAACCTCCATTTGAAAATGTTACCCAAAATATAGATGGATTATTCGAAAATAAAATGCTCTTTTAGTCAATTTTTTCTTAAGAATAAGAAGTCAGGGCTTTCAAATTTTAATATCGATGCATGAAGAACTATTCATTGAATTTCAAATCTGCAATCTTTCACATAGAGCACATTGTCCTTGTCAATAGACTGAGAAATGACATGTGTTGTTTTTCTTGAAATGTTTTTCATTTTTTGTCGAGATTTGTGTATGAAAAAATTTGAACGAGAAATGACATGTGTTGTTTTTCTTTTGAATATCAAACAACAACATATATGTTTTTTATTTATTTTATTTTATTATATGCAAATTTGTAGAATAGAATGATGCACACAAAATATTGTTCTATGCTGTATAACCAGCCTAGATAGCTAATGACAATTTTTGTGTGTGTTTTAGAAACTCAAAACCCGCAAAAATAATTCAACACGTTAATTTTTGGTCAAAATTCCCATGAAGTATGCATTATTTAATTTAATTACAAATTTCATAATATCAAATCCAAAAATATATTAATCTCACATACCTTTTTTTTAGACCAATCAGTTAATATCAAATATGCAAGAAAATGTTTATTAAGTAGTAGAATTTTCAAACTAAAATAATGTATATAAATTATCCTTCATTTACCGAGCACAATACCAAACATTTAGCAGGATATTTTATTTTGATTTAAAAATCTGTAAATCTAAACAAAAATATTTATAAGCAACTTATTTTCTAAGTTGTCATATTAATACTAAATGCGCAATTTTTTCGTTATGTTTGGTTGTATCACGAAACATATATTTTTCTATTTAATATATTTGAGATTCTTCATATTTTTTTTTTTTTGATGCAACCTGAGAAAGGCAACATAAATTACCAACACAATCATAAAATATACCCAATATTGAACTCATTATGATTGTAAAAATGTAAAAACGAGTACAGCATTGCAAAAAAAAATGCCCTCATTCCGACATTTATAGGATTTAATAAAAAAATTCTTGGGAAATATCATATCATAGATGTAAAAATGTAAAAACCAGGTTGTATAATATCACATACGGTGTATACAAAATAAAATATCATGTATATCTTCAAAAACAACTACAGACTAATTAAGAGAATAATAAGTCTCCATCCAGATAATAAAATTCATTATCATTACTGAGCTTCTCTCACTTCGTTAGCAAGTCACTTAGAAATAAATGAAAATAAAAACACATTGTAAGATTAATTTAGCTGCAATTGCAATTGAGCAATTAATTAGAACAAAGCCCAGCATTGAAAGATAATATTTGAGCTGCTGAGGTAAGAAGAAGGCCCACATGCAGAGAAACAAAACTTAGCAGAGAAAAATAGGTAAAGCCCACAGCCTAACCACTAACCTATCCCATTAGCTAAAACACAGAACACATCACTTTACAAAATCCCCAGCTACACTGATAGCAGGGCCCACGGATCAGAGACAGCAGCAAAGAAGCATATTGGTCCCCTTATACATATTGGTCCGTACAATGGATTAAGATTATCATTTTGAAAGTTCAAACAATCGGTCTAACCGTCAACATGATCTCCTTATGAAAATGTAAGTGTAGATCAAATTTTTCATTTTTTTTAGAATTTTATTACTAGTTTTTTAAAGAGGTAGAAAATCACTTGATTTTTAAAAATTCTAGACTATTCAAAAGTAGTGATTTTCTACCTATCTAAAAAATAGTAAATAAATTGAAAAAAATGCAAATTTTAGTATGCAAGTACATTTTCGTACAGACATCATGTTGAACGGTTCAGATGGACTATTTAGACTTTGAAAAACAATAATATTGATCCGTAGTACGGACCAATCTGCGCTATGCATAGTACCATAGCCTCACTCTAATGGTTGTCAAATTTGATGCTAGAAGTATCTATATATATATAGATGAAGAGAAGCACAGTTACAACATCATTGTATAAAGGAAAACATCTCATGGCTTCGGTTCGACTTTTCTGGTACGACTTGCAGGAGGAGGCATGTTCTTAGGGTTAGTAAACCAGGTTGTATATAGAAACTGCTTGTGAGGTCCATTGTGACAGCATATTTGCCTCAGTTTCTGCCTCTCTCTCATCCATCTCAGCATAATCTTCATTTGCCTCTTGCTTGTCAGGCCTCTCAATCCCATTTCCTGAATAATATAACATGTACTAACAAAAGTTATTCTTTTTTAACTTTCTTTTGTTACTTTCTCCTTCTTTTTAAGTTCCATGGAATCAGATTCTGAGTTTTAATCAATTTAGCAGTTCCAAACAGAATCAGATGCCAAATTGAGTATTTTAGTTAATATTCTGCAATTATCGATCTTCTTTTTGGTAAAAGTTGATTAAACACAGACAAATAGAGAAAACCATACAAATGCTTCATTAAGAAATCAACTGGAAGGTGGAAATGAGTAAATTTCTGAAAATTTTCTCTTGGACATTTCATCGAACAGGTTGTGTGCATGAGTAGTGACGCAGTAAATCTTAGAGAGAAAAGGAAGAGGAAGGGAAGACCTTGACGTGGTCCCAGGTGTCAGAGATGGTGAGGGGGCCGTGCTCCTTGACGACGTCGAAAATGGCGCGAGAAATGGAGAGGGTTTGCTCGGGAGGTGACGTCAGCTCGATAGGTTTCATCTTTGGTTTCCCCTTCTTCGCTGCCCATCTCACCACCGTTCCAAATACCATCTCTCTCTCACACACACACAGTAGTTTTGGCTTAATTCAGTGCACAGACTATAAAATCAGAAGCGAGACTGTATATAATTTGTGTGCTGCATGGAGCCAAAATTGTTCTGTTAAAATAATTCAGAATAACGGGTTTGGTTTAATATGTGCGTAATCAACATATTAATTCGGAAATTGGAGCCTGATTACATATGAGCACTCTTTTATTTTAATTTAGAAGTAAAAAAATAAATTACGAGAAACAAGATAGATTATATATTTGTGCCGAAATTTTTTTAGTTACCACTCTAAGCTTTTAAAATTCTAATCTTACTACCAATTTAGGAAAAATTCAGAACTTGTCATGTGCAGACCAAATTTGCTCACTAAAATTCTGTTGTTATGTGCAGAAAGAGAACAGAACAGAAAAAAAAAAAAACCAACTAAAATGATGCGCAGACTGGGTCTGTGCACGTAGCAAGTTCTGAATTTTTCCTAACGCAATGGTAAAGTCAGAATTTTGAAAGTTTGTGGTGGTAACTAAAAAAAATCTCAGTTTTTTTTATATATGAATGGAATTGAACTACAATCTCACTTATTTTCACACTAACAATTGTAGTGTGAAAAATCTATATTAATTTTTAATTCAAATATAATTTAATTTGTACACTAAATTTACAGTTTTTACTGTGACTGGATTAGATTTTATGTGACAAAGATATACTGCAACTTTTAAAATTATTAGAATCGAATCAATGATTTGTTCATAGTAGATATTTGCATCGTGATCGCATATAGTCGTAGACGAAATAAAATGCTTTTGATTTTCTAAATAACTTGGTCAAAAATTGCATTTGGTTTAAATTTAAGTGGAAAACTAAAGTTAAATAGACCAAAAATGTTTGATGAAGAACTAATTTAGTTCTTTTTGGAAAAACAAAATAATAGTTATTTTAAAAAAAAAATAAGAATAAGTTAATATAAGTGAAAGTTTAGGCCTAACTTGATGTTTTTCAAGGAAAAAAAAAAAGTTTTACAAATAAAATTAATTTGTATATTTTGGGTGGGGTGGGGGATGTTGTTAGTCTCAATCAATGCTCCAATTTTTTTTAGAAAAATGTTTTACTCAATAAAGTCTATTATCTTTTATAAACAAAAAAGATTAATTTTGGTATAAAGTTTGTGTAAAATTTTGTTGGATTGATATTACAGCGGTAAATATTAGATGGTCGGAGGAAATTGAAGGATTGAGATCCAGTGACTCAAATTGCACTGGGCTGCTAATGAGTTCAGTTGAGTTGAGTCTAAGTTGGGGCAACTCAAATTTAACTCATGAGTTAACTGAGTCGAGTCGACTCGACTTGTTCATTCAAGACTGAGTTGAAAATTCGACTTGGAATCAACTCACGAGCAATTCGACTCAACTCATGACTCGTGAGCCAACTCCTTTATCTGATATTTCCATTTTGACAGTTCTATCTGCATTACGTACTATTAAATTTTAGCTACTTTATCTGACTTTAATCTATCTAAACTATATTTTTTTTTAATTAATCAAGTATTTTACCAGTCAGATTCAATATCAATCAAATTGCGCTAGCTACTTTTTATTCCAGTAGGGTTAGAGAAGTAGCAAAGAAAAAATAATAGACAAAATGAGATTGAGCAAGAACTGAGAAAAGGATTAAGGTCTGGTCCAAAGTAGTCAAGTGGGTATTAGGAAATTGGAGATTAGGATCTGATTCGAGTCATGAGTTCAATCTGAAATGAATTAGAGGCAATTTAGATTCTATTCATGAGTCAATCGGGTCAATCAACTCGAGTCTAAACTAACTCAAGTTGTTAGTGAGTTAGAATATGAGTTGATTCCGAACGAGTTACGAATCATGAGTTTTTTGTGCACCACTAAATTACACGGATCAAGTTGTTTTTATGTAAAAAAATCGGACGGTGTTCCTGGCACGTTACAATTTTATCGTGCGGCAGGAGAAACATTTAAATTCAAATACATACTAGAATGAAATTGCATTATATTATTCTAGATTTTTAAGTCCTTCAAATACTGAAAAAATATCATCAGATCAAAAAATATTTACAACACAAGATGGAAGATACCGAGACAGTCAAAAGTAAAAAAAACCAAAACCACAAATGAAATCCAGCACCCGTCAATTCTACTTCTTTTTACATCGTAATTTCTACACGCCCACTGGACAGTGGGCCCCACATAATAAACTAACGGTCTTCTCAAGTCGAACCACTGGAAAATGGAATCGCAATTCAATGCAATTCCAGAGTTATTCAGGAATTGCTACAAGCACAGGCCTCCAAACTCTTCTCAGCAATCGATTTCTTACTCCGACGAATCTCCATCCACCACCACCACCACCTCCAAAGGAGGGGATGCCTCTTCCCACGGCGCCACCACCTCCACAACCACCACCATCATCATCTCCTCCTCCCTTCCCCTTTGGTGAAGACACAAACAGATCCCTCAACGTACGACTATTATCCTTATCCCTCAACAAACCCTTGTTCTCCTCCTCCTCTCCTCCTCCTTCCTCCCGATCGATCGGAAAGGGATCTGGATCAGGGGCGGAGATGAGACGGCGTAGGGTTTTCGGCTTCTTCCTGAGATGGTGACGACGGTTGTGGCGGTGGAGACGGAAGCAAGGCGGAGCGGGACTGCGAGATGGACTAGGAGGCGGCGCCGCCGTGCATTGGGTAGCAAGGAGCTTGAATCGTTGCAGCGCCGCCATTTTTTTGTCGTGGGTTTCTGTGAACTGCCACTCACTCTCTCTCTCTCTCTCTGAACAAAGCGAGTGTCTCGCGGCTGAGTTTATGTGATGCTGTCTGTTATAAATTGATAGGAATTCAGATTCAATAGGTACTGTAATGTATAGAATGAGATATGAGTCGTTTGATTTATTATGACACGAATCGTGAAGAGAATTCCTTTAGTTTGGAAGTATTCTACACGGTCCGGTAGCACAGAGACAAAACGATTGTCTCGCGACTGAGTTTATGTGATACTGTCATAAATTGATGGGATTTTAGATTCAATGCGGTACTGTACTTTGTACAATGGGATCTGAGTCGTCGGTTTTAATCTAGCACGGACCTTAATGCAGATATTTTATAAACACGGTGCGGTACCGCAAAGGAATCTCATGTGAAGTTGGAGAATCGTATTCTACACTTTGTGTGAAGTGGGATTTTCTTAGATACGTCCTTGTAATTTTTTAAATTTAGGAGTTTCTTAGCACTGTAAATGAGCCGAATTTGAGCGAGTTATCTCCAACTCAAACTCAGCTCATTAAATAAATGAGCGAGTCAACTCGAGTTGAGATGGTAATAACGAGTTGTAGAGCCAACTCGAACTCAGCTCGTTATCAACTCGAGTTGGCTCACAACTCGTTTATAACTCGTTTAACCAGTTAATTATATACTACTTGTAAAATAATTTATCAGTATCCAACAATTTTTCATACAACAATAGTACATAAGCACCAGCAATTTTTCATACAGCAACTTAACAAAAACAATTTCTGAGATTTATTGTAACTAATTATATGTAACTCGAGTTATAAATGAGCGAGTTGGGGTAAGCTCAAACTCAGCTCATTTATTAAACGAGTCAGCCAACTCGAGTTGGAACTGACTCGAGTTGTAAATAAGCGAGTTATGAGCGAGTTACGAGTTTGAGCAATTTTGCCCAGTCCTACGCTAGAGTGATATATACGTTATGTAAATTAAAAGTAACAAATTCATAAATACCTTCTCTGACATGCATGACCCATTTACGGTATATATCACTTTCGCTAATTAATAATAAAAATTATTGCATTTATGAATTTGTCCGTGGTTGTCAGAACTGCATAAGTTTTATACAAATTTAATCTGAATTAATTTTGTATTTGGTAGATATGATATGGTCAAGATATTGCTTTGTACAAATTTATTTAAAATCAAATTAATTAGAGGTTCTATCTAGATATGAAATTAAGTCTTTCTTAATTTATAAATTTCCATATCTCTGAAATTAAAATTAGAGTTTCTATTAAGACCACGTCAGCGATTAATTAAAAATGGATTCATATAGAAAGAAAATTCAGCCAATAATTTCGCCAGCATGAAATTTATAAACAATTTATTGATAAGAATTTTTTTTGTATAGTTTCTAAATACGAAACTCTCGTACATTTCGTGAAATCAAAATAGAAACTGTCACTATTATAAACACTAATAATACCAGAGATGGAGATGCTTTAAGATCCGCTGAAAAGTGATATATATTCAAACCCTTATTATAGAAGTATTAATTTTTAAATTTTGATTCCTATACTTCTTATTTTCAAATTCAATAGATTGTATCTCGGAGTAAATTTGAGTATAAGAATTTGATGAATTATTTTTTCTTAAACATTATAATTCTTGGAGTTTATTTCTTAAAAGAAGTCTCTCATTAAATATTTATTACAATCAATCAAAATTGAAAAGTACTGCTCCAAATAAAAAATTATTGTTGATCATATAAAATAATGCAACATCACACGATAGCAAAGTTAAAATTATAAAAATGTAACACAACTAACATTCAAATTAAAATATATTAAGTTAAAAAATTATTGTTGATCATATAAAATAATGCAACATCACACGATAGCAAAGTTAAAATTATAAAAATGTAACACAACCAACATTCAAATTAAAATATATTAAGTTAAAAAACTATTGATATAGCATTGGTTTGAGATTAGTTGTGAAAACAGAGCGGATAATATATGATCTGTATTTATAAAATTGATATAGAAAATTGATACATACATCTATATCTGAATATCTACACGTAGATATAGATACGGATATGCTTTTAAGTTTTAATTGTCTATATTCGAATAATAGATATATACCATATAGTTTAATACTTTAATATAAATTATGATAAAATTTATCTTATCTATCATTATAATTAGATAAATATTATGAACTTTAATATTTTTTTTAATAAATATCAGATCCAATCTGTATCTGTATCCGTCTAATATTCAATTAGTATCTGAAAAATAAAAATCAATACAAATATGGTTGATCCTATCCGTTTTCACCACTATTTGAGATAGAGGCATCAACCTCTCCCAATTATTATGTATTAACTTTAGGTAACCTACAATAAAAAAAAAAAAAAAATTTAGGTAACAACATTATCCACACACCAAAAATAAATTAATTACCTTTTAACTTGTCACGCAAAGCAAATTTACATGAAATTTTTTTAGAAACCACAAATAAAAAACAATTACCAAACCAACTTGATTGCTTTGGTTTTTACAAAATTCATAAGAATTGTTATTTCGGTCTGAGCCATTTTCACATATTTCGAAAAAAAATAATGTACATGTTGAGGTAAAACTTGTGAAAATACCTCATACTGAAATGACAATTCAATCCGGAAAAAAAAAAATTTTAGATCGAAATGACATCTGGGTTCTTATAAAAATCAAAGTAATCAAGTTGATTTGATAAAAAAAATTGTATTTATAGTTTCTAAAAAAATTCAATTTTCATGACCAGTCAAAGTTACTTAAAATGCTATTAACACATTGCATAGGGAATGGAGCCAGACAAAATGCGCCACGTGCAGGGAAGGTAGGGGCCATCAATGCTGTCTCTCTTTGCTTTTTGCTCTTTTGTCAAAAGGTGTATAATCATTGCTTAGACCGTTTGTTTTTATGATGATTATTGGGTACTTTGTTGCCCTGTCTTTTCTGAACCATGTGTAGGGAAACTTTGTAAAAAAATAAGAGGCACGTGACTCGCGTGAGGGAGGCCCCCAACAAACGCAAAGAATAAAACAATTCAGTTTAATATTTTATAATCCAATTGATTTTTTTTTTTTTGAAATCAATTACATTTTAATTTGAAGATAATTATTTTTAAATTTAAAAATTTAAAAATAATTATTCTTTTAAATAATATTATTGACTAATGAGCTAACTTCTAATTTGGTAAAAATGTCTAATATAAAACTTAAAAGTAATTTTTGAATTTAATTTTTAAAACTTTCTATCGACTGAATTATGAGGTCAGAGTAGGTTCGATGGACTAAAAGACCATCTGATCTTGTGCACTCCGCTTCAATTTTTCGTGCGTACAGATCTTAAAGTAGATCAGACGGTTATAAAGCCCATCAAATCAAAAGGTAAGTATGATGCCCATGAGAACTACTTCACTCTATTGAATCATATATGTTTACAGTGCAAAAAAATTTAATAAAAAACTCAGACATTATGAACAAAAAGTTACATCATTGTGAATTCATCTTAGACATTATAAATCAGAGCATTATTATTATATTTCGAGATTTTTCTCATAAACGATGTCACTTTTTAATTTTAATTTTTTGAAGTACAAAAAATTTAAAAAAATTCGATTATTTGTGTTTTAAATTGTTTGATGTGACGGATAACTGGTTGTTAGCAATGGATACAAATAAATAATTTTGTGAAAGATACTAAACAGAAATAGTATTTGGTAGCCGTAGCAAGAGTATCTGAGACATCTTTATCGGATCTTTGTTGGCAACTGCCACATTGAAAGGTACCCGTTAACAGCCCTGACATACACTTGTCATTTCTCTACCAACCCAGTTTGACAAGGTGGTTGCAACTTTTCCTTCAAACAAAATTTTGTGGTAGAGTGAAGCTATGGTACTGTACACAGCACGGATTAGTCTGTGTTACGGCTTAATATTTGAGTTTTCAAAATTCTAACGATCGATCTGAACCGTTCAACATGATTATAAAATGAATATGTACTTGCAAACCAAATTTTATATTTTTTCGAACTTTTTTACTATTTTTTTAGATAGGTAGAAAATCACTGTTTTTTTATGGTCCAGAATTTTCAGATCAAGTGATTTTCTACCTATCTAAAAAAATAGTAAAAAAATTTGAAAAAATGTAAAATTTGGTTTGCAAGTACATATTCATTTTATAATCATGTTGAACGGTTCGGATCGACTGTTAGAATTTTGAAAACTCAAATTTTGAGCCGTAGCACAGATCCAACCGTGCTATGCATAGTACCATAGCCTCACTCTTTTGTGTTAATATTTGATAAGGCAAAATGAACAAATTAAAGATTAATAATTTTTTCAAAGTTTGTTCAGTTTGCCACTAATTAATTGGGATTTGGGAATGAAATTTTTTGCTTTTGTTTTTCAATTGTTGATTTTTGTTGAGATTCGCGCATAAAAAACAGCAGATTCTCTTCCAATTAATTGACCGTAAAAAAAATTATGTCTTTCTGGTAGATGAGGAGTATGTGTCTTCTATCATGTTGCGAGTGGAATCATAGTAGGGCCGATGCCCATCAGACCTACCTTGGTTCGATGGGTGTGATGACCATTCGATCTGCATCAAAATTCGTGTGCTCTTATCAATATCCGTGCATACAGATCTTGATGCAAATCGTACGGTCCTAGAGCTAATTGAACCTAAATGTAGGTCCGATGCCCATCGGACCTACTCCTATCTCGTTGCGAGTAGGCTCTGTAATACACGAACAGGTGAATTTTTACAGAAGAATTTCAACCACATCGCACGAACTTTGAAAAAAATATGATCGTCCGATGGTGCCCTGAAGTCGTGCGATGTTGACACTGGATTTCAACTAGTTGGATGAATTGTATGAACGCATGATTTCTCCAATGTTTTTTTCTTTTTAAAAAAGGCTGATGCCCATTTCATTTCACTGAAATCATATAATTACAAAAACCAGTTAGCCAGAGTAATACCTCTGGACTGACACCTTAATAGTGTTAACATCATCCACCAATAGATTAACAAATAGGAAATGTACTATTTCTCTAATGTTAAGTAAGGGTACATACTTTGTTTATAATAAGAGGAGGGATCGGATTCACTGTTTTTGGTGACATCGAATTACATCATGCATTTTTAAAGTTTTCAAAGTCCAAACAATCGATCCAAACCGTTCAATATGATGGATATATTAAAATGTGCTTGCAGATCAAATTTTACATTTTTTTGAATTTTTTTACTATTTATTAAGTACTTTACAAAATCGTTGTTTTCAGACCATTGAATTTTTGTACCCATCTTAATAAATAGTAAAAAAATTCAAAAAAAATGTAAAATTTGATCTCCAAGCACATTTTAATATATCCATCATATTGAACTGTTTGGACTTTGAAAATGCACGATGTCATTCAATGTCACTAAAAAGGTGTAATCCGATCCCTGCTCTTATAATAATTAATTAATTAATTATGATTAATATAACAGTAACTGTTAATGATAAATAGTTAGTGATCATCATCATTCTTCTAGTATCACTAGGGAGACAAGCACTTTATTAAAAGGAGAACTTGAGAAAGGTATATGGGCCCAGTATCCAATGTTCTTTGTTATTTAAAAAGAAAAGACAAAAAATATTGGGCTGACATGGGCCGAAAATAATGGGCCGGTTCAGTGAATTGTAGTAATTCGGACAAAATTTTCCAAGGCGCAAAAGATAAATGAACAAGGACATTATCCAAAAAGATTCAAAGAAAAATATTTGAATATGAATAAATATTTAAAACAGAAGACTTGATTCATCCTAAACCCTAAACCTTAAACCCTAACATATCTCATTATAACTATAATTAATACAATTTAACTTTGTAAGTTCAAATCCGATTGAGAATCTTTTATAAATATTTAAACAGAAGACTTGAATATTCATCATTATCTAATATATATATATATATATATATATATATATATATGAGGAGGGATCCAATTACACCTTTTTTGGTGACACACTTTGACACCTACCATTTTCAAAGTCCAAATAGTCGATTCAAACCGTTTAACATGATAGATATATTAAAATGTGCTTGGAGATCAAATTTTACATTTTTTTGAATTTTTTTGCTATTTATTAAGATGGTTACAAAAATCGTTGTTTTCAGACCATTGAAAAACAGCGATTTTGTAACCATCTTAATAAATAGTAAAAAAATTCAAAAAAAATGTAAATTTTGATCCCCAAGCACATTTTAATATGGTGATCATGTTGAACGGTTCAGATCGACTGTTTGGATTTTGAAATCGCAAAATTAACTATATAAAAAACGGTGCCATGATGTGTCACCAAAAAAGGTGTAATTGGATCCCTCCTCTCTCTCTCTCTATATATATATATAGGGAGCGGCTAATTTGCTTCCGGAAGCATTTCGGCTGAGGTGCTTCCGGGGGCATATCTTGCAATTTGATGTTCAAACAACAAATTCAAACCGTTAGATGTTCAATCTATATTAAAATCTACTTGGAGACCAAATTTTACATTTTTTGGAATTTTTTACTATTTATTAAGCCACTTTGAAAACCGCTGTTTTCAATGCTTCAGAAATTTAATAAAAACAGCGATTTTCAAACCAGCTTAAAAAATAGTAAAAAAATTCCAAAAAATATAAAATTTGGTCTCCAAGTAGATTTTAATATAGATTGAACATCTAACGGTTTGAATTTGTTGTTTGAACATCAAATTGCAAGATATGTTCCCGGAAGCACCTCGGCCGAAATGCTTCCGGAAGCAAATTAGCCAGACTCTATATATATATATATATATATATATATATATATATATAGAGTCCGACTAGGCTACTCCATGGAGTAAAACGACTTGGTACTCCACGCCATATCTTCATTTTCAAAGTTCAAATAGTCGATTCGAATCTTCCAACATGTTCCCCATATTGAAATGTGCTTGGAGACCAAATTTTACATTTTTTGGAATTTTTTTACTATTTATTAAGCCACTTTGAAAATCTGAAAATCCTTATGAACAGTAAAAAACAGTAAAAAATTCCGGACCGCCGGATCAGTGATTTTCAAAGTGGCTTAATAAATAGTAAATAAATTCCAAAAAATGTAAAATTTGGTCTCCAAGCACATATCAATATGGAGAACAACTTGAGCGGTTCGGATCGGTCGTTTGGATTTTCAAAATGAAAATAATGAGGCGTGGAGCACCAAGTCGTTTTACACCATGGCTTAGCTAAGCCCAGCACTATATATATATATATATATAGAGAGAGAGAGAGAGAGAGTGACTAAGTTCAAAGTGGTAGTTTCTAGCTCCCGGTGCTACCAAGTCGTTTTCAGATTTCCAAAGTCCAAATGGTCGATCCGAACTGTTCAAGTTGTTCTCCATATTGAAATATGCTTGGAGACCAAATTTTACATTTTTTGGAATTTTTTTACTATTTATTAAGCCACTTTGAAAATTGCTGATCACATGGTCCAGAATTTGGTTGCACTGTTTTTACTGTTCATCCGGATCAGCAATTTTCAAAGTGGCTTAATAAATAGTAAAAAAATTCCAAAAAATGTAAAATTTAGTCTCCAAGCAAATTTCAATATGGAGAACAACTTGAACGGTTCGGATCGATCGTTTGGACTTTGAAAATCCGAAAAAGACTTGGTAGCACCGGGGGCTAGGAACTACCACTTTGACCTTAGTCACTCTCTCTCTCTCTCTCTCTCTCTATATATATATATGAGGAGAGATCGGATTACACCCTTTTTTTTGACACACTTTAACACCTACCATTTTTAAAGTCCAAATAGTCGATCCAAACCGTTCAACATGATGGATATATTAAAATGTGCTTGGAGATCAAATTTTACATTTTTTTGAATTTTTTTACTATTTATTAAGATGGTTACAAAATCGTTGTTTTCAGACTATTGAAAAACAGCGATTTTGTAACCATCTTAATAATAGTAAAAAAATTCAAAAAAATGTAAAATTTGATCTCCAAGCACATTTTAATATGGTGATTGTGTTGAACGGTTCGGATCGACTATTTGGATTTTGAAATTGCAAAATTGGCCTATAAAAGAAACAACGTCAAGATGTGTCAAAAAAAGGGTGTAATTGGATCCCTCCTCTCTCTCTCTCTCTCTCTCTATATATATATATATAGAGTGGCTAAGCTACAAATGTTTACACCAAGGCTTTGGTGCAAACGAATGGTTTTCGGATTTTCAAAGTTCAAACGGTCGATCCAAATCGTTAGATATTTAATCTATATTAAAATCTGCTTGGAGACCAAATTTTACATTTTTTGGAATTTTTTTGCTATTTATTAAGCCACTTTGAAAATTGCTGATCACAAGGTCCAGAATTTGATTGCACTGTTTTTACTGTTCACCCGGATCAACAATTTTCAAAGTGGCTTAATAAATAGTAAAAAAATTCCAAAAAATGTAAAATTTGGTCTCCAAGCACATTTTAATATGGATTAAATATCTAACGGTTTGGATCGACCGTTTGAACTTTAAAAGTCGAAGAACCGAATCGTTTGCACCAAGGGCTTGGTGCAAATGTTTTGAGCTTAGCCACTCTCTCTCTCTCTCTCTCTCTCTCTCTATATATATATATATGAGGAGGGATCCAATCACATCTTTTTTTTTGACACACTTTGACACCTACCATTTTCAAAGTCCAATTAGTCGATCCAAACCGTTCAACATGATGGATATATTAAAATGTGCTTGGAGATCAATTTTACATTTTTTGAATTTTTTTACTATTTATTAAGATGGTTACAAAATCGTTGTTTTCAGATCATTGAAAAATAGCGATTTTGTAACCATCTTAACAAATAGTAAAAATTCAAAAAAAAATGTAAAATTTGATCTCCAAGCACATTTTAATATATCCATCCTGTTGAACGGTTCGGATCAACTATTTGGACTTTGAAATCGCAAAATAGACCTATAAAAATACAATGTCAAGATGTGTCAAAAAAAAGAGTGTAATTGGATCCCTCTTCTGAAGTAACATAATCGGCAAGATTAAAATAAGACCTTCAAAATTCGTGCCAACACAATGAACGTACCCGATTTAATACCAAACTGTGAGGTACCTTAGATAATTGAACTAAAGATCTCTTTCTTTTTTCTTTCATTATTGTTATTATTATTTTTCCATCTCTCTCTCTCTCTCTCTCTCTTTTTAATCGATCAAGACTGAGAACGCATCCTCTCTATTTCCACACAAATTAGTACATTGAATTTTGAATTTTCATTCCTTAAAACGGGGAGAGTTGAAGAGCACTGTCGGGTGCCCTTGATTTTTACAGTAAGTAATTGTCACTTAGATTTCGTTTTTTACAAGTCGCAAGTTTGAATTTGTCAAACGAGTATTTCATTTTATTTTATTGGTGGGTTTTTTAATATCTTGACTTACAAGTGTAGGAGACCAGTGTTAGAGTAGGATTTCTTTAATTGCAAGTAAACCCATGAAAAAATTTGCTATTTAGTTTAGTTTACTGTCAATTTTTTTTTATGAAAAATGCCAATTTAGGGTGCTTTTTGAGGATGCAATTGCTTGAATAAGTTATTTTTTATGATTTTTTTTTTTTTGCGTTTGATTTGTGGAAGATGCCAGTGTTAGAGTATGTTTTCTGTAATTGCAAGTAAACCCATGAAAATTTGCTATTGAGATTAATTTACTGTCAATTGTTTTAATGAAAATGTCAATTTAGGGTTCTTGTGAGGATCCAATTGCTTGAATAAATTCCTTTTTATGATTTTTTGTTTTGTGTTTGATTTGTGGTGGAGACCAGTGCCAGTGTTAGAGTAGGTTTTCTTTAATTGCAAGTAAACCCATGAAAATTTGCTATTGAGGTCAACTCACTGTCAATTCTTTTTATGAAAATGTCAATTTGGGAGTGACAGTAAGCTGTAACCATCAACAAATTATCAATTTGTGCTGAATTATTTTTAGGGTTCTTTTAGAGGATGCAATTGCTTGAATAAGTTTCATGAAAACCACTTGAAAATTTGTTTCAATTTTGCTGTAATTATTCTTTGAAGCAAAATCAACAACATATTTCTTCATCTTTTAGTTAGACTTACAGATTCGTTTTGTAATACTGTTAATTTACAAATCATAGCACCTGATCGTCAGATTTACAATTTACCCTTGTAAATGATGACATCTTCTCTAACTGCCCTCTAAATTTTGTAAAACTTTTTTTTTCAGAATAAAAAAATGGCGGATATACAACTTGGAGTTCACACGATTCGATCGCATGGATCTACTGTGGCGAGATTTCACATGTATGATTGGATCATACTTATTTTATTAGCCGTGACCGTTGGTTTACTGAATATAATCGAGCCATTTCACCGATTTGTGGGAAAAGATATGATGACAGATTTGAGGTATCCACTAAAGGGCAATACCGTACCATTCTGGGCTGTGCCGGTACGTTGTTACTGTACCAGTTGGTATATAAATTTTGTATTTTAATTGGAGTAGTTTTAATTTTTGTCTATTTTGTTATTTTTAGATAATAGCAATAATATTGCCAATTGTGATATTTGTCGGGATTTATTTTAAGAAGAAGAATGTGTATGACTTGCATCATGCTATACTCGGTAACTATCTTTTTATCTAAATTATTTTCTTTTACCTAGTCTATACTCCAAATAAGAAGAATGTGAAGACCATACAAACATATTAGAAGAATTTATATATATACCCATCATAACTCTGTGATTTAGATATTTTTCTATCAAAATATAAAAATTAGTTATCATAAAGATAAGGGTAAAATGGTCATTTTTTTATTAATATGAAACTGTGTTTTCATTTGATTAAATTAAGGAATGGGGACATGAATCAAATGAGCGAGTTTATATGGGAGAATAACTAATTTTTAAATTTTAACGGGAAAATATCTAAATTACAAAGTTATGATGGGCATATATATAAATTTCTCAATATATTAAGGGAAAGTTGGTCATTTCGCATCACATTGCTGAGTGCTATATGGAACCACGGTAAAATATCAATTGAGCAAGAGTTCTTTAAACCAACTAATTTGTTAAATTGACCCTCAAAGTTTCTCTTGTTATAAATCAGGACTTCTATTTTCTGTGCTTATAACTGCTGTAATTACTGAGGCGATCAAAGATGGGGTTGGCCGACCAAGGCCTGATTTTTTCTGGCGCTGCTTTCCTGATGGCAAAGATGTAAATAAATATCCTTTTTACATGGACAAAAGATATAAAGTGGAAATAATAACACGAGTGAGGCTACGGTTCTATGCATATTACCTCTCTAAAGAAATAGTAGAAAGTTAAAAAAAATGTAAAATTTGATCATATTACCATAAGCCTCACTCATTATAACACTATATTTTCATATTTTTTTTGTCCAGGATAGAATTATTGTACCGGGTAGTTGACTTTTCTACTTATTGTTCCAGGTCTATGATAATGTAACAACAGATGTTATATGCCATGGCGAAAAGAGTGTTATAAAGGAAGGTCACAAGAGTTTTCCTAGCGGCCATACTTCAGGTATGCCATATTTTCATTTGTTTATTTTATAAGCTTGTTATTTCTACTAAAAATAAATTATTTTAGAAATGAAAACTAATCGATTTTCATTTAGTTTTTCTGTTATTTGTACTGATTTTTAATTTATTTTCATTTGTTTACATACTGTATGCCATATTTCTTTTGTTTACTCTTAATTGCGGGATTGATTTGTTTTCATCTTAAATTTTGCACCAAAAAGAAATTATTGTAGAAATATTTGTTTTCATTTTTGGCAGAAACCATGCTAAATTGTATTTCATAACATTACAGCATCTTTTGCGGGATTAGGATTTCTTGCTTGGTATTTGGCCGGGAAAATAAATTTGTTTGACCGTCAGGGCCATGTTGCAAAAGTGTGCCCGGTAGTTGCTCCTCTACTTTTAGCCGCACTTGTAGGGGTATCTCGTGTAGATGACTATTGGCATCACTGGCAAGATGTTTTTGCTGGAGGGCTTATTGGTAATTTTTTTTTTCACATTATCACCCCTGAAGTATAAAATAATATCATGAAGAAGCAGAATACGGATACATCTCTCCACATTTCTGGTTTTTCTACTGTACTTCAAACTTCTGGAAGTATACAATAATTTCATGAAGAATAATATAATTTCGTGAAATTTTACGTTACCACCCCTGAAGTATAAATAATTCCATGAAGATGCAAAACATGGATTCTAGGTATATCTGTGAAATTTTATCAATAATGGTACTTACATGTAATATATCTCTGCACATTTCTGGATTTTTCTTACTGTACTTTAATTTCTATGAACTTTTTTGCAGGATTTGTGATAGCGTCATTTTGTTATTTACAGTTCTTCCCTGCCCCTTATGATGTAGAAGGTACTTTAAGTATAAACCCCTTATTTACAGTTCTTCCTCTTAAAAAATACTTGTTATAACAAAAAATTCGATCTCACTTTTTAGTTCTTATATGTAAAGAGACACAAGAGTGAGGGTATGGTACTATGCATAGCGTAGATTGGTCCGTACTATGGGTCAATATCTTTGTTTTCAAAGTTCAAACAGTCGATTTGAATCATTCAACACGATCTTCATGTGAAAATGTATTTGCAGACTAAATTTTACATTTTTTATAATTTTTTTACTATTTTTTTTGTTAAATCAGTAGAAAATTACTAATTTTGAATGGTCTAGAAAATAGTAAAAAGTAATTTAAAAATGTAAATTTGATCTACCAGTACATACATTTTTCAGATTGACTGTTTGGATTTTGAAAACAGATATATTGATCCATAGTATGGACCAATTCACACTATGCATAGTACCATAGTCTCTTTTCTCACCTCGCATAAAAGGTTGAATTGCTAACAACATTGAGCAATAGATTGGTATGAAAATGCAAAAAAGAAAGATAATTGTGCACCTCAATTGAATATTTGAAATATTTGCTAGGGTTTTGGCCCCATGCATACTTCCAAGAGTTGGCATTGGCACAAAGCACCAGCCAAGTTGCAACTAATACCGGGTCGTTTAACATGAGAAGAAATGAAATTGAGACCGTTTACGTGTCAAGTCAAAGTCGCAATCGGACCCAACTAAGAGACACCAGCCCAATTCTAGACTCAATGGAGTCGGGTCTCAGGCAGTGACCTATACTTTTCAAAAATATATATTACCATATCTATAGATAGTATCTAATCTGGGATGGGTTTTGGTACTGTAGATGAACAGTACTCTCTACAGTACCTATGACAGGTGGGTCCCTTTACTCAGTCAATATATCTCGAAACTTCTCCGTTTCTCTTCTCTCTTTGCTCCATCTCTTCAGCTCTCTCCGATTGTTTTTTCCACCTTACTCTGAAAATTATGCACCTCTCTTCCTTCTCTTTCCTCTCCGTATCCTTCTCCGCTCACTCTCGCTCCGATTTATTCCCCCTCTCTCTTGCATCTGTTTTCGTGCCAAAAATGTTTCCCTCCCTTCTTCTCCACTCTTCTCCATTCTCTCTCCTCACTCGAACCCTCCTCCATCTCCCTTCGCGTCCATTCTCTCCCCATACTGAAAACTCTCTTTCTTCTTCCTCCGCGTCCCTCTGATATTGAATTCACTGTGCAAGAGAACAGACCCTGGATGCTTAAGTGCAGAGTGGAAAGCCTGCTGACAAAGCGGCTGTGAAAATAGTGGTGGATTTGGTCTCAGAGGGCATTGTTGATACTCGCACTGCCATCAAGGTGGTTGAAGAGAGCATTGTTGA
The DNA here is from genome assembly GCA_025461125.1 of Carex kokanica. Taxonomy (NCBI): domain Eukaryota; kingdom Viridiplantae; phylum Streptophyta; class Magnoliopsida; order Poales; family Cyperaceae; genus Carex; species Carex kokanica. The sequence goes on from JAJGRX010001086.1 coordinate 322,323, forward strand.
TACCTGGACATTTGGACCAACTTCTCCATCCCCAGGTATATAATTTAGTTAATCTTTACGTTTTCAGTTTAACCTTTCATTTTGGAGTTCATAAATTTGGTCGACTTCTAAAAAATATACATGTTTATACTGCCTATGTTTTTTCCTGATTACTTGATTAATTCAGTTTGGAAACCCGAAGGTGTACAAGGACAACGTGATTGCCACTGGATTGCCTTCTTCTCCTGGAGCTGCAGTCGGTCAAGTTGTATTCACTGCCGAGGATACTGAAACATGGCACGCACAAGGAAAGGCTGTCGTGGTGAGTTTTCTCATTGAAAGAAATTATAAAATAGCCAAGTATTACCTCAAAGAAAGAAAGAAAAAAAGGCCAAGTAAAAACAAATTAAAACATGTAATTTAACCAAACAAGGTTATTTGACTGGCTTTATGTAATATCACTTGATTTGATCGGATGGTTAGGTGTTAAGGTTTAGGGTTTATCTTTTGTCAGAAAAATTGAAACCTTAAAACTAAATCTGATGCCAGGCTTTATATATTTATGTTGTTGACCCGTACCAGGCTCCGGTACCGACCATTTATATACATATATTCTTGTTATAATATTAAACACATTAGATTTTCATTGATCATAAATATATCCATACAATCTAGCTAAGAAGAATAATTTATAACCAAATTGATATAATTATCATATCCTAATCAATGAAATTAATGCATTAATAATTTGATAAACATAATATAACAGGTAAAAATACCTTAATTGCAGAAACTTGGAAACCAGCAGATAGGATTCAACCGGTTTGGCAAGTGGTGATGTTTTGAGGAATCTTGGAAAGAGATGGGGCGGTTAAATCAAAACAAAGATTGGATTCAGAGTTATTTTACAGGGGGGAGGGGGTTGGTTAAAATCAGAAACTAAAATTGGAGTGATTGGATTCATTACAAAAATAAAGTTTCAAATCAAATGCTCACTGCAAGCATCTCATTTAATCTGGCACGAATCTCAAAACAGATCCTTATAGTTTTGGTAGCCATCGGATTAAGTTTGACTCAGCTAGAATTAATCTGAACCGTTCATTTACATGTATTGCACCTCAGGTAGCTGAGGGATACAGACTCCAGAGGTTGAAATTTGAACAAGTACTGGTAAAGGTCATAACATCATTAATGCACAGACCGTTGGATTGTAATCTGACGCCTAAAATTTTATCACAACATATCAAGCAGAAAGGTGACCATGAACCCAATCTCCATTTAGGGCCTGTTCGGCATCCTCAATTCCCAAGGGACTTTAAAGGAAAAATAACTTTATGGGTCATTTTATCTACCAAGTGTTCGACAGCTCAGTTTTGTTTTCCATTTTTATTCCCGATCGACTATATTCCTATTTATTTACTCCCTTCCTCTCATGAAAAAAAAATCAACTCAGACCTCTGTTTTTTTTCCCTGACGCTGAAACTGAATCAATCATTACTCTCTTCCTCTAAAGAAATCCATTACTTCGTTTGTTTAAATTAATGAATTTTAAGCTGAAATTAATGCTTGCTTAAATTCACTCGGACCTAATTAATACTTGTTTAATTAGCCAAATTGAAATTAACTTGTACAATTAAACAAACACAATTTAATAATACAGAGGCTAAAATTAATTAAACAAGCACAATTTAATAATACAAGAAATTATTAAACAAACATAATTAAACTAGCAACAATTAATTTTAATAAATTAAGTTAATATTAAGTTAAGTTCCTATTCTGACGTCTAACATAATCATCCCACATAAGCCTAGCAATTTCATCTCTTTTTTCATTTCCTGCCTGACGTTGATTGTTAAGTCTTTCAACATCTTCGCCGTACTCTTCATCTCCATCTGGTACATCCACAATATCATTTGGATCAATTTCCAAATTAGCGTTCGCAGTCCAAGCGGCATCGCCATTGTGATATACAATAAAATTGTGTATAATACATGCTGCTTGAAATATGTCCGCTTGTTTATCAATTGTATGATATGTTGCAACTTTTAAAATGGGAAACCGCATTTTTAAAATACCAATAAGTTTTTCAATATGGTTTCTAAGTTGTGCATGACGGAGATTAAAGAGCTCTTTGTAATTTCGCGGTCGTTCATTAGCTGCACCTTGCTCTCGCACATGATATCTCACACTCCTATAAGGAGCAATGAATTGCAGTGTATTGGCATAACCAGCATGGCAGCATCAACCAAAAAATATTTGCCAGGCCATTACATAAGTAAATCGATAGTCAAAATCACAAACGAGCATAACATTTTGTGACAATGTCTGTTTTCTATTACGATATGGAGCTTGATCTGTTGGGATTTCACGTGTATGCCTATATGGTGAGAATTTAAAATTTTCCTATCACCACTTGGCTCAATACACAAAAGATCTTATTTATACGACAAAAGCAAACAAGATTTTCAATAAACTAATGTGTACTAAATTAAAATAAATTAATCTCATCTAATTTATTGCTAAAGAGGATTAAAACATTTACCTAAAGAGATTGTCAAATCTCTTGATGGAGAGAAGCCGATTTCCCTTCTCTTTCTCGTGTTCTTCTTGGAAGCGCCTCTTGGTTCACCTTGAACCTAAACAACGAACTAACACACCTCTTAGATAGATGGATGTGAAGTTCAAGGCTTAGATCCAACCACCTCTTGATCTTCAAATTAACAATCTATTTGATTTCTTGGTGGCTAAACCTATCAAGAAGAGATTAGAGAAGAGATTGAACCACTAAGGTTTTTGGCTTTGAGCAAAGGGAATGCTACAGTAATTTCGGCCACTGCTACAGTAAATTCGGCCACTGCTACAGTAATTTCGGCCAAGAAAAATGAGCAGAAAAATTCTCTTGTTTTCCTTAATTACACCCCTTTAAATAGGCAAGGGTTAGGGCAACTATTTGTGTAATGTTTAAATTAATTACACAAATGCCACTAGCCTTGTTTAGCCATTTTATGATCTCTTTAATCTCATCTTGTGATTGGTTTAATAAATTAATTTATGAATAAATAATATTAATAATATTATTCTATTATGCAATATTCTTATTATTCTTATAATGCTTTCAAACATTATACCAAATAATATTTGCATAACTTCACAAATTTATTTATGATCTAAGCATGTCATATTATGACATTTTATTTTATTATTTCATCTCATGTATTTTATCTTATACATCATTATGAAATATAAAATACTTGTTGTTTCTCTTCAGTTGGTGTGACCGTATAGATGATTTATGTCATCTTGGCAATAATATAAAACTTTATATTATTGACTATAAGAGGTTCTATCATTACATTATAGTTACCCAAACGACATAATAATCATTCACTCAATCCACTAATTTCGTGTCTATCCTTGTCTCATGATATTATGAATAATATGCAAAATAGGATCGTGTCATTCTTGCATTATATTCTTTTCTTGGTTTCTCAAGTGAATTATAATTATAACTACATCAGTTATATTGCATGCGATATAATTCCACTTTACCAAGGGGCCCAGTAATATCATAACTCAATTGAGGGACAATGATAATATTAACATATAGATTTTTCCCGCACAAGTTGTACATAACGAACTACTATTTTATTCCTATCTGAAGATAGTATTTAAATAGCAATCACATTATATACTTCTCATGTGAAAAAACCTACACATCTCATATCTTAGATTCTAAAGACACAATGAAAACATTAATGACACAAAACACAATCCATATAATGTTTCATTCATTTAGGTCATGTTCAATATATAAAATGCACATATTTATATATTCATGTTATTAAATGATAATCATTTATCAACATTTATAGAACTTCAATGTACTTTAATCAACATGACAATCTTTCTCGGTAATTAATGTTCCTCCTTAATTACCACGATTGTGAACATATTTAGTGATTAAATGTTTCTCATCTTAGGAGTTCTATGGTTCAAGACCAAGAGCATCTTCCTGAACTCTTCTAAAGATATAACATATAAATCTCAAGGAGCATGAATAATAATATTCGTAATAAAATCATGAACTACATATAAATTATCACTAAAAGAAATAACTTTCAAAACACACATCCTTCATGATCTTCGTAAGCAATAGTTATAGGAACATGTGTGCCATCAATAGCACCAATACAATCCTGTATATTAAAAAATAGTGAATAATTAAACTTACCTTAATTTAAAAAGATATTCATTTGAGAATGATTGAAATTAAATTTACCTTAAAGAAATGATTAAATATTGTTCTCGATTGGATAAGTTCGGGCGTATGAAGTCGAGGGGGTATTATGATTTCTGCTGATAGTTGAGTAATAGCCTTAATTATAATATGGAAGTAACGGCTTACTGTATCACCGGACTGTTGGAATCGTTCTTGCACAGTGCGATTGCTTGTATTTTTAACAAGTGTGTATAAGAACATTGCAACTTGTTCTTCAATCAACATCTGTCCATCCTGGAGAAACTCTTTGTCTCTCAATAGCTTGACAAATGCACGGAAAACAAAAGTCTCCATTCGAAATTCTCGCTTACAACAACACTCATGACCATCTAAGATTTCATTGACATACATTATTCCAGTTATGATTGAAGTATGGCATGGAGTTGGTTCCATTATATTTCTCTCTATATGTGGCATGATGAGATTTGTATAATCCTCATCATCATTATTCATTTTCAATTAAAGAAGATGATCCATTATTTTGCTATAAAAGATGTGAAGAAGCATTTGCTGCAATAGCTTTATATATAAACAATTTAGATTTTTTTTAAATGAAAATGGTCATGATCACTCATTTGTCACTTTGTAGTGTATGGTCAATTATGATATTACTTTTCAGTGTGTGGTCAGTTCACCCATTTATCACTTTGCAGTGTGTGGTCAGTTCACCCATTTATCACTTTGCAGTGTGTGGTCAGTTCACTTTGATATCACTTTGCATTGTATAGTCAATTCACTCACTTTTTTTAGAATCTGATATATATAATTATATTAATCATAATCAGTGATTAGTATTAATACACTTAATATAGTTTAATTGTAGTATTACATCTTCTATAAAAAGAAAAACAAACTAACATCCTAACAAATTTCCCATGTATTTGCCGAACACCTATATTCTAAAATTACCCGTGGGTTAAATAACTTTGGTTTTTCCAAATTGAAATTCTCATTCCCATATTAAAAATTCTCATTCCGACAAAATTCCCATGTTGCCGAACAGGCCCTTATAATTTCCAGTTTCATCTCTTTTCGACTTCCACCCAGACCAACACAAGTATTAAAAATAACAGAGAAAATTTCTCTTCGGGTTACAACCGACCCATCTACCCTTCGCAGCCTCATCAAGGCGAGCACGGATCAACCTTCACTGACATGTGGGGTCCAAGCCCATTCGCTCGTTATATCTCAAATTGCTTGATAAGGTTAAATATTTTATGAAGAAGTAGCATAAAAAGAGATGAGAAAAAAAAAATTATTCCACTAAATAATTAATATTCGGATAGATTAAACGGTTAAACAAAACAAAAGTAAAATTAAAAAAAAAATCAACAGTAATATTTTTATCGAAATGTTAGCATGCTTAACATATAATTATCAATTATACAGTTTAATAACGTCTCTTTACTCAATAAATTAAGTAGTATAACATATCTCATTGTAATTATAATTAAGAGTGATGCTACGATGCTTTGGGAAGTAAATAGGGTGTTTTACTTCTCGCTAATATCTCCATTTTCAAAGTTCAAACATTTGATCTGAATTTCTCAACATGATCTTTATATTAATATGTGCTTGGAGACCAAATTTTACATTTTGTGGAAACTTTTTTCTATTTTTTTAGAATTTTTGAAAATCAGTGTTTTTGTGAATTTTTTATTTAATGAAAAGCTGTGATTTTCAAAAATTCTAAAAAAATAGTAAAAAATTTCTCAAAAATGTAAAATTTGGTCTCCAAGCACATATCAATATGATGATCATGTTGAAAAGTTCGGATCGACTGTTTGAACTTTGAAAATAAAGATATGAGCGGGAAGTAAAACACTCTTTTTACTTCCCAAAGCATGATAGCCTATCTCTTATAATTAATACAATTATAACTTCGTAAGTTCAAATCCAATTGACTACCTCTTATAAATATTAAAGAGAAAATTTGTAGTGTACCATGTAAGCATTTGAAATAGCTAATTTTCTCATGAAAATATCTTAATATCCACATTATGCATTGTGAATTGGTCAAAAGTCACAAAAGAAATGAAGGGTACTTATATTTGTCTAAATAACAAATTTAATGAAAAAATAAGGATAAAAGAAAGAATATTAAATTTTTATGGGAATATTGAATATTAAGATGTTTTCACAGAGAAATTAGCTATTTTTAAAGTTTACATGAGTACACTAGAAATTTTCGCAATATTAAAAGTAGAAGACTTATTCATCATTATCTAAAAAAAAATATTTACTCTTTATAAGTATAATTATGAGTAGCAGTCGATATCCTCATCCTCATTATTTCTTTTCTTTTATAGTGGATAAACACTTGAAAGAGAACTATATTAAAATAAATATATAAATGGGCCCAATATTGGAATTTTTTTATGTGTAGAAATTATAAAAATAAAACGTATGGAAATAGAAAGAGTGCATTGTTTTCAACAAGTATAGAAAGATCTGACTCATTGAATCCAATCCATATATTATGGATCGGACTCAATGATTTAGATTCATTTTTTTTTTTTTTGGAGTTTGGATCTGGACTGTCCGATTAGAGGAAAACCAAGCTGTGGCCCACATATGATCCCAAAAAAACATAATATTTGAATCAGGACCATTGGGTCAGATTTTTCAATATTTGTTAGAAATGAAATACTCTTTCTATTTTTATACGTCTGAATTTAATAATTTCTATGAATAAAAAATTTCACCCAATATCAAATTTGTGTAGATCTAAAATAGAACCGACATGAGCCTCAAACAAAAAAAGGTTTGTACCTTTGCTCATCATTATAAAAAATAGAGCACTTTGAAAGGGAATTATTAAAATATTGCAATATCAAATTTCGTCATGTTGTATAGATCTAAAATAAAGCCGACATGAGCCTCAAACACCGGGCCGGCTTTGTTAATTGAAGCAATTCGTATTAATTTTTGCAAGGCACAAAAATAGAGGACTAAAATGGTTTCATAAAGAAAGAAGATATATGAAATATATTATAAATTTATGACATCTAAACCCGTGACATGTTTATTTAAAGTCAAGTGTCAGTGTTATTATACTAGGTTTTAACTACATAAATTATAAATAACTAGTTTTTGATCTAATGACAAAGACACATGTTCTCCATGGAGTCCGGATCCCCTAAAGTAATATAACTTTTGGGTTTTGGATCGGGACCGTCCGATACGAATTCGTTGCTCGGGATCATCTCGGGATTCGAATTGTCGCTCGGGATGCATGCGCTCCACTTCGGGATGAATGATCTCGGATTCGAATCAGACGGTCCCAATCTAAAACCCAAAAGTTGGGTTACTTTACTGGATCTGAATTCGTCTTTATGTGGGAGGTCGTGGATCCGAAATCTGGTTGGAGAAAATCTTTTGTTGTAATAACAAAAGTATAAACTTTGGAAGCTTGACTTTCATCTTTCTTTAAAAAAAAATACATGAATTATGATTTATAAAACTAGATTTTTTGATATAGTGACAAAAGATAATGTCTTTCGCAAAAAACGTTGATCGAAATTCGGATAAGAGGTGCTTTATGAATATTAAAATTTGAAGGGTGGAGTTTCTGTTCAAAGGATTTTGGACAAATGCTTGTTCAAAATTCGCACTGATAATTTAGATTCACTGAGCCGTTTAAATTTATTAAAATCTAAATTAGTTCACACGAATCTCAACGCAGATCGAATAGTTTGGACCAATGGCTTTGAAAAAAAGTCAATGTTTTTTTTTCAAAACAGATCGAATGGGAAGATTGAATAGTTTGGACCGACGGTTTAATTTTATGGTTTTTTTTCGCACTTATGATTTAGATTCGCACTTATAGGTTTTTTTCAACGCAGATCGAATAGGCTATTCGGCACTTATAGTTTTTGTAAAAAAAATCAATCAATCAAGTTGGTTCCCTCAATTTTTTTTATATATGGTTTATAAAAAAAAAATTCGTAATACTAAAGCGCTGCTTTTGACAATAATTAAAGGCGCATGAAGGAAGCATTAAATATCAATCGTTATCAGATTTATGCTTTGGATAATATGCCTCTCAAATCCAAAGAAAGCAAAACCACTTGGGAATTGGGATTGATTCCCACCTAGAAATCATTTCTAGGTTTAATAATTGTTTAGGATAAATTTTCGGAGAGGTGCATGTTTTAAATTAATTGGTTATTGGATATGTTAGTAAACAAGGTTTACTTAGAGTATCTCCATCGGTGCAATTGATTTGCAATTACAAACAGCTGTCATGGAGTAATTGAAATCAATTTCATTTCTTAATTGCAGAACTCTCGCATTGATGCAATTGCATTTAACTTTTTTTTAACGCCATGTCAAGGAATATTTTTGTTTGACCCGAACTGACCCCTTCCTTTCTTCTCCGCGACCCTCTCCTCATGAACGATTTAATAAAAAATTTCTCCGCTCCACAGCTGCGCCCCCATCTCTCTGTCTCTCTCCCCTCTCCACGATGCTCCATTCACAACAACTATGAGCGATTTAACTTTCTTTTGTCCGTGTCAATTTTCACAATGCTCTCTCTCAAAGAAGCATTTTGTCGAATACCTACCGAGCATCTTCATCGTCAATGCACTCAATAGGGCTCTTGCGGCTAGTGTTCCGCTTCATCTTGGATCCAACTAGCGCAGCCTCACTGTTGTTGCTGCTCACGAACATTGCCTGATTATTCGTCATTTTGGTGGGAATTTGTGTGTTGAACTTATCTGCGTGTATCTGTTTTCTTCTTTCGTTAAGCAAAGAGAGAGAGAGAGAGAGATTGACTAAAGGAGAAAGAGGAAACAAAACATGCAATTCTGAGACGGAAACAAAGGAGGTGGGCACTGGAAGAGTGCGGTGGGCGGTGGCGCCGATTACGTTGCAGCGAGAGAGCAGAGGGGGTGGCAGCGGGATGGTGATTCGAGGTAAATATTTCCCTGCTGAGAAGCGAGATGATATCGCATATTTTCGCCAGCGTGGGAGAATGAAAGTCGGAATGAAAGCTTTCATAATTTTCAAAATTTGACAGGGCTCCGCATCCTTGAAAGGGAAAATGAAATTGCCAGCGTGGATTTTCCAATCGCCAGCGAGGACTTTGCAATTCCATATGCAAGCCGCTGGAGATGCTCTTACCTCTCCTAATCTACTAAATTAACTAAAATAATTTCACAAAAATCCCATATGTTTTAAATTAATTGGTTATTGTTGATCTTATTGTATTTTTTCAAGGCATTTCAATTAATTCACATAGATTTGAGAACTAGACAAATGACAATATTTTCCGATAGAAGTCTCAAGTTCAAATTTTCGATAATTTTTTTTAAGAATATTGAAATTTGAAAGATAAAACATTCAGCTTTCTTAAAAAATAAATTGGTAGATTTTGTCACCTAGACTGTCGATTTTTTTTAAAATAGAATTACTTTAAATTATTTCAACGGAACAAGTCTTCGTTGGGTCGATTTTCGAAAACTAGCCGGTGGAGCAAAAAAAACCTAATCTACACCGGTCCTAGGAACCGGTGGAGCCTGTTTTGCATCAGCCGATACCCTCGCCACATAAAATCCCTCATCTATATCTCCACCGATCCCTAGAACCGGTGGAGCCTTGATTAGACCAAAGTTTGATTATATAAGATATAAATAATTCCTTGCAGTAAGTATCAAGTGTTGTTTATTAGTACATAGCATGCATCCCCAATTATTGGTAACATAGCTGACACCATAAATAGACATAGTTGATACTCTTCTTTGCTTTTTGTAGACCACTGCATGGCAGCACCCCTCGCTCCACGATGACTCCGCCCACCCCCATTGGATTGATTTGATCTCCGTGATCTCAGAAGCTTTCCAATATATACATTTCTTATATAAACTGATCTCATATCTTTACACATCTGTACCTCCACCGATCCACAGGACCGGTGGAGGCATTTTTGAAGCTCCACCAATCCACAGGATCAGTGCAGGGGTATTTGGTGTGGTCTTCCGTGTAGTATGGTGTGGCTGGTGCAAAACGGGCTCCACCGATCTCTAGGATCGGTGTGGGTTGTGTTTTTCTTTCTACACCGGTCCGTAGGATCGGTGGAGGCTAGTTTTCTAACTTCCGCCCAACCAAGGCTTGTTCCGTTGAAATAATTTAAAGGAATACTATTTAAAAAAAAAATCCTAGACTGTCAGTAATCGACCCTTTACACAAATCAGATACACCGTAATGGATACAGAAACGGGAGTAAATGTAAAAAGTATAGGGCTTGTGTTTGCAATGGTGAAACGAGAAATAGAGTAAAATAGATATTCTATTCATCTCGAACAAGAAAAAATTGCCTAGAATTATGGAATTGAAAAAAGTGGAATTAAGTTTGAATTTCTGCCGTCAAACTTCTGTTTTTTACCCTTTGTATTTTCTTCTATTCATCTACGACTCAATTTTCTATTTCATGGAAAAGATAAAATAAAGAAATTAGTCTTTTCTAAAAAAATGAAATTGACTTATTTTCTAATATTTTTTCAACTCTTTCACTGTCTACCGAACACAACTGAAATAATACGAAGCCTATTTCACGTGGTGCCGAACGGGCCCACAAAGACTCGAGACTAGCGACGCTGGTTAACATGTCAAGTGGTCAAACGCACTAGATTTGGTCTCTTAACCGTTATGCCACTAATTATAAGGGTATAGATATTGCTCCATTGACCATGCACCCATAAATGTACATAGCTAAAATGTTCTCGAGACATCATGAAAAAAAAAAATAACAATTTGAATTGTCAATACAAAAAGTAGTGAAATTTGGTGGTACCAAAAGCTTGTACCGGAATACTCTTATGGTGTTAAAGCATTTGCATCTCTAGTATTATTATTGTAGTTTCTAATATGAGGTAGCAATTTATAATTCAAGTTCAGAGATGTGGGAGAGTTTCTTATTTAGAAATTATGTAGGAAAATTTATTATTAAGAAACTGTTTATAAACTCCACGCTGGCTAAATGATTGGTTCAAATTATTTCTCTTTTTTAATTTATTGCTGATGTGGCTTAATAGAAACTCTAAAATTAATTTCAGAGATGTGAGAGTTTATAAACTTTACAAACCTTAATTTCTAAAAAGTAGTTAACAGTTATTTAGAAATTCATTTGTGTTGTTGGATGTAGATGCTCTAAAATTATGACAATTTTTATTTTTTAAGTTGTATTCTTGTAGAAAGGAGCTAAACATTTGTATTATTGCAGTTGAATATTAAAATAATTAAATTCATTATTAAATACAAAGGATTTATCAATGTTTTAGTAAGACAATATAAAGTATCAATACCACAAAATAAAAACACTCAACTTATTTATTGCTTATTTGAACATATAGTTTCATTTCTTAATAAGTTTCATTAACAAACTTATTTTATGTTAATCTACATATCTCTTTCTTGATATATGACATAAAATAAATATTCATCTATTTAACAGATTTTTGTCCATTAATTAGTTCAATAGATTAATTTCCCAATTCTTTAGTTTATCAAAAAAAACATATGTTTTAAAAAATATATATAATTCTTTATTCATTGGTGAAATTATATTTACAAAGAAGATTGCATTTAAAAATATCTAAAAGCTAAATAAGACTTTTCATCATTTTGCACAAACTAGCATAGTCATTATTATTTTTCTCAATCTAAATTAATGTATTTTATAACTTTTTCTATGACAATAAATTTTCCTATAAAATGTAAGTTTTACTTGGTTGCAGAAATTATGGTCCATTTTGGGAGTCCGACTCCGCTGTTTTTCTTGGAGAAAAGGAGGAGCCTCCTTTTCTGAATCTAACGATTCAAAATTTTCATGTGCGTATCTCGATAAAGAAACTTTTTCATTCACAAATCTCAACAAATTTTAAACCGTTCGATTCAGAAAAGGAGGGTCCTCCTTTTCTCCTAGAAAAGCAGCGGAGTCCGATTCCCATTTTGGGTACCTTTAGCAATATTTATTTAGTCAATATAGTATAAAATTCCAGGTCTCTAGATCTACCTACCCAAAATCTTATAGCTGCATTTATTTAAGTTTCATTAAACAGATATTTGTTTTTCTTGTAATCACTATTTTGATTTAAATACTGCTACCTAATACTACTATTATATTGCTATGAAATTACAAATTAACTTCTTTGACTAGTTAATGCTTTTAATAACCTACCTCCAACCTCTTATTGCTTTTATTAACTTCTATTTTTTTAATTTTGTTTTTAGACATGATTTTCCATATGATTTAGAGTAAAATCTTATAATGTGTTATGTAAAATTGATTTTCATCTCCGCCTTTGCCACTGGCCGCCAATGGAGCTCCGACAAACTTTCGGAGTAGTCCGGTAACTTAAAATTTTTGACGAATTTCCAACGAAAACATTTTATGTAAATGACAAAACAAACAACTAAATAATAAAACACTCAATATGAATGAATAACAAAACAAATAATCAAAGTGAATATAAGACACTTAACATGAATAATAAAGCACTCACATTCATTATAAATGTGCTTTATTATTATTTGTTATTCATTTTGAAGTGTTTATATTTTCTTTGATTGCTTCCTTTTTTTAATCATGTTGATTACTTTACTATTTAGTTTGTCTCCGTCAGAAGTTACCGCATCTTTTGCCGGAATTTATGATTCATTTCAAATTCATTATTATTGACTTTTATTGCTTTGTTTTATTATTTATATTGATTATGGATTACTTCATTGTCACGTTGTATGGTTTAATTTTTTTTTTTTTTTTTTTTGAGTAAAGCCCTTAGGCAATGCTTTACTTTTTAAAAGTAAATACCTCCAAAAGTTTGTAAAAAATTCTCTGAGACAATATGCCAAAACTCTGTCATAGATAAAAAGGTTATAATATTAAATGAATTAAATGCGGTGTTGTATTTGTCAATTGGTTCCGGCTTAGGGGTGTTCATCGGTCCGGTTTAATCAGTTTTAAACTAAACTGAGATAGTTCAGTTAAAACGGTTCGGTTTTTCAGTTAAATTGATCGGTTCCGTTTATTTTTTAAATCCGGTTTAATAGTTCGGTTCGGTTTTAGTTTAGAAATTTTAAAACCAGTTAAATTGAATTGAATCGAAATTTTTAAACACATTCTCTGTCGGAGCCAAATATTTAAAAAAAATTCAAAAATTACGTCCAAAATGTATATTGCTTGGTTTGGTTAAAAACCGGTTAAGTCGAACGAAACAAATTTTTTTAATTTGTCTTTTAAAAAATTCAAAAAATTAACAAAATTATTTATTTTTATAATTAATATTCTATTTCGGTTCAACCGAACAAACCGAAATTTACTTCAGTTTATTCGGTTCGATTCGGTTTGATTTTTAAAAACCGAATAAATCTTTAATTTGTCTATTTTAATTCGATTTGGACCCAACGGAATCAATGAACAACCATATTCCTGCCTTGCAAACTAGGGTTTCTATGGTATAAAACGACAAATTAAATGCGGTTGGCATCCAGCGCAGCCCCTGCTTTCTCAAATTCAGATTATCTAAGGTACCTTAAATTTCGGGTTTGAATCCGGACTGTTAGATCTGTTTTTGCACAAATATTAAAATTGATTAGATACTGATGACAGTCTGGATCGAAACTTAAAATTTGAATTACTTCAGGGGATCTGATCCCTCCAATGCTTTCTATGCGCAGGTTTCTCCGGTCTCGCCCTTGGGTCCACAATTTGACTCCTGTTTTGGGATAAATATATTAACAGAGTAGATTTCACTTCATGCAGCGTGATAATCATATGAAGTGTTGTTTTGATTCTATAGTCCCTGCGCTGTATGAAGCCAATACTACTCTGTCAAACTCTTTACACCTGTTTTGAGATTACGAAATTTGTCGTTTCACCAAAACTGGAAAGTTCCAGTCTGATAATATACCGGAGAGAAAGAAATAACTGCGCTGTTACATTCCTTAATTCCTCCTCCTTTCGTAATTCCATCTCTCCTTTTGGGTAAAGATTTTAACAGAGCAGTTTTGACATTATGCAGCTCATATATGATACACAGTTTGTTTTGTTTCTATTGTTTTTGTAACTGTATGAAGCTAAAACTACTCTGTTAATATAATTACCCGTCCTTTTGGATTCGCCTTTGAAACCGTTGAAGCTCTAAAGTAACATAATCGGTAAGATTAAAATTAGACCTTCAAGATTCGTGCCAACACAAAATGAACGTACCCGATTTAATATCAAACTGTGAGGTACCTTAGATAATACGAACTAAAGATCTCTTTCTTTTTTCTTTCATTATTGTTATTATTATTTTTCCATTTCTCTCTCTCTCTCTCTTTCTTTTTCTAATCGATCAAGACTGAGAACGCATCCTCTCTATTTCCACACAAATTAGTACATTGAATTTTGAATTTTCATTCCTTAAAACGGGGAGAGTTGAAGAGCACTGTCGGGTGCCCTTGATTTTTACAGTAAGTAGTTGCTACTTAGATTTGTTTTTTATAAGTCGCAAGTTTGAATTTGTCAAACGAGTATTTTATTTTATTTTATTGGTGGGTTTTTTAATATCTTGACTTACAAGTGTCGGAAACCAGTGTTAGAGTAGGATTTCTTTAATTGCAAATAAACCCATGAAAAAATTTGCTATTTAGTTTAGTTTACTGTCAATTTTTTTTTATGAAAAATGCCAATTTAGGGTGCTTTTTGAGGATGCAATTGCTTGAATAAGTTCTTTTTTATGATTTTTTTTTTTCGTTTGATTTGTGGAAGATGCCAGTGTTAGAGTATGTTTTCTGTAATTGCAAGTAAACCCATGAAAAATTTCTATTGAGATTAATTTACTGTCAATTGTTTTAATGAAAATGTCAATTTAGGGTTCTTGTGAGGATGCAATTGCTTGAATAAGTTCCTTTTTATGATTTTTTGTTTTGCGTTTGATTTATGGTGGAGACCAGTGCCAGTGTTAGAGTAGGTTTTCTTTAATTGCAAGTAAACCCATGAAAATTTGCTGTTTTACTGTCAGTTCTTTTGTATGAAAATGTCATTTTGGGAGTGGTAGGAAGTTGTAACTATGAAAATGTCAATTTAGGGTTCTTTTTGAAGATGCAATTTCTTGAATAAGTTCTTTTTTTTTATAAAATTTATCTTCGTTTTTTTTTTTGCGTTTGATTTGTGGAAGAAGCCAGTGTTAGAGTAGGGTTTCTTTAATTGCAAGTAAACCTATGAAAATTTGCTACTGAGATTAATTTACTGTCAATTGTTTGTAATGAAAATGTCAATTTTGCGTTCCCGTGAGGATGCAATTTCTTGAATAAGTTTTTTTTTTTTTTGCATTTGATTTGTGGAAGAGGCCAGTGTTAGAGTTGGTTTTCTTTAATTGCAAGTAAACCCATGCAAAATTTGCTATTGAGGTCAATTTACTGTCAATTCTTTTTATGAAAATGTCAATTTGGAAGTGACAGTAAGCTGTAACCATCAACAAATTATCAATTTGTGCTGAATTATGTTTAGGGTTCTTTTAGAGGATGCAATTGCTTGAATAAGTTTCATGAAAACCACTTGAAAATTTGTTTCAATTTTGCTATATTTATTCTTTGAAGCAAAATCTACCACATATTTCTTCATCTTTTAGTTAGACTTACAGATTCGTTTTGTAATACTGTTAATTTACAAATCATAGCACCTGATCCTTAGATTTACAATTTACCCTTGTAAATAATGACTTCTTCTCTAACTGCCCTCTAAACTTTGTAAAACATTTTTTTTCAGAATAAAAAAATGCCGGATATACAACTTGGAGTTCACACGATTCGATCGCATGGATCTACTGTGGCGAGATTTCACATTTATGATTGGATCATACTTATTTTATTGGGCGTGACCGATGGTTTACTGAATATAATCGAGCCATTTCACCGATTTGTGGGAAAAGATATGATGACAGATTTGAGGTATCCACTACAGGGCAATACCGTACCATTCTGGGCTGTGCCGGTACGTTGTTACTGTACCAGTTGGTATATAAATTTTGTATTTTAATTGGGATAGTTTTAATTTTTGTCTATTTTGTTATTGTTAGATAATAGCAATAATATTGCCGATCGTGATATTTTTCGGGATTTATTTTAAGAAGAAGAATGTGTATGACTTGCATCATGCTATACTCGGTAACTATCTTTTTATCTAAATTATTTTCTTTTAACTAGTCTATACTCCAAATAAGAAGAATGTGAAGACCATACAAACATATTAGAAGAATTTATATATATACCCATCATAACTCTGTGATTTAGATATTTTTCTATCAAAATATAAAAATTAGTTATCATAAAGATAAGGGTAAAATGGTCATTTTTTTATTAATATGAAACTGTATTTTCATTTGATTAAATTAAGAAATGGGGACATGAATCAAATGAGCGAGTTTATATGGGAGTAACTAATTTTTAAATTTTAACAGGAAAATATCTAAATTACAAAGTTACGATGGGCATATATATAAATTTCTCAATATATTAAGGGAAAGTTGGTTATTTCGCATCACATTGCTGAGTGCTATATGGAACCACGGTAAAATATCAATTGAGCAAGAGTTCTTTAAACCAACTAATTTGTTAAATTGACCCTCAAAGTTTCTCTTGTTATAAATCAGGACTTCTATTTTCTGTGCTTATAACTGCGGTAATTACTGATGCGATCAAAGATGGGGTTGGCCGACCAAGGCCTGATTTTTTCTGGCGCTGCTTTCCTGATGGCAAAGATGTAATTAAATATCCTTTTTACATGGACAAAAGATATAAAGTGGAAATAATAACACGAGTGAGGCTACGGTTCTATGCATATTACCTATTGATTCCTATCTCTATTTTTTAGAATTTTTTTACTATTTTTTTAGATAGGTAGAAAACCATTGCTTTTGGATGGTCCAGAATTTTCAATTACCTCTCTAAAAAAATAGTAAAAAGTTTCAAAAAATTTAAAATTTGATCATATTACCATAAGCCTCACTCATTATAACACTATATTTTCATATTTTTTTGTCCAGGATAGAATTATTGTACCGGGTAGTTGACTTTTCTACTTATTGTTCCAGGTCTATGATAATGTAACAACAGATGTTATATGCCATGGCGAAAAGAGTGTTATAAAGGAAGGTCACAAGAGTTTTCCTAGCGGCCATACTTCATGTATGCCATATTTCCATTTGTTTATTTTATAAGCTTGTTATTTCTACTAAAAATAAATTATTTTAGAAATGAAAACTAATCGATTTTCATTTAGTTTTTCTGTTATTTGTACTGATTTTTAATTTATTTTCATTTGTTTACATACTGTATGCCATATTTCTTTTGTTTACTCTAAATTGCGGGATTGATTTGTTTTCATCTTAAATTTTGCACCAAAAAGAAATTATTGTAGAAATATTTGTTTTCATTTTTGGCAGAAACCATGCTAAATTGTATTCATAACATTACAGGGTCTTTTGCGGGATTAGGATTTCTTGCTTGGTATTTGGCCGGGAAAATAAATTTGTTTGACCGTCAGGGCCATATTGCAAAAGTGTGCCCGGTAGTTGCTCCTCTACTTTTAGCCGCACTTGTAGGGGTATCTCGTGTAGATGACTATTGGCATCACTGGCAAGATGTTTTTGCTGGAGGGCTTATTGGTAATTTTTTTTTTTTTACATTATCACCCCTGAAGTATAAAATAATATCATGAAGATGCAGAATACGGATACATCTCTGCACATTTCTGGTTTTTCTACTGTACTTAAAACTTCTAGAAGTATACAGTAATTTCATGAAGAATAATATAATTTCGTGAAATTTTTACATTACCACCCCTGAAGTATAAATAATTCCATGAAGATGCAAAACATGGATTCTAGGTATATCTGTGAAATTTTATCAATAATGGTACTTACATGTAATATATCTCTGCACATTTCTGGATTTTTTTACTGTACTTATAATTTCTATGAACTTTTTTGCAGGATTGTCGATAGCGTCATTTTGTTATTTACAGTTCTTCCCTCCCCCTTATGATGTAGACGGTACTTTGATTTCCTCTTAAATAATACTTGTTATAACAAAAAATTTGCTCTCACTTTTTAGTTCTTGTATGTAAAGAGACACAAGAGTGAGGCTATGGTACTATGCATAGCGTAGATTGGTCCGTACTATGGATCAATATCTTTGTTTTCAAAGTTCAAACAGTCGATTTGAACCGTTCAACACGATCTTCATGTGAAAATGTATTTGCAGACTAAATTTTACATTTTTTACAATTTTTTTACAATTTTTTTTGTTAAATCAGTAGAAAATTACTAATTTTGAATGGTCTAGAAAATAGTAAAAAGTAATTTAAAAATGTAAAATTTGATCTACAAGTACATACATTTTTCAGATCGACTTTTTGGATTTTGAAAACAGACATATTGATCCATAGTATGGACCAATTCAGACTATGCATAGTACCATAGTCTCTTTTCTCACCTCGTATAAAAGATTGAACTGCTAACAACATTGAGCAATAGATTGTATGAAAATGCAAAAAAGAAAGATAATTGTGCACCTCAATTGAATATTTGAAATATTTGCTAGGGTTTTGGCCTCATGCATACTTCCAAGAGTTGGCATTGGCACAAAGCACCAGCCAAGTTGCAACTAATACCGGGTCGTTTAACATGAGAAGAAACGAAATTGAGACCGTTTACGTGTCAAGTCAAAGTCGCAATCGGACCCAACTAAGAGACACCAGCTCAATTCTAGACACAATGGAGTCGGGTCTCAGGCAGTGACCTGTTTAACTTGATTTTTTTTTTTTTTTTTATGACATTAGGTCTATGGTTTAGTGTAGTTGACCTTTTCTTTTTCTTTTGTACTTTGTTTGTGTTGATTATATAGGAGAAATAGAATGTGTGGCTTTCTTGTTTCCTTCCGGGTGAAATATTGCTCTCTTTAACTTCCTTTGCTGTATTAAGTTCATTTTCTAGTTTTTTTTTGGGAGAATTTCATGTATTGCTTTGTTGTCAGTTGTTGATGGATAAGCTTGTATCAGCTTTGTACATTTTACAATGCTCAACATTTCCAGGATGGATGGATTACTCAGTTCAAGACACTGCAGCTCTGCACAGTTAGAGAGCTTGAGGGAGCTTAAATGATGAGTTATATGGCTTGGAATGTAGGTTACATACTGGCAATTATATAAATTTAAACTTTTCAGAAAATATACTTTCATTAGGCAGCCAGGAAATGAACCTAACAAATCTGTTGCTCTTTCCAGCTCAGTATACACTTCACCTTGTTTTGCTTGCTGAGTTGCTAATTAAATCTTTTATGAATGAAAATAGAGATGACAATAGCTGATTTCATTTGCTTGCATAAATAAGGGCACACAAAAGATGAAGTTGCCAACATCTTGTTGTAATACCTTATATGAGTAGTGTTAAAATGCACTATTAGTTTTGTGCTCCAATCATGCTCTACGTCTTTTTTTCCGTTTTTAAAGTTCGAACAATTGATCCGAACCGCTCAATATGATCTTCATATTAAAATGTGCTTGGAGACAAAATTTTATATTTTTTGACATTTATTTACTATTTTTTTAGATAGGTACAAAATCACTGTTTTGGATGGTCCAGAATCTTCTGAAAACAGTGATTTTGTACCTATCTAAAAAATTAGTAAACAAATTCCAAAAAATATAAAATTTGGTCTCCAAACACATTTTAATACAAAGATCATATTGAGCGGTTCGGATCGATTGTTCAAACTTTGAAAACGGAGAAAAAGACGTGAAACATGATTAGAGCACAAAACCAATGGTGCAGTTTAACCCTACTCATCTTATAATAATAATTTAATTGAGGGATGTGGTAGATAGTATGGGGAGAGATTTGAGGCTGTTCCATTTTATATTTTCCTTCTTTTCCATATATCTTTCTTTTTATTCCTTTCCCGGTCAAACACTTACAATATGAATTTCCTTTCTCAAATTGAGAAAGTAGTAGGTCCATGGGTGTCAGAACTACTTTTAGGTTCGATGACCGTCCGATCTATTTTAAGATATGTGCGTACGAAAATTGACGCGAGCACACACGAATATTACAGCGGATCAGACGGTCTTGAAGTCCATCGAACCTAAAGTAGGCCCGATCGGACCTACTCCGCAGTCTATCAAATTAACACAAGAAACAAAAAAAATCCACATATGAATTCAAACAAAAATAAATCAAATAAAGGGTTGGCCCTTGTTGAGTTCAATGGAGCTATATAACACAATCTCAATAACTAAGGCCATCATTTTATAAAAAATAAAAATAATCAAGGCCATCAACAGTGCCTCTGGTTACAATTTTTATATTGGGCTTGGGCCATTAGATTGCATTCAAAATATCAGATATTGCCTGTTTAAAGTTGCTACAAGTGTCCTTTGTTTTAGTGCATAAAAGAGAAGTAGAGATTCTTTTAAATTTCATTAAACCAGTTTACATTTTACAATATTTAATTCACATCTTGCAAAACCATATCAAGCACTAGTAACAAACATATCAAGCACATAAATACACAACAAAAATAAACTAAAATTGATTTTCATATATTTTTCATAGAAGATGGGATAAGGCAATAGTATGTCACCAAACACATGTCAACTTCAGCTCAAGCATTTCATCAAGTATCACTTTGAGTTATGACAATGTAAAACTAAAAACAAAACACTATACTGGATTTTGTTTCTCAGATGGATCATCTGGTAAAGATACTGATATACAATGTATTCATTTCATTCCGGAAATATTTCCTTTCTGATACAATGGCATATATTGGATAGAGAAAATTGCTTTCACAAATGTTTCTCAAACTTGTAATTTGCAAAGCGTGGAACGGTTCATGCTATGGATTTATATATCCCTTTGCAATGTCCAAACCAGTGTTGTAAATAACGGTATGCGCTCGTCGGATGGACAGGGTACCGCCAAGCGATTAATTGGGAATAATCGGAAATAATCAGCCATAATTGAAAATAATCGGCCGATTAGTCAGGAAAATTCGTGACGGTTTGATCACCGCCAATGACTAATCGACCGATTAATTAGCCTAAACGGCCGTTTTTTAAAACACTAGTCCAAACAAACTTTCAAGCTATATGGGGACAAACACACATTGGGGATCAATTATATAAAATTTTCATGCTGAGTATGATGGTCAATTTTATAGTACTCATAACATTTACCCTAAAAACTATAAATATAACAAAATAATGTATAAGCACTGGAACTTAAAAATAAATGGGGGCGAATTCACCCCATTCACTCCATGTAGATCCACCCCTACATACACCGACACACCGCAATGCTTTATTCTCTTTTAACCAGAGGTTAAGCTTGAGGAATTGTCGCCTCTTTGTCTCCATATCTTTCATGGATGAATTTTGCTAACGGCTTGTAGGCTTTGAGATGAATACTCTCCATGCTATGTAAGACTTTAAAAAGACACCATAATTGTCTTGATTTACCTTGATAAAACCACACTCGATCGATTAGTTGATTTTCAGATCCTGCCTGATGAGAGATGCATGACTACTTCTTGTGTTTTGACATCTCTTTCCTCGAGAACTCGACGATTTTGTGTGCCATCCTAGTCAATTTCATTCCATTCTTGTGTTTCACTATTATTTCCTGGTTGTTTGGTGTAGTAGTCTGCACAAATGAGAGGTACCAACTGGATGAATTTGAAGTACTGGTACTTAAAAGAAAGATTGCTCACTCAAAATGTCAAACAGTGCAGGATTTCATTAATTGAACTTTATTGTAATATATTTATAGTAATCAGCCAATAATAAAGAGCTTTCAATTAATAATGAACATAAGATTCGTATAGAAATAATCCAAGTGGAGTTTATTGTAATAACAAAATCCCTTTTTTGAAGTAATAATACCAAACAAAAATCTTGAATTATAAGAAAAAATTTCTTCAAATTCTCACATGTTAAAGCCCAATAAAATCAAGGTGCACATGTAATGAGGTCTAAATGCATTATCTCTTTTTGGGCTTTTGGGCTGAACTTCTTTGGGCTTCTAAAGAAACCGTAGAATTAATAACCAAATTGTAACTGAGCAGAGGACGAATTAATAACATGTAATGGAACTTTAACATGTGAGAGAAGGGAGTGTCAAAGAAGTTCAGCCCAAAATTCAATAGACACCAAAATTCTATTTAATAACATGTGAGAGAAGGGAGTGTCAAAGAACTTTAATAACCAAATTGTCAACTGACCAAATTCAATCACCAGTCACTTATTAGTGTCTATTTAATGTAATGGAACTTTCTTTGGTGGTGACTGGTGATTGAATCTGAAGATGCCACTTATTAGTTATTAGATACTTCCCATGGTAGAGAGGGGAGTGGTTTTTTTTTTTTTTTTTTTTTCTTTTTTCAATGAACATCAGACCGAAATTTGTCTACTCTCGACAGTCCCGTAAATTTATGTCCGTGTAAATTTTGATGCTGATCGAACAACTTAGACCGGCATCAAACATATTTCGGTCCAATGCTCGTTGGAACAACCCCTCTTCTCCCTGGCCACAAAGCTTCTTGGAAAGGAAGTACATTCTTCTTGGAAATTATTCCAATAATTTATCACTTCCTTCCTAAATTTTGTATCTCAAATCAAATATCTTCTTCAGACATTTGCATATAACACCAACTTTTTAGTGATAGATATGTGTTGGAAAAGGCTAGTTCCCATATGATGTTAACAACTTTCCCTCAATTTTCAAAATAAAATTTTCTTCATCCAAATTAGTCATAAACTGCTTAAATTAAATCGTGATGGTGGATGCATTCATTACAAAATCAAGATTTTATCTTCTTTTTGAAATTTTTTCTGGTAGAATAATGACATTTCATGTTCATTTATGATATTGTACGACTTATGTGATAAGCCATTGAAGGAAAGAGAGCTATCAAGGAAGGTTACAAGAGCTTTCCTCTGAGTCATATTTCATTTATAAGCTCCATAAATTTTTTCTTTTGTATTAATTTAGCACATTATCTCAAATTTATCCCTTTTCATTTTCTTAGGTAGTAAAAAGTCATGCATATTATCTGTTTTTTTTTAAATTGGACTATCAAATAAGAGTATGAGGCTATAATAAGGTACTATGCATAAAGTAGATTGGTCTGTACGACGGATCAATATTTTCGTTTTCAATGTTCAAATAATCGATCTGAATCGTTCAAAATGATTTTCATATGAAAATGTACTTGTAATTAAATTTTACATTTTTCAGAATTGTTTTACTATTTTTTACATAAAATTATAAAAAATATAAAATTTGATCTAGAAGAATATTTTCATATGGAGGTTGAACAATTCATGTTGATTGTATGAACTTTGAAAATAAAGATAATAATTCATAATACGAACCAATATGCGTTATGCATAGCAACATGCATAATTCAATTTACCTTATTACAAGATAAGATAAAATGAATACTTTAAATTTCACTTTACAAGATAAAGTTATGTTTATATCTCTTCTCTATTAAAAAAATAATTACATCTCATATAAACGAATAAAAAAAATTGTAGTTCATTTTAATTTACAACCTTAATTTTTATCAGGAGGATGATCTGGTAGCCTCACATATGCCATAATAGTGAATACAGTCATAATAACTGTGCAAACAAACATGAGAAAAATAATTAATGCACCAAGCCACACCCATGGATTGGCACAGTACCGGCGAGCACACATTGGGCGCCATTTTCGTGGTTTTCGGTACCGTTCTTCTAGCGCCTCACACACCGGGCTGAGGTGGTATTCCGAGTCAAAGTCAAACATGACTTCCCTTGCCAAATTGGCGAAGAGGATCGACACGTCTCGGTTGCTACCAAGTTGGTGCTGCACAATTCCTTCCTTGCTGAGCAAGTTCACGTCATCTGCCGTGGCCATCAGCTGAGACATGAAAATGACGTATGCCGTGACATCCTTTTCGATCGAAGCATTCGTTTGCTCAAACGCAATCAAATTGCCGAAGAGCCAGTAAAGAGACTCGTCGATACGAAGGCGGGGGATTTCTAATACATTTTTAGAAATTGTTATATCTAACAAGGAGTGCCGATTATGTCCCCCACCTTCTTTCGTTTTAAACTTGATACCGGCTTCGTTATATTGCACCGCTCGGTGTAGGTGCAGGTGACAATGAGACGTATGTTGGGAGGTACTATCACTATTTTCGATTTGGTGGTGCCGGTTTCGGTTGTAGAAATTGTATGCCCAATTTAAAAAAACAATTGAGAGTTTGTAAAGTACACGACCCGCCACACGACCGACCGAGTATCGGTTCATATACATTAAATTTGGAGGTGTACTTGTCGGCGTCTGGTCCCCGGGTGTAATGACGGAGTTGCGCAAGTTGCTAGGTTTGAAGTAGGCATGCAACAAATAGAGCAAATGCTCGAACTTTTCAGGTCTTTGGCTTGGATTGATCGCGAATGGCATAGATAGGTTACACAACACAGATTCGATCGATCCGGCGGCTTGTTCTTTGATCATTGCTAGCACAATTTCACTATCCTCACCGGTATTTTGTGCCCATTCTTCAGCGATGCGCTCGACAATTACAAAAGGAATCTGATTTTCCAGGAGAAGTAGATCGTGCCATATATCAACCGCATCGGGTGCTTCGTTGCTTTGTACTCTGACAAACGACAAGGGGTAGAACAAACCAAACATGTAAAACCCGTCAAGTAGCATCATGCTTAGAAATGCATTGGTATCCATCGCATTTACACAATCGGGATAATATCTCCTCGCCTCGGCTTCAAGTTTCGCTATAACCTCGACATAGCTATTCCATGTATTTTCATCCTTTGACCAAAGGTTGAGTTCGAGGAATTGACGTTTTTCGACCTCCATACCTTTTAGGGATGAACTTCCCCAGTGGTAAGGCCCAATGGAAACGACACTTGGTATGTAGGCCCGGGGATTGAGACTTGCCATTCTATGAGGCACTTTGGAGAGGTGACTGAGACGTCTCAATCTTCCATGATCGATCACAACCATCGGGCAATCGATCTTGAGATCGGACCTGATGGAGTAGGCCAGCATCTGAATTCTCGCATCCCCGCATTCTACAACGGTTTCTTGGTTGCTTACGCTGCTGCTTGCTTGTGCTTGAGAGATTTCGGTTTTTTCGGGTTTTTCACTTCTTTGGTTTTGTTGCTTGGTGCGGAATTCTGTAAGAAGGTATTATATGAGGATAAATAAGATTTTAAGAAAACATTTGTTCTCACAAACAACTTAATTATGATTATAACAAAATTTTAATGTGTATAAAGAACAAAATTTTAATGTGTACATAGTTGTAAATTAGTGTACAAATGCTAGTTAGATGATTCTATGTAATTGTGATATTTTGATAATTCATTGTTATTATTTTGTTAAGTGACATGGCTGATGTAGTTTGATTAATTGTTGGAATTGTGATTGTTGAATATTATTTTGATAATTCTTTTGTTTGTGATTGTGGCATATTAATTATTGACCAGCTTAAAAAAAAAAAAATGAAAATAATGTCGGTTATCTACAGTAACCGATGCTAAAAGTGTTAATTAGCATCAGTTATTTACAAATAACCGATGCTAAAAGTGTGAATTAGCATCGGTTATTTATAAATAGCCGATTCTAATTCACACTTTTAGCATCGGTTACTGTAGATAACCGATGCTAATTCACACTTTAGCGTCGCCTGTTCAACCGACCCAGATTAGTACCGCATTTGCGACGCCTGGGTCAGCATCGCCTCGGGGTCCGATGCTAATGTGCGTATATAACCAACCCTGATGTGTGTTTTTCCACTAGTGCTTGGATTAAAACAATCTACTAGAAAAGCTTTTAGAATTCAAATAGAAGGCAGTGCAAAATTTCTAACTACACACACACCCACACACACATGTACACTTTGTGCTAATGTAAGCTTATTTCACTGTAATAAGAAAATCACTTGCAA
Organism: Carex kokanica; assembly: GCA_025461125.1. Classification (NCBI taxonomy): domain Eukaryota; kingdom Viridiplantae; phylum Streptophyta; class Magnoliopsida; order Poales; family Cyperaceae; genus Carex; species Carex kokanica. The sequence continues at coordinate 348,589 of JAJGRX010001086.1, forward strand.
TTTGTTGAACTAATTTCTCTAAAGCCTTAAATGCTAAACTGATATCTTACTTTTTTTTTTACTTGTTCTCTTTTTACAAGTATAAATACATGTACATAAACACAAATAAAAACAGTGTTTATCTTTACCTGGCACTGGTCTCTTGCCTCTTGCCATGTGTCTTCTCCTCTCTTCATTCTCTTGTGAGCTTGGTGCGTTGCCCATGGCATACGAGTTGTACGTATAAATTAAGAGCTAGTAGCTAGAGATATAATAAAATGGTATGATAGATTAAATAAACCCTCAGTTTGGTTTTAAGGCTTAGTGCTGGAGTCTATTTATATTTAATATGTAATTACTACATCTCCATGTCTAAAATCAAAGTTGTCAAATTCAAATAATACCGTGTGGGCTCCCAAAAATGTTCCTGTGGAACATTTAATTGGCACTGTAGGCTATTATGTGGCAATTTATTTTTGATTTGACCTACTTGGGTTAATTTCTTAATTTGCAATATGAATAATAATGTAGAAAAGTACGTACATTTATGTATTATCCCTTTCAATTACTTCATTTCATGGTTGTATTAATCTTCTTAATTTTAAAACATAAATTATATCCAAATATGCATTGGTATCATGTAAATTGTAAAATCATCAATCATATGAAATTTTAGTTATATCTTGTTGTTTGACATGATGCATAGTTATTAATTAACACACAATAATCATATATATTATCTCCAAAAGTACACTCATTAATAAAAATAAAAATAAAACATCTTCTCTTCTGGAAATGATAAGCAACTAAGCTTTGTTTTTGGGCTTTCTCTTTGTCATGATTTTTTTTTGTGTTCCGTGTTGCGCATTTGGTGTAGCTCTTCGTGATTCGAATTAAAAATGTATTGAAAATTTACCAATAATGAAAATTTAATAAGTATAGATTTTGAAAGATACATTATTTACCAATAATGAAAACTTAAAATTCTAAGTAAATTATACTTTAAAATTGATTTTGTATAGGAATTCAATTAAAATATTAAGCGCAATATTTATAACTATATAGTATAAGAAAATTTGAGAACGATTTTTTAGTACTATATATGATTTGTGTGATTACAAAGAGAAATCAGAATTTTCATATTTATTGTGGAACGAGACACAAATTCCTCATATTACTATTCTTATTGTAAAGTAATAATCGGTTTTTAAATTTTTTGTATGATTTTGCCTTGAACCGGGATTACTCAATTTTTTTTCATAATATAATTGTTTTATTATCTTTTATTTACTACAAAGTCAAAATTATGTTATTGCAAGCTGGAGATTCAAACTAGTTTAAGAACTGAATTGAATTTTCAATTTAAGAACTTTATTTTTTTTCAAAATATATTAACAGTGTTATTTTATTACCTTTTATCTTTTCTGAATAAAGACATATTTTTAACAACAAAAAATGTGGAAAGGCTAGGTTGGAGACTTGTCATAATTGCAAAATTTGTTGAAGTCATATCAGAAGCCAAATCTAAGAGTTACTGAACGAAGAACCTCAACTTGTTAAAGCATTACAAATTGATAAAGGATAATCAAATGCTACCACTTAATTTTAGATCAAAGGAAAGAACTATGACTATAAAAACATGGATGTAAGCTTTTATGAGTGCTTTACCAATCAAAATTGCAATGAAGAACTTCCAAAAGGGCACTTCAAATTGTCCACACATGATGGCCAGATCAAATAGTGGGTTTGGCACCTTTTTGGTATCAATTGAAGACACAAGAGAGGAATAATACTAGTGCTGACAAGGTTGTGATTGAAGTTTTGTTGCTACAAAAGAGAAGTTCATTGGAAAAATATCGTTAGTTTTGTGAGTGCTTAATTTTCTAAGTATAGATTTGAAAGATACATTATTTAGCAATAATGAAAACTTAAAATTCTAAGTAAATTATACTTTAAAATTGATTTTGTATAATATTCAATTAAAATATTAAGCGAAATATTTATAACTAGATAGTATAAGAAAATTTGAGAACGATTTTTTAGTACTATATATGATTTGTGTGATTACAAAGAGAAATTAGAATTTTCATATTTATTGTGGAACGAGAGACAAATTCCTCATATTACTATTCTTATTGTAAAGTAATAATCGGTTTTTAAAATTTTTGTATGATTTTGCCTTGAACCGGGATTACTCAATTTTTTTTCATAATATAATTGTATTATTATCTTTTATTTACTACAAAGTCAAAATTATGTTATTGCAAGCTGGAGATTCAAACTAGTTTTAAGTAAGAACTGAATTGAATTTTCAATTTAAGAACTATATTTTTTCTATTTGGAATCATTAAAGAAATAATGCTAATATTTTGAGGGGTAATTAATTTGATATATGTTGGAAACTTGGAATATATTTAGAATATATTGTAAAAGTCATTGCCACATGCATATATTAAAAGAGTTCGAAATAATCTAGAATAAATTAATTCACTATTTCAATAAATATATAGGTCGAATATATAAAGGATTAGAGGTGCGTATAATAAATATTGTATTATTTATATTAGTTAATCATGATTATATATATTTCATTATTATTATAGTCACGTCGTGGTCGTCATTATATAAATCATTATTTCAATAAAAAAGATCCCTACAATGACTACCACCATTATTATTATTATTATTATTATTATTATTATTATTATTATTATTATTATTATTATTATTATTATTATTATTATTATTATTATTATTATTATTATTATTATTATTATTATTATTATTATTATTATTATTATTATTATTATTATTATTATTATTATTATTATTATTATTATTATTATTATTATTATTATTATTATTATTATTATTATTATTATTATTATTATTATTATTATTATTATTTATAATTTATATTATGAGGTAAGCTAAAATAATAAAGATTATTGTCATCTATTTGAATTTGTACTAGATAAATAGAAGTTCTTAATTTGAAAGGTCATTTGTGTCTATGAACATTTGGTACTTAAAAAAGAAAAAAAGAAAACAGTGGATTAATTTCATTCCAAGAAAAAAATGTTATAATAATTTCTTTGCTCAAATTTAGAATCTACGCACTTATAATTTTCATTCATTTTTTTTTCTATTTTTTGTTATTTTATTATCCTTGAATTTCTGGGTCTTTGCTCTTAATTTATTTTGAGAAAATAAAATAGGTGGTTAAGGATTGCCTTTTTTGGTCATTACTCATAAAATTGATTTTGATCTCTTTTTAAAAATTAATGTTGTACACGGTCACATATCATCAGGATCGTTGGATCAAGAAATAATTAATAATTAATGTCATGAAATTCTTTAGATTGTGATGGCTTCTTGGGTTGACCCCACATAGAATAATAATAATATACTATTAAATATTAATGAGAAAAGTCATGGGAATAAATGTAATTGACACAATCACATTAATTGATTTACTCTACGCGTGTTTTTATTGCCACATTTATGATTTTGACCTATTGATTGACATGTATAATAATATGATCGAGACAATATAATTTAGTCTTTCTGAACCCTGCATTATTTTGTCTCAAGATTACTTGAAGATTCATATATATGAAAATGTTATAGAACTAGAAGGGTTGTAATTGTGTAGGTTTTTTTGTGACAAAAATTTAGGGTACTTAATTAAACCTAGCTGATTGAGAATTGCATCTTAAATTCTTAATCACTTCCACAATTAATATAATGTAAAAAATTTTTTTTATAAAATTTTGACTTTATTTAATATCAAGTCAAGCGGCCAAAAACTGAATTGGTAAATTTATAAAATTTTGAATTTATTTGGCATCAAGTCAAGTGATAAAAAATGAAACATTTTTAAGTTAATTTTAATACGTTTATTTTTCAGAATTTTTGAAAGATCTACTCTATACTAAATGAATTAGAATATTTATAGATTTTACATGTAAATGCGTCACTGGTAGAGTAAATTGGTTTCAACAGTTTGAATTCACCATTTAAAGATTATCCAATAGGTTTTTAAGAACGTACGTAGCACGGCATACCACTCATCATATATAATTTAATTTTAGTACGCAAAATAACGGCATGCTAAGATTAATGTTAATTATTTTGGTACCATCATTGAAAACAAAGTATCTCAATTAATTAACATTTTCATTTGGCTAGTTATCATAGTTCAGTCACTAATACATTAAGGAGTACTAAAAGTAATAATATTAAGCAACCTGTGTGTAATTTGTTTAATCAAAAATCTTAATCATGTTTTCAATTATTTTTATGCAATTCATACTACATATAAAGTTATTTTTTTAATCAAAAATCTTAATTATGTTTTCAATTTATTTTCATGTCTTTTACCCAAGTTATATTATAAAGTAATTTGTTGACATGGATATTGCATGGATGCATGTATTGCATGCTCTATTGCTGTAACACTACGCAAAATACGTATATGAAATTACTGACTGAAAGTAATATACGAAATGTTTGAATGTGTTTTTCAATAAAATATGTAAATTGAACGATTAAGTGATATTTTTTTTATGAACAGATGAATAAGATAATAAAGTTAATTTTATCTTAAGTATGGCAAACAAATCATTTGAAATAATGTGTAAGAATTTATCAATTAGGATAATTATATATTAATTAGTAAATATATAATGAATAAGGGAGCGGCTAAGTTGCTGCCGGCAGCATTTCGGCGAGGTGCTCACGGGGGCATATCTTGCAATTTGATGTTCAAACAACAAATTCAAACCGTTAGATGTTCAATCTATATTAAAATCTACTTGGAGACCAAATTTTATATTTTTTGGAATTTTTTTACTATTTTTTAAGCTGGTTTGAAAACCGCTGTTTTTATTAAATTTCTGAAGCATTGAAAATTGCGGTTTTCAAACCAGCTTAAAAAATAGTAAAAAAATTCCAAAAAATGTAAAATTTGGTCTCCAAGTAGATTTTAATATAGATTGAACATCTAACGGTTTGAATTTGTTGTTTGAACATCAAATTGCAAGATATGCCCCTGTAAGCACCTCGGCCGAAATGCTTCCGGAAGCAAATTAGCCATACTCAATGAATAATATAAAGTTAATACATGATAAAATGTATAAATTTCTTTCAATTGATTTGGGGACTAAATTGCAAAACTTGAAAACTGAAGTGTTAAATTATAAAAATGAATGATTAAACGATACACTAGTATCATTAAGGATGTTATTCATAAATGGGTCATCTATGACAAGTGGGACCCACGTGTTAGTACCTATTTTCATTTATATTTCTTTCTCTCTCTATATATACGTGGCAATGCCTCTTTGTTCCAGCGTGTTACTCATTGACTAAAGGAGTTACTTGCTATCTACTATATTCATATCAAGTGTCTCTCCTGCTTGGTTAATTGTTTCTCGAACCATGTTTTCTTCCTCCTCCTCTCTTATATGTTCTGTGTAAGGTTACTTGAGAAGAATCCGTGCCAGTCATGATTTTTGGATTTCTTTGATGTGTGATTGCTCTTTCTCTATTCCACTGCACATAGCATACATAGCTACTTGCTATATACCTCTCTTTTTGTTGTTATTCTTTTATTTGAATCATGAGTTGTATATAAGAAAGTTTAGCTTTAAGCAAGCTTAAGTATTATTTGAAATGTTGAACTAAATTAGAAAGCCTGCTTAATAGCTGGAGCCTGGAAGCCTTCCCAATCTTATATATATATATACAATTCTAGTCGACTAGTCCAATTCCTTGTTATATAAGAGTATGAATTATTAAACCTCTACTTCATGGTCTACAAACACACATGGAATTCCTTCTTTCAATAGATTGAAGTCTTGGGAACCCTGGCAATATATGAGCACAAGTGTTGAGTTACTGTTGAATTTTTCTATAGTGTGTGCTAGTACCGATTGGTAGTGAACCCGGTTTGGGGGCTTGGGAAAGTATGGTTTAAGCCATAGGTTGATATCAATACTTAATTGTACCAAATTTCTTGTAAAAATATGGAGTTGGATTGTTTGAATATTAAATTTACATTTCTTGACATTAGTTACATTTAATATACTAGTGCTTATAATAAGTTATGGTATAGTTCAAGGTTTAAAGGTTAAATTTTCAAAATTCTATGAGTTAGTAATATCCCCTTGTCAGAGGGGTATTGGTACTGATTAAATTACTTTTCAAAAAGTGGTTTTGATAACTTTTTAAACATTTGCCAATACTTTATTTAAAGACAATTACTTGCCAAACACCTTTTAACTAATCTGAACTTAATTAATACTTTATTTAAAGAAAATTACTTAATTAAGTCCGAGAATTAGCCAAATCACCTAATTTTCTAAAGAAACAGAGATTTTCATCTTGATCCTTAATTTGACAAAGGTGCTTCATCAATGGTTCAGTTCAATTGCTTACTCTTTTTTTATTTTAGTTGTTATGATAGAGAAATCAGAATTATAATAAAGTCTGTCACATTTAAGAAAAATATATATAATTTGTGTGTTGGTAATTATTGTTATATCTACTCCCATGTATAGATTTTTTTTTTTTTCAAATTGCTAAGATATATAAATAAAAAATATAATAACTTCAGTCATTTGAGAAGAAAATGTAATAATATTTTAATGCGACTCATTAGCAGTTGATCACGTAAAAATTTAAAGTTATCGAAGCGCATATGGTCCAAAATTACAATCTATCTTTTCCTATCAATTTTTTTAAATAAAATAAAATAAGATTGTTGTTGATCCTGACATTCGTTTTTTAGATATTTTTTGTGAAAATTGAACATGTGTTTCATAATAAAATAAAAATACAATATTCATTACTATATATACTAGATTTATAATTATACATATTTCAAATATGATATCCAAAACTAAAAAAAAAAAAATTCCCACACTATAGAATCTTTTTCTTCTGACTCTTATATACAACTAAAATTATTTGTTATCTGTCAAATGAAAAAAATATAATTAAGACAAAAAAAACAGCTATTATAGTAGAGGATAAAGATACTTCTAATCACAAAGCGAAGTTAGCCTTTGATTTAGTAATAAAAGACAATGCACTCCTTATGAGAGGTCGCATGTTCTAAATTCAGATAAATTTTTTTAATAAAAATAAAAATTTGAAATATTAGACCTCAATTTTTCTGTAATTTTTTTTTTCAATGATCTGGATTCGTGAAATGAACAGATATAGGATGAAAATGTAGCTATCATACATGTTTAATTAATTGAATTGTGATTATTCCGATATTTATGAGGTAATGCACTGCATGGTTGTACATGTTTAATCGTAATCGATTTATTTTATGAGTAATACACCTATATGCTAAATTTATAAACTTGCAAGTTTAATTGCAATAAAGTAAAGTTGTCAAAAAACATTTTAATACGTTACTTGTTTTTTTAACATTTTTGTCACTATCCGCGAGGATAAAGGTGCTTTTTGCGGACAGTATTTTTGCGGATACTACTGTCGGTAATACCGATACGCTCAGAAATAGAAGGTTTCTGTCAGTGTATCCTCGGGAATAGTCACTTTTTACTCTCGCAGATAGTGATATATTTTTGTAGTTGATTGACTTCACATAAAATGAACTAAAAATTTACAAATATGACCATGTAAATGTTTGAAAATAATCGATTTGGAGGATTTAAATATGTTAATATTTGATAACAATTCGATATATTTTTGAAGTTTAACAAAAGCATCACTTGTAAGAGACTTACAAATTTGTAAGAAAGGCATTAATAGACCAAGTGAAACTGTCGATATATAACAAAAGCATCACACACTTGGACCTTTGCTTCACTCTACCGGACTCTCTTTCGGGAAATGTGGAGATGCCTAAATTTGTGTTCCATTTTGAAAATGTTTATTTGGAATTGCCGTTAGAGAATTACATATACAATGATCCAAGCGCAGGAAATTTATCTTTGGTCATGATGAGTACTTCAGGTGATATATATGCTCTCGATCATCGATCGGTAATTTACCAGCAAAACATAACACATTTTCTATGATCTAGAGAGCGAGAAGATGCCATTCTTGCCCACTCAATGCGATAAATTGTGAAAATTGTTAATTGAGAGTTTTATTATTTTTAATAACTTTACGTTTGTTTGGCTATCTTCTGTTTTCTTGATCTTTAAATAGAATTATATACTTGTTTTTGCAGAGATTGAAACACATTATTCATTTTAGATTTCATCCGGATTATTTAATTACTTTTTAATTATTTGCCTGAGGATCGATCGAGTTAAGTTATTTCATAATATTAACATCTTGCATGTACTGGGGGATGAATATTGCACAAACGGTTTTATGATCTACAGGGGAAAAAATTACAAATTGATCTTACCTAAGAAAATTCAAGTATTGGTCCCCAACGGACTATTATCAAGAAATAAATACTTACATTCTGTCAATTCAATTTTTGAAGAAAAAAAAAAAATGAATTGAGTGCACTCAATCAGTTCAGAGAGCAAGAAATAGAGCTTTCTGTATTCATATATATAAAACTGTAAAAAAATCAAAAAAATGAGCTGAGTGCATTTTTTTATTCTAAACGTGACCACTACCAATATCAAAATAAAAAAGCTGTTTTCAGGAACAATTGAGTTAGGACAAAAGTTGGTATACCATTTGATTGGGTGAATTTTAATTTTTTGGGATTAATGGAGTTGAGAATGGATATTCAATAAGAAACGCTACAGAGAGCATGCATGCAACGAGTCTAGCTTCATAAAATTTGGATATGCATTTGAGTAAGACTTACTACAAGGAATTCACATCCTCCCCGGTACTGTAAAATGAAATCATTTAGAATTCGTGGATCCGGATTGTTCTTTTATCTTTGCACGAATTTCAAAGCCCAAATAATAGTGCCCCTGCGCTAGCCCAAATCTCAAAACAGCTGAGAGTAAATCTCAGACCGTAAAGTGAAGGAAATCTTTTACACATATTGGAGAGGATGCTTGTTCCAGAACAAGTACAGGTCCAATATAAGATTATAAAATGGTATTCCATAATTTTTCAGACAAACTGACCTAAGTATAACAGAAATTGTGATAGAAAATTTTCCCATGTGATTTGTTATATTAAACTGAATTTGAACAAACAACAACAAAAAATAAAAAAGACAAGAAATTCAGGATTATTGACACACAAAGGATGGGTCCGGTTCTTGAAGTCTTTATCAAGAAATAATCACTTATTAGTTATTATATTTCATTTGATTTCGCTAGCTTTTACTTTTTTCTTTTTCTTTATTGAAGGGGTCTTTAAATTTAGCTTTGGGAAAGTTAGAAAGTTTGAGGTTCCAGATCTAGACCTCAGATTGGTACATTTCTAATATCGACCCTGTAATGTGATAAATTTTTTTGTATTAATTTACATTCCTTCTACATTTGGTTTGTTCATATATATACCTAATTATTTATTGATTTTATAAAACGAAACATATGCTGTTATGAACTTTCATAACATGTACAAAAAAGTAGTATAAGTCATGAAATTTCAGTAAAATGTTCGAAAAAATCATGAAGCTAAGTAAACATTAATAAATAATATCACAAAAAATGCCCAAATCCTTGTGTCGCTACTCGTCTAAACCATACTGGCAAATACATAATAATACTACTCAGTATAACTTTAATTACTATTATTTAATAAAAGAAAAATAGTGAAATAATATTGATTGCTTTCTTGTCCAAAAAAAATAAATTATAGATATATGATGCAGTATTCCGTGTATATCTAAAAATAAAAGTATCTCTACAAAAGAGAGTAACAAAGTAAATATTATGAACTCAGTTTTTCAATTATAGAGTATCTCATTTGTTGAAAGGTATTTTTTATGTTGGAATGTGCAGCTACACATGATCCGTACTGGTATACTGTGTGATACAAGCCTGCCATCTGATTTTTAGGTAAACTAGCATCAGTAATTTTTGCTCTTCTTGAATTTTTGCTATGTCAGGCATTTGCATCAGAGTCTCTTGTTTGAACCGCATTCTCCTATCTTATTTAAGGCCTGAACAGTAGTGCATAAAAGCCTTGAGGTATAGGTGACACTATTAGATTCTTGTGTCGGGGAGTTTGAAGTTTCTCTACTGATGCAATCCAGGACAATTTTTGTTTGTCAGGATTTTATGGGCCCATTGACAGTGTTAAGAAAATGAGATTCTGACAAGAGCTGAGATACATAAGAACCAAATAACTGTTATGATGAAATGTTAAATTTAGGTAAGTTTAAATTATAGTCTAAAGCGAAGGAAGGAATTTTCACTTTAGTTTTGCGTATATAGTGAAGGAGAGAGAAGGTATATTTGTCAATTTTATTTTTAAAATAGCTAAATAAAAGTTTAAATAAATAAAAGGGAATAGAGGAAAAAATGTTACGTTTTTGTTGGGATATTAGATATTATGGTGTTTTGTTGGGGAAATTGGCTATTTTGAAAGTTTCATATCAACCAAAAGTTTTAGTGCAATTCAGAAAGCCACCCTGTGATTATTATCATTTACAGTTTGGAATATTTATATTATTTATGCAATACTACTTTTGTTATACCGTGCAATTTATACTGGTGCAAATTTATTTGGACTACTTTTGATATAAGGACTTCGATTAAGTTCCAACTAAGTACTATGACAAAAACAAAAAATAACACTAAAAAAGAAGAAAGATAGAAAGGTAATACCTTCACACGTTGTACATAACAAGTGCAGGTACAATATAAGCTTATAAATTGTATTCCATCATTTTTTATCTTCAGAAATTGTTTTTAACTCTTCAAAAAAGAAAAAAAAAATTCGGACAAACAACAGCCAAAAAGGAGAGACAAGAAACTGTGAAATGCTATTACAATCTGAGGAATGCTACTAAAGAAGGAAAATTGTTTTCAACAGCCAAATGAAGGAATATTTGACACACAATGAAAAATTGTTTTCACAGGTACATGAGCACAAACTGTGGAATGCTACTAAAGAGAGATTTAACAGCCAGCCCATATGCTATCTGCTAAACAATTATCTGATCATATGATATAAACATATTATTTTTTCCCATGCTTACAATTTTTATTTCTATACAATTCCGATCGTGTTGTCGGCATCCAATGTCTTTGATTTCAGCCTTCATAAAGAAAGAAAAGCGATAAATAAAAAAAAAATGATGTTCTGCACAATTAGCATCAAAATGCATTTTTTTTTGTCTAGCTCAAAATTTGCATAATAATACATTTTATTAAATTTAAGACTACCAAAATTGTTTTTATGGGAAGGCATGTCACCAATGCAAAATAATATATATAAAATGTGTTGTTGAGAAGCGCATGACCAGGTTCTTCATTAATTCTAATTGTTTTAGTTTGATTAAGGATATATACTTTACATCAAAGGTTCAAAACAACGAAATAGACACAGGCTTATGGTATGAATTTCCTACAAAGAAGTTACAAGGATATGAGAATAATTGCTTTCCAGTGGGCAACATACAAAAATAAAAAATGACAAGGACAAGAGAATAATTGCTTTCTAGTACCTATCCTCATGCATGCATGTGGGCAACATACAAAAAAAAATATTCCAGGAGTAGATCTTTATTTATTCCTAACCTTGAACACAATCCAAAGTATCTCACTTTACGTGCAACATACTCTAAATAGGGTTCACTCTTGGAATCTCAATAGTTTTGATTGATGTATGTACAGGAGCTTATATATAATTGGCAATGACTGAGTATTAATCTAAAAATCTGTCTATCAACCTTTTATATTTGGGAGAGAGAGAGTATGTATGGGGGTGGTAACTAGGTGATGAGCGAGAGATTGATGATCTATCCCTCATATCGAACCTCCTCTAGTGAAAGAGCAACGATACCCGGTAAATGTATCCTATCTCTCTCACTGATTTCCTTTACTAAGAGTTTATCCTCTGACTCCTTTATTAAGTGTTTTACTTTTAGAATCTCCATAGTTTTGAATGATTGATGTAGATGAGCTTAATTTTAATTGGCAATGACAGGGTAATAATCTGAAAATCTATCAAGCATATCAGGTCGACGTTGGTTGGGCTCTGCTTGCCTTGGGAGGAATTTCTCGAGGTGTGCCTTCATCTTGTTTTATTTTTATAATTAAATAGCTAGAGGTGTTAGGTAGTAAAGATGAAGTGGGAAAAAAAAACTACAGGAGAATGACAGTACTAATAAAAAATAAAATATTCCTCCATAGTTTTGAATGATGTAGATGAGCTTATTTATAATTGGCAATGACAGGTTATTAATCTGAAAATCTATCAAGCTTATCCGGTCGACATTGGTTGGGCTCCGCTCGCCTTGGGAGGAATTTCTCAAGGTGTGCCTTCATCTTGTTTTCTTTTTCTAATTAAATAGCTAGAGGTGCTAGGTGGTAAAGATGAAGTGGAACAAAAAAACTAAAGGAGAATGACAGTACTAATAAAAAATAAAATATTCCTCCATAGTTTTGAATGATGTAGATGAGCTTATTTATAATTGGAAATGACAGGTTATTAATCTGAAAATCTATCAAGCTTATCCGGTCGACATTGGTTGGGCTCCGCTCGCCTTGGGAGGAATTTCTCGAGGTGCGCCTTCATCTTGTTTTCATATTATAATTAAATAGCTAGAGGTGCTAGGTGGTAAAGATGAAGTGGAAAAAAAAACTAAAGAATAATGACAGTACTAATAAAAAATAAAATATTCCTCCATAGTTTTGAATGATGTAGATGAGCTTATTTATAATTGGCAATGATAGGTTATTAATCTGAAAATCTATCAAGCTGATCCGGTGGACGTTGGTTGGGCTCCGCTCGCCTTGGGAGGAATTTCTCGAGGTGCGCCTTCATCTTGTTTTCATATTATAATTAAATACCTAAAGGTGCTAGGTGGTAAAGATGAAGTGGAACAAAAAAACTAAAGGAGAATGAGAGTACTAATAAAAAATAAAATATTCCTCTACAGTTTTGAATGATGTAGATGAGCTTATTTATAATTGGCAATGACAGGTTATTAATCTGAAAATCTATCAAGCTTATCAGGTCGACGTTGGTTGGGCTCCGCTCGCCTTGGGAGGAATTTCTCGAGGTGCGCCTTCATCTTGTTTTCATATTATAATTAAATACCTAAAGGTGCTAGGTGGTAAAGATGAAGTGGAACAAAAAAACTAAAGGAGAATGAGAGTACCAAATTGCCGTTTTAAAATAATCATTTATTTTTTACAATAATGGAGACATTATATATTCATGGTATTACGTACGTTATATTAATTTACCAACAATTTAGTGCAATTCAAAAAGTCACCCTGTGATAATATCTGTTACAATTTGGAATCTTTATATTATTTATGCAATACGTTACACCGTGCAATTTATACTGGTGCAAATTTATTTGGACTACTAAGGACCTTGATTACGTTCCAACTAAGTACTATGACAAAAAAAAAAAAACTAGAATAGCTGGCATGACATAACTAGAAAGATAGAAAGGTAATACCTTCACACGTTGCACATAACTGACCCAAGTATAAGATTATAAATTGTATTCCATAATTTTTTTCTAACAATATTCAGACAAGCTGACCTAAGTATAAGAAAAATTGTGATAGAAAATGTTCCCCAAGTGATTTATTATATTAAACTGAATTTGGACAAACAACAGCAAAAAAGAAAGAAAAAAGAGATCGATGATCCATACCTCAGATCAAACCTCTAGTGAAAGAGCAACAATACCCGGTAAGTTTTGAATGAAGAGTTTAGATATCCTCTGAGTCCTTTATTAAGCGTTTACTATTTGAATCTCCATAGTTTTGAATGATTGATGTAGATAAGCTTATTTATAATTGACACTGACAGGGTATTAATCTGAAAAATCAGTCAAGTTCATCAAGTCGACGTTGGTTGGGCTCCGCTCGCCTTGGGAGGAATTTCTCGAGGTGCGCCTTCATCTTGTTATAATTAAATAGCTTAATGTGCTAGGTTCTAAATATGAAGTTAAAAAAAAATATAAAGGAGAATGAGAGTACTAATAAAAAATAAAAGATTAAAATGACTTATCAATCATGAATAATTAATTTGTAAAAAAAATAAGAAAGAAAGAAAATGTTGAAATGTTATATTAGATATAATAAAGAGTATAGTTCTTTTTTTTTGAGTAAAGCTGGGGGGCCAAACTATATATCAAACTAGATTATATTCTCAAGAAATTTCTCATCCAGATTTCAAATTTGTGACCTTCCACACAGAAACCATTACCATAATTTGTCACTCTATCAAAAATTAGTTATCATAATAAAAAGTGTAGTGTTAAAATAATATATCAATTAGCCTTGAATTTCTGGATCTATGCGCTTTATTTTGAGAAAAAACTAATTTCTCTCTCACTAGCATTGGATTGCCCCTTTAGGCCATTACTCAATAAATTGATTTTGATAATGAAAATCTCTTTAAAAATTAATGTCACACACATCACATATATTCAGTACATTGCAATGTATGGATTATCTTGTGCATTGGACGGTACATTAATTGCAATGTATAGACTATGTTTAGAATTTTTCAAAATCGGTATGGTCCAGATTTTTTTTTTAAAAAAACAATGATTTTGTATCCATCTTAATAAATAGTAATAAATTTCCAAAAAATATAAAGTTGGCTCTCTAGGCACATTTTAAGATGGAGAACAAGTAAAGCGCTTCAGATTGAATTTTTGGACTTTCAATCCAGTGGTTTAGAGTCCAATTAACAAGAGGGTCTATACATTGCATTGTACCGTAGCCCAACTCCATATATATATATATTGAGTGAAGCTGGGTGACCAACTATCCAACTAGATTAAATTCTCAAGGGATTTCTCATTCAGATTTTGAATTTGTGACCTTCCACAAAGAATTCATTTCCTCAATTTGTCACTAAATCAAAGAATGGTTCTCATAATAAAGAGTATAGTGTTAAAATAATATATTAATTAGCCTTGAATTTATAGCTCTTTGCGCTTTATTTTAGAAAAGCTAATTTCTCTCACTAGCGTTGGATTGCCCCTTTAATTAGGTCATTACTCGTTAAATCTTCAAAAATTAATGTTATACATATCACATATATATCCTCAGGACCGTTGGATCAAGAAATTAATGTTGCGAAATTCTTTAGATTGTGATCACTTAACATATAGAATAGTGTAACATATACTATTAATGAGTAAATTCATTAATAATCATTGGAATAATAGGGTTAAAATGCACCATTGGTTTTGTGCTCCAATCATGCTCCACATCCTTATCTTCATTTTCAAAGTCCGAACAATCGATCTGAATCGCTCAACATGATATTCGTATTAAAATGTGCTTCGAGACAAAATTTTATATTTTTTGAATTTTTTTTACTATTTTTTTAGATAGGTACAAAATCGCTGTTTTGAATGGTCCAGAATCTTCTGAAAACAGTGATTTTGTATGTCTTTAAAAAAAACAGTAAAAAAATTCCAGAAAATATAAAATTCGGTCTCCAAGCACATTTTAATACAAAGATCAAGGTGAACGGTTCGAATCGACTGCTCGGACTTTGAAAATAAAGATCATGGAGCGTGATTGGAGCACAAAACTAATGGTGCATTTTAACCCTACACTATATATATATATATTGACGAATTGATTAATTGACACAGAATTGGAATATACTGTTAATTAAAGAGCTAATCGTTTGATCAAAATATAGCGTTGTGAAATCAACAAACCACTAATATCTTCTCTTTGTAATGCAACAAATTTCGAAATATTGAATTTGAATAAAAATCAAACTGTTTCATAGGATATTTAATTTCCTGGCCTTATCCTAGCCTTTACGCGTGTTAATTATTCGCTTTAACAATTATAAATGAATGTGAATTAATGGGAGTTAACTGTTTGAAATTTTAATAGACATTTTTTTAAATTTAAAATCGAGATTTCATATATGTTTTGAATTTAAAATATTTTTAGTAACTTCTATAATAATATTATTATAAATATAATAGAAAACTTTTTGATTAGTTGAATACTTATTTGAAAAAGGTTCATTGGATTCAATTGTACCGTGTAATTTTTTAAAAGGTTTTCTTAGTGAATTTTTGACGTTCCACTGTTTCTCTTTCTTTGCAAATCCATGAAATTAGCAGCATATCTGACTTATAAGTTATAACAGATTATAAAATAAAAATTAGAATTAAATATCAGGCAAAGTAAAAAATATATTTGATTTAGTGTCTAAAGTAAAAACTCTATTTGGCCTCCATGGTGGGGCCTGATCTGTTGATGGATTACGGAAGATAGCACGATGGTTCTAACATGGGTTCAAACACATTAACTAATCGGCTACAAATCCTTTAACTAATTGGTACTAGATAAAAGAAAAACAAAATAGTCTCTTATATGATAAAAAAAATAGCAAACATAATTTGGTACATAATAAAAAACAACAAAATAGTATTTATTCTACATATTAAAAACAACAAAAACAATAGGGGGGATTTAATTTCTAGGGAGGACAAATTAATCCGGACATAGTAAATCAAAATTACTTTTATATACTGGGTCCGCTATTTGGCTCTAGGTCTAAAGTTTTAATGTTTCACTCACCATTTATAGTATTTCTGATTTTTAAATGTTTCTTTTGCATTGCAGTTACTTGGTTGAGCTTGGAGTTGAATTGAATTTGATTTTGAGAAAGTTGAAACAGAGATGGATACCTCAGTATTAAGTTCCATAATGGATATGCTATCCCAACCCGCCCTCAATAATTTTCTTTCAGAAAATGGCATTGATAATAATTCAAAAACGTTGGTGAACATCCTGCTGGTAATAAAGTACACTAGACTCAAGGGGCTCACTCAGGAGACAAAACAAGCTCAAATTGAGAGTATGCGAGTACTAGCCCATAAAGTAGCAAATTTCATGAGTGAGATTGTTGGACGAAAAGCAGGCTCTATTATGAGAGATGATTTGGAGAAAGATTGGGGAGACATCACAGGTTTAATCTGGGATATGTTATTCCGCAGCAATTATTTTACAATGCAATTACAAGGCGAGGTGCTCTTCAACTTCAGCTGCGACCACATAGAGAGAATTGAAAACATGCTTCTTGAGACAGTAGATTGTTCAAACTGCGAAACACTGAATAAGAAGCAGAGCCAAGTACTCCTCCTCAAGAAAGCGATTCCAGATGCTAAGCATACACCCACCGAACAACAGAGCGAGGTACTCTTCATCAAGATAACCTTGGAACTGCAAAATCTCCCTTTGCTGATTTGCGAGGCATGTGAAGAACAGCCTCTAGCTCTTCTCCTTATAGGGGGTCTCCTTTTGCTCAAACCAATGGCCTACGATACCTGGAACAGAGTGAAAGATGATCTGGTCAAGATCAAAGAGTCTAATAATTGTGTTACGAGCAATAATATGTGGCACATTATTAACTACTGCTATGATGATTTACCTAACTTTCTCAAGCTCTGCTTTCTTTATTTTGCATGTTACCCGATTGGTTACGAGATTCCTGCAACCTCTCTAACTCAGATATGGATTGCTGAAGGATTTTGTACACCAAAGGAAGAAGAATGGGTTGAAAAAGGATCTTTTAAACCAGAGGAAGCAAAATGGATTGAAAAAGGATTTGTTACACAAGGGGTCAAAGAGACTAGAGAGGAGATTGCAAATAACTACCTCGAGCAACTTGTCCAAAGGTATTCTTAATTTTTTGGAAAATTGACATCAGTTCGGTCTTATAATTTATAGGTAATTACTAGCTCCATGGTTTTTTCCGTTGTGCCATATAACTTTCTTATTTTAGTCAACTTGATGATAAACAAAAGCAATTTTTTTCTTACTACAAGTACTGAGAGACTAATTTGTTCTTTTCTCAAAATGAACTTGTACTAATTGATGTTTCCTTATTTTCCTTGTCGCATGCAGGTCGTTGGTTTGTGTTTCAAAGAGAACATTGTTAGGCACAATAAAAAGTTTCCGATTACCTCGTCCTGTTCATGAATTTGTCATCCAACAATCCTACAAGGATGATTTTATGGCTGCCAATCCAGATCAAGAAAAAATTGAATCCCTTTTCCGTTTAGCAATCCATCACAACAACAAGAAACCATACATGGAGGTGAAAAAGAATCATATACTTTCCTTTTTAGCTTTTAATTTTGATAGAAATGTTCTTGAAAGTGCCGTGCTCCTCAGAGTGTTAGAATTGAGGAAATCCACAATCCCAGTAACAACTTTACCAAACATGATTTTCCTACAATATTTGGGTTTGAGGGGTTGTAACATATGTGAGCTTCCTAATAATATAGGAGACATGAAAGGTCTTCAAACGTTGGATGTTAGAGATACAAGCATAGAAACCCTTCCTGAATCTCTATGGACCATCTCAAAACTTCGTCATGTTTACGTGAATCCTAGCCGTCAAATTAAAGGCCCACCCTCTACAGCAATTATACCAAACCTACATACCCTGAAAACAGTTGCGGCTCATGAGTCGTGGCAAGAAAACATTCCGAACTTCCTGATAAACCTTAGAAAGTTCGCACTTTCAAATCGGGACAATATAGATTGGAAATCTATTTCTAAACTATTGAGTCACACAGATAACCTCATCACAATGGCAATTATAGGCAACATTATACCGTCAGAGTTTGCCGATATAAGGGCCTTTCCGAACCTCGAGACGGTGAAATCGATTAAATTAGAGGGACAATGGAAATATTGTAGAAAACTTTCCATAGATTATTATAAATTTCCACCAAATCTTACCAAGCTCACCCTAACCAATTCTGGTTTAAAGGAAGACCCCATGCCGGCACTAGGAAGATTACAAGCTTTGAAATTGCTGAGGTTACAAGATGAAGCATACACAGGTAATCAGATGGTTTGCTCAGCAAATGGGTTTCCACAGCTGCAGTTCTTAAAACTTAAGAAATTGGAGAAATTGGCGAATTGGGTGGTGGAACCGAATGCTATGTCACAGATTACCACACTGCGTGTTGTTAATTGTGAGAAACTAAACTACCCTTCTAATCTGACTGTTGCTATTTCTGATATAGATGATTGAAAATGCTGCTTTCGGTCTCTTCCTTTGATTGAGTTTGGCTTTCTTTTTTTTGTGTGTGCTTGTGTGTCCCTTGTTCTTTATGTTCTTGTTTTAATGTATGTTATGATCTTTGTATCAGTGTGTTAATTATAATAATGTATGTTGGGAATATATTGAGTAAAATAAATGTTTTCAATGGAAATTGGTGTTTCCATTTAAATCAAATGGTATATTTTACTCTTTTATGTTTGTGTTTATGATGCATGTTTTTGTTATGGTTCTATAACCGTCATTATTTACTCATTAGCACAGTTACATTGAGTAAATTAACTGAATACTATACTCAAGTAAATGGTTTTTGAGAGATATTCTCGTAGAATAAGAATTTGTTGAAACAATGTTCAAATATTTTCGATATATTTCATAAGTATTTGGTCTCTCATATTATCACCACTTGCATTGCACCATGTATAACCCTGTCATGCGTAGTGATATATTTCTTTTGTAATTATTTAAATTATTAGAATATGTAACAAATTAAAATGAAGAGAAAGACAACCATGTACGCTTGATGCATTGTATGTTCCTCTAGATTTAAATTTTCTGAAATTTAGTTCATTGCTGTGATTTAATTATCTTGTGTGGTTAGTAATATTTGTTGTCGTGCTATGAGATAGAGGGCAACAAGAGAAAAGACATCATAAAAGTATGAGTTTTGCTTCTTTTTTTCTAGTAAGAAAGTGTTGAGTTTGACCTAAAAGAATCCGTCAATATTCACGAGAGTAAAAAGTGACTATTGCTGAGAGTAAGCAGATATAAATTGATATTTCCAAGGATATCACCATTACTTACAAGAGTACCTGTGACAATAGTAAAAAGCACTAAAAGTTTTCACTTTTGATGATGATGGCATGATTTTGTTAGAAAAAGTAAGATGAATAGACTATTGCAGTACATTCATTCAAATTATGTAGCTTTAATTAGGCTATTAGTTCAAATTAAAAACCAAGTGTAAGAAGGATGGGTCCGGTTCTTGAAGCCTTTATCATGAAATAATCACTTATTAGTTATTATTTTTCATTTCATTTCGCTATCTTTTTCTTTTTCTTTTTCTTCACTGAAGGGGTCTTTGAATAGACTATTACGATACACTCATTCAAATTATGCAGCTTTAGGCTATTAGTTCTTGAAGCCTTTATCAAGAAATAATCGCTTATTAGTTATTATATTTCATTTCGATAGCTTTTTCTTTTTCTTTACTGAAGGGGTCTTTAAATTTAGCTTTTTCTTTTTCTTTTTCTTTACTGAAGGGGTCTTTAAATCTAGACCTTAGATTGGTACATTTCTAATATCAACCCCGTAATGTGATAATTTTTTTTGTATTAGTTTACATTCCTTTTCTTTATTTGGTTTGTTCATATATATACCTAATTATTTATTGATTTTATAACACAAAACAAATGCTGTTATGAAGTTTCATAAAATGTACAAAAAAAAATTAAGTAAAATGTTCGAAAAAATCATGAAGCTAAGTTAACATTAATAATATCACAAAAAATGCCCAAATCCTTGTCACTACTCGTCTAAACTATACTTTTCAAAATTCTTTGCTTTGTGCTGAAACAAGAAACAAAGTTAAAATTCGGTTTGTTGAAAATTGTGCTAAGACAAAAGATTTCAATCATAAAAGGAAATAGTAGACCCAACTAAATAAAAGGAACAGGAGATCTTAGAAAAATAAATAATAGGCCCACTATATAATACCTGGCCCAACAAACAGCAAAATTTTACGGCCCAATATTTAATTTGCCCCCATATCTTCAAAGTTCAAATAGTCAATCTGAACCATTCAACATGATCTCCATATGAAATTAAATGTGCTTGCAAATCAAATTTTTACATTTTTTCAGATAGGTAGAAAGTCTT
Organism: Carex kokanica; assembly: GCA_025461125.1. Classification (NCBI taxonomy): domain Eukaryota; kingdom Viridiplantae; phylum Streptophyta; class Magnoliopsida; order Poales; family Cyperaceae; genus Carex; species Carex kokanica. The sequence goes on from JAJGRX010001086.1 coordinate 369,604, forward strand.
TGTTTTTCATAAAATTCTGGACCATAAAAAAACGATTTTCTACCCTGAAAAAATATTAAAAAAATTTCAAAAAATGTAAAATTTGGTCTCCAAGCACATTTTCATATGGATATCATGTTGAATGGTTCTGATCAACTGTTTGGACTTTAATATCACAAAATATGGGTGTAAATTAAAATAAAGCCTTTAATTTGCAAAGCACAATAGCCAAACTAGAATTGGTACTGGTATCAGGTCTAGCAACCCTTAGTTTCAAAAATTTATAACTCCCAAGTTCTTAAATGTTTAAATTCAAAAGCTTGTTGGGAAGGACTCACATCATATAATAGAGGCAACTTTCAAGGCATTTGCAAGGGCTCTTCCTCAGGCCACTGAATTTGACTTGCGTCGCCATGGTTCTATTCCTAGGTTTGACTTCTATTTTTGTTTTCGTTTGGAGTTTATATTTTAAATTTTTAACTCAAAAGTTGAGTACCAAAAATGGTTCTAAATTTTAGTGCTTTAATAATTTAAATGTGCCTTGTTTGGTGCTTTAATGAGCGTAATGGGTCTCTTTTATCTTTACAGTAGTTTACTGTGAATACTCCTCTTTGGTATATTTGAGCAAGAACTATCAAATTTGTCTAAATAAATGTGCACATTATCTCTAGACTCTAACTGTGAATACTCCTCTTTTGATTTTTATTTTCTAATAAACAGTGTATAATACATTACACTGTATAATACAGCTTGAACTTGTAGTTGATGGTTGACAAAAAATATAAATGTTGAGATTTAATATTTGATTTAGTTCCTTGCATATGGAACATCATACCGTGTGGTTGAAATTGGATTGAATTTTTCTTTGTGAATATTTGAAGTTGAAAGGTTTTACTTTCAAGGGAAGTGTTAACTAGTGTTAAAATTGAAAATTTGAGATTTTATTTGTGTAGAGATGTATCTCTTTTAGATTTAAAACAACGCAATTTGTGTTTCTTCTTGTGCTATATCCGTGGTTTTCTCTTTGGTTGAAGCAATGATGCAGGTTAAAACTAAGAAATTATGGGCCTGTTCGGCTGCTCCCCAAATTTTACTGTTCACGTGGGAAAAAAAAAATTCACTCAGACTGAATTTTTTTTTCCCACGTGAACAGTAAAAATCAGTTCAAAAAAAAAAAATTTCCCGTGCCCATTTCCCAGCCCACTGTGCTGCCGAACAGGCCCTATATGTGAACCATTTATTAGAAGGAAATTGTTTTAAATCCACTTAAGTACTCACTTTTTATATATCTGTAAATGAATGTATTCATAAGCTAGTTTTTTTTCCCCTAAAAGATATGTTATATCTATTATTTGATGTATAATTGTTTATGTTTGATTTTGTGTGAATAAATTTAAGCACATGTAAAGGACAAGATTTACGCATGAACAGTTAAAAATATAAAAACAAAATTTAAAGATATTCCAGTAATTTCGTACATTATATATGATATAATTTTGTACATTTATGGCTATATAGTGGTTTCCCAAGCAACTTCAATTAAAAAAAAAAATACTACATTTAGTATGCATTCACAAGATAAATCCTTGAAGCGAAAAAGAAGTATTACAACCCATAAAACATTTTCTTTATTTTACTCCAAGTTCATTAATTGATTTACTCTGAAATCTAATTGTAGACCCAAAAATACATATAAACTAATGTAGATATAAATATAATTTTACTTTATAAGTCCGTTGATTTACTCCCAAGTTATTTTTATTAAGTTTTCTATGAAAAAATAAATTTTGTTGATGAGTTTTTGCTATTTTATCATATACAACAAATATCGTAAACAAAAATAATAATGAATGGAAAAAAAAATTGAACAAGAACCAATCAACACTAAATTAATAAGAAGGGAAAAAAATATATGAGGCTATGGCACCATGCACAACACACTTTGGTCTATACAATGAATATATATCTCCATTTTCAAAATTCAAATAGTCGATCCAAACTGCTCAATATGATCTCCGTTTGAAAATGTACTTGGAGACCAAATTTTATATTTTTTAGAATTTTTTACTATTTTTTTAGATAGCTAGAAAATACTACTTTCGCATAGTCCATAATTTTTAGATCAATTAATTTTGTACCAATCTATAAATATATTAAACAAATTTTAATGTCGATTCTTGCGGTTGTCAAAATAAATTGGTTGATAATATATTACTTCATAAAATTTGCATCCTCTGGGGCAGGTAGCACCTACCAGTGACAACGACGCCCAAATAAAATGCATGTAATCCTTACAAGGGAACCCAAATTTTAAAAATATCACAATCCATGAAGAAAAATTTATAGCCCCAAATAAAAAAAGTATCCCTCTGCATACCGGGAGAAGTTTCCCCTTAAATATTGGATAGTGGGACTCACAACTTCACAGTTCAGATTGACTCTCAGCCAGACTAACGCAATCTGGTGCCTCTTTGACTATAGATAGGGGTGCAAACGGATCGGATAGTGGTAAAACCATATCCGTATCCATTTTTATTTTTCGGATACGGATATGGATCGGATATTAAACGGATACGGATACGGATCGGATATTAAACGGATACGGATCGGATATTAAACGGATACGGATACGGATCTGATATTAAACGGATACGGATACGGATCGGATATTAAACGGATACGAATACGGATGTAATTCGGATACATAATTTCAATATTGTAATAAAATTAATATATTATTCAATGAATTATTTTTCATATTAGAAACAAAAATAATATAAAATACGGATATAATTCAAATATTCGATCAACTATGGTGATAAAAAATGTAAAGTACAACATCATTCTAGTAGATTTAAAAAAAAATTGGAAATCTAACAGAGCTTTTAATGTTTTGGCGGAACCATTAAAATAAGAAATTTGGAAGACATAAATTAAGAGTAGTCAAGAGTGTCAGACAGTACAGCGACTAGGTTATGCAATACAAATTTTCAGTGTTTTGCGGATATCCAAAAATTAAAAAAAATACGGATACGGATAATTATCCGTATCCGTTTATGAAATTAAAACCGTATCCGTATCCATATCCGCAAAATTTATATCCGTATCTGTATCCGTATCAGCAAATTATCCGTATCCGAATATCCGAATCTGCAAAATTTCGGATACGGACGGATAATATCCGATCCGTTTGCACCCCTAACTATAGAGGTCCCCCTCAAGATTCGTGCAAAGTTAAAAGAATTGTCATAATCTACTAATTATAAAAGATCCCCTTGTCCAGTACCAAAGTTGATCATCATACCACTCTCAGCCGGAATCAGAGTAGGTCCGATGCCCATCGGACCTACCTTGGTTCGATGGGTGTGATGACCATTCGATCTGCATCAAGATTCGTGTGCTCTGCATCAAAATCCGTACAAGTATGTATAAATTTCCGTGCGCATAGATCTTGATGTTAATCGTACGGTCCTAGAGCTAATTGAACCTAAATGTAGGTCCGATGCCCATCGGACCTACTCCTATCTCCTCTCAGCCATGCATACCATGCATACCACTCTCAGCCAAACCCAAAATCAATTTGGAACCTATTTGAAATATAAAAAGGTCCGCTTCAAGATTCGTATCAGAATAAAAAAACAACACAGATCTCATTCTACAGTCCGGTACCGCATTGGATCTGAATTCAATAAAAGAGGTGAACACAGAGAAGAGGATAGAAAGTGCACAATTGTTTGTTAGAAAAAAAAAAGCCTCACTAAAATAATTAGTAGCTAAATAATATAATGTGAAGCATCAAAAGGAGGCAATCAAAGAACAAAGTACCAGCACCAACAAATATAAAAACATGAGCGCATAATCATTGCACTAAATATCATATAAGCGTATATTAATTAATCTCCACTAGTCAATTCAAACATAGTACAAAATACAGAGGGAAAAAGATTTTTCTCAACTAGAAAGTACAATTTTACGCCAATAATTTAAAGCGGTTCGGGTGGGGGGGCTGCTTACAAATACCCTAGTAGTACCATTAAGACTTGGTATGAAAACCCTAGAAAGTGAGTCAACCAACATTTTTTGAACCATACAAAGGGTCTAAGATAGGAATAATATATAGAGGTAAAGGACATAACAATAGAAATTAAAAGATGGTAACAATGATGATAATAATATATAATAATTTACATAAAGATTTGGATGAGAAAACGGTGCAAACTCGGGCTACCTCTTACGGCTTCTGCCCAATTGAACTTCCAAAAGATGAGACAATTTGTTGCTTATAAACTTGGATAATTTACGAGATATATAATTCTTCTTCTAAGAAGTTTATTTCAAGGCGGCATCGATTTGCATGAAATTTAGACCGGTTTGTCGCTTCACATGCTCTGGTATCAGCCTGTTCAGTAGATCGGGTGAAGCACCCGCTATCTGCATATAATAAAATCAACCAAATTATTTTACTAATTTAAATTTGCAATAATTTGAAGATTTCATTTAACAGGTTTTAAAAAACTACAGATTTTATTACCTCCTGTTTGAAATTGAAGAGGGGAGGAAGAGGACGGCCGTTAGGTAACCGGGCCCTCGGCTCTCTCAGTTCATCAAAAAACGGGTGTGCACATGCTTCCAACTGAATTGATTAAAAAAAAAAAGTTAAACAGATGATTTAACTAACAAATTTTTCATCCCAATAACAAAATTGAAATTCTAGTACATCAAATCTTGTTTTTTTATCTACCTAATCACATATTTTGTGAGCTGATCCATACAAATCTGAACCGTTAAGCACGAATTTTAAAGCAACCCAATTTATATTATACGGCCTCGTGATCTAAGTAGGCACCGAAAATACTTTTTGGCTCATTTTTGACATCAACTCAAAAGTTAAGATATCTCAAATTTTGAGTTGATCCTTACAAAATCTGAACCGTTAAGCACAAATTTTAAAGCAACCCATTTTATATTATACGGCCTCGTGATCTAATTAGGCACCAAAAATACTTTTTGGCTCATTTTTGACATCAACTCAAAAGTTGAGATATACGGACCCATAAAAGATAATGTTGCTTTGTTTAAAGATTAATATATAATTATATATACATATATATAAAGAGGAGGGATCCAATTACATCTTTTTTGGTGACACATCATCACACCGTTTTTTATATAGGTCAATTTTGCAATTTCAAAATTCAAACAGCCGATCCGAACCGTTCAACATGATCACCATATTAAAATGTGCTTGGAGATCAATTTACATTTTTTTGAATTTTTTTACTATTTATTAAGATAGTTACAAAATCGCTGTTTTTTAATGGTCTGAAAACAACGATTTTTGTAACCATCTTAATAAATAGCAAAAAAATTCAAAAAACTGTAAAATTTGATCTCCAAGCACATTTTAATATATCCATCATGTTGAATGGTTTAAATCGACTATTTAGACTTTAAAAATGGTAGGTGTGAAAGTGTGTCACCAAAAAAGGTGTAATTGGATCCCTCCTCATATATAAATGAGAACAAGAACCATACAGCAGAATAGCGAAAATTTGGTGAGTATTGGAGAAGGCGAGAGGTCAGATCTATGGCCTCAGGTGGCATCCTCTTGTGAAATATCTGAAATTTAACGGAAAATTTAACCATAAATAAAATAATTGTGATAACATAATTAGTGAATAAATAAAATAAAGGGAAAGCAATTGCAAACAAACCTTGTGCCAAGGATGCGCCTTAATCTGAGGGAACTTAAACTCTGTATAGTTTGGATTCATGCATTTTATTTCCTCACGGGTCGGTGTACCTAGCACCTGAAGGAACACATTTTTTAAATTTCAAAAAATTAATCAAATACACATGTAATTTCAAATGTACAAGTTCGAAACAAAAAAGTAAATACCCTGATTATTTGCACAAGCTGGTCCACTGCACTCTCTCCAGGAAATAATGAGAAAAAAAAAAGATAAAACTTCACTTCCCTATTAAAATAATGAGAAACTTTCCAACAAAAGAAGCACAATAGGGGTAAAAGAGTAAAATTACATTGCCAAAACTTCACTTCCCAATTAAAATAATGAGAAACTTTCCAAGAAAAAAAGCACAATAGGGGTAAAAGTGTAAATTTCATTGCCAAAACTTCACTTCCCTATTAGAATAATGAGAAACTTCCCAAGAAAGAAAGCACATAGGGGTAAAAGTGTAAATTTCATTGCCAAAACTTCACTTCCCTATTAAAATAATGAGAAACTTTCCGTGAAAAGAAGCACAATAGGGGTAAAAGTGTAAATTTACATTGCCGAGAAGTTGTTCAGCGAGTACACAGCCAGCCGACCAGACATCAATAGAAGTAGTATACTCATTGACTAAAGGAGTTACTTGCTATCTACTATACTCATATCAAGTGTCTCTCCTGCTTGGTTAATTGTTTCTCGAACCATGTTTTCTTCCTCCCTCTCTTATATGTTGTGTAAGGTTACCTGAGAAGAATAAAACATCTCTTCTCGAACCATGTTTTCTTCCTCCCTCTCTTATAGAACCATGTTTTCTTCCTCCCTCTCTTAAAAATAAAACATCTTCTCTTCTGGAAATGATAAGCAACTAAGCTTTGTTTTTGGGCTTTCTCTTTGTCATGATTTTTTTGTATTCCGTGTTGCGCATTTGGTGTAGCTCTTCGTGATTCGAATTAAGAATGTATTGAAAATTTACCAATAATGAAAATTTAATAAGTATAGATTTGAAAGATACATTATTTACCAATAATGAAAACTTAAAATTCTAAGTAAATTATACTTTAAAATTGATTTTGTATAGGAATTCAATTAAAATATTAAGCTAAATATTTATAACTATATAGTATAAGAAAATTTGAGAACGATTTTTTGTGTGATTACAAAGAGAAATCAAAATTTTCATATTTATTGTGGAACAAGAGACAAATTCCTCATATTACTATTCTCATTGTAAAGTAATAGTCGGTTTTTAAAATTTTTGTATGATTTTGCCTTGAACCGGGATTACTCAATTTTTGTGTTCATAATATAATTGTTTTATTATCTTTTATTTACTACAAAGTCAAAATTATGTTATTGCAAGCTGGAGATATTTTTAACAATTTTTGTATGATTTGTTTTATTATCTTTTATTATATTTTATCTTTTCTGAATAAAGACATATTTTTAACAACAAAAAATGTGGAAAGGCTAGGTTGGAGACTTGTCATAATTGCAAACTTTGTTGAAGTCATATCAGAAGCCAAATCTAAGAGTTACTGAACGAAGAACCTCAACTTGTTAAAGCACTAACAAATTGATAAAGAGATGATCAAATGCTACCACAGTACCACTTAATTATAGATCAAAGGAAAGAACTATAACAAATATAAAAACCTGGATGTAGGCTTTTATGAGTGCTTTACCAATCAAAATTGCAATGAAGAACTTCCAAAAGGGCACTTCAAATTGTCCACAATTGATGCCGGCCAGATCAAAGAATCGGACTCCGCTACTTTTCTGGAAGAAAAGGAGAATCCTCCTTTTCTGAATCTAACGATTCAAAATTCGTTGAGATTTGTGCATCAAAAAGTTTCTTTATCGAGATACGCAAATGAAAATTTTGAATCGTTAGATTCAGAAAAGGAGGCTCCTCCTTTTCTCCAAAAAAAGCAGCGGAGTCGGACTCCAGATCAAATAGTGGGTTTGGCACCTTTTTGGTATCAATTGATGACACAAGAGAGGAATAATACTAGTGCTGACAAGGTTATGATTAAAGTTTTGTTGCTACAAAAGAGAAGTTCATTGGAAAAATATCATTAGTTTTGTGAGTGCTTAATTTTCTACGACCATAAAACTTTATCATAACAAATCAGATTTTGAGCAGTATATATGTGTTGGTCTATATCAAGAAACAATAAGCAAAAGGATACATGTACTGCTAGCATATTTGCATTAAAATTCAGGCTAATGTAAGAAGGAAAGTACCATAGTGGAAACTTAATTTAAGCACATTTGGTGTAGCTCTTCGTGATTCGAATTATAAATGTATTGAAAATTTACCAATAATGAAAATTTAACAAGTATAGATTTGAAAGATACATTATTTACCAATAATGAAAACTTAAAATTCTAAGTAAATTATACTTTAAAATTGATTTTGTATAGGAATTCAATTAAAATATTAAGCGCAATATTTATAACTATATAGTATAAGAAAATTTGAGAACGATTTTTTAGTACTATATATCATTTGTGTGATTACAAAGAGAAATGAGAATTTTCATAATATTATTGTGAAACGAGAGACAAATTCCTAATATTACTATTCTCATTGTAAAGTAATAATCGGTTTTTAAAATTTTTGTATGATTTTGACTTGAACCGGGATAACTCAATTTTTTTTTCATAATATAATTGTTTTATTATCTTTTATTTACTACAAAGTCAAAATTATGTTATTGCAAGCTGAAGATTTAAACTCGTTTTTAGTAAGAACTGAATTGAATTTTCAATTTAAGAACTATATTTTTTCTATTTGGAATCATTAAAGAAATAATGCTAATATTTTGAGGGGTAATTAATTTGATATATGTTGGAAACTTGGAATATATTTAGAATATATTGTAAAAGTCATTGCCACATGCATATATTAAAAGAGTTCGAAATAATCTAGAATAAATTAATTCACTATTTCAATAAATATATAGGTCGAATATATAAAGGATTAGAGGTGCGTATAATAACTATTGTATTATTTATATTAGTTAATCATGATTATATATATATTTTTTTTATTATAGTCACGTCATGGTCATCATTATATAAATTATTATTTCAATATAAAAGATCCCTACAATATCTACCACCGTTGTTATTATTATTATTATTATTATTATTATTATTATTATTATTATTATTATTTATAATTTATATTATGAGGTAAGCTAAAATAGTAAAGATTATTGTCATCTATTTGAATTTGTACTAGATAAATAGAAGTTCTTAATTTGAAAGGTCATATGTGTCTATGAACATTTGGTACTTAAAAAAGAAAAAAGAAAACAGTGGATTAATTTCATTCCAAGAAAAAAAAATGTTATAATAATTTCTATGCTGAAATTTAGAATCTACGCACTTATAATTTTCATTCATTTTTTTTCTATTTTTTTTGTTATTTTATTATCCTTGAATTTCTGGGTCTTTGCTCTTAATTTATTTTGAGAAATAAAATAGGTGGTTAACGATATCCCCTTTTGGTCATTACTCATAAAATTGATTTTGATCTCTTTTTAAAAATTAATGTTGTACACGGTCACATATCATCAGGATCGTTGGATCAAGAAATAATTAATAATTAATGTCATGAAATTTTTTGGATTGCGATGGCTTCTTGGGTTGACCCCACATAAAATAATAATAATATACTATTAAATATTAATGAGAAAAGTCATGGGAATAAATGTAATTGACACAATCACATCAATTAATTTACTCTACGCGTGTTTTTATTGCCACATTTATGATTTTGACCTATTGATTGACATGTATAATAATATGATCGAGACAATATAATTTAGTCTTTCTGAACCCTGCATTATTTTGTCTCAAGATTACTTGAATTCATATATATGAAAATGTTATAGAACTAGAAGGGTTGTAATTGTGTAGGTTTTTTTGTGACAAAAATTTAGGGTACTTAATTAAACCTAGCTGATTGAGAATTGCATCTTAAATTCTTAATCACTTCCATAATTAATATAATGTAAAAAAAGAATAATTTATAAAATTTTGAATTTATTTAATATCAAGTCACGCGGCCAAAAACTGAATTGCAAAATTTAAAAATCCGTACCAATGCAAGGACCACATCTCTCTTATCCAAACCCATAAACCCATCAAATCCTATTACTGCACCTGTTTGTCAAGGAAATGGTGATGAACCCCACCTCAGCCTGTGATGCTTACACTTGATAACGGTAGTGACCTTCTATGGACCCAGTGCCTACCATGCATCCATTGTTTTGATCAAGGTCTTCCTTTTTACAACCTGTCAAACTCTTCCACCTTTGCTTACCTCTCATGCCTTTCTAACCTCTGTACTGCAATTCCCATGGCAGCATGTCGCAAGCAGTGCTTTTATTTGTTGGGTATGGTGATGGTTCGATAACTATTGGTTCACTCTTGGGTCTATCAACAAAGTTTCTGTACCTGGCATAGGTTTTGGTTGTGGATTTCTAAATGGTGGTATTTTCGTGTCGAATGAATCCGGCATTTTAGGTCTCAAGTCTCAACCATGGGTCCGTGTCTCTGATCTCTCAGCTTGGGTCAAATAGTAGCCTTCTTTTGCTTGGCCTGCCAACTAATTTCAACAATATTGTTAAATAAACTCCTCTTATACAAAACCCTACAAAAAAGTCTTCTATTACCTCTCTTAAAGGCATCACCGTTGGAAAGAGTCTTTTACGTATACGGCATTCCGAATTTGCACTGCAAGACAATTGAACAGGCAGTGTGATAATCGACTTAGGCAGTGCAATCACTATGCTAAATGAAGAGGGGCATTAATAGACCAAGTGAAACTGTCGATATATAACAAAAGCATCACACACTTGGACCTTTGCTTCACTCTACTGGACTCTTTTGGGAAATGTGGAGATGCCTAAATTTGTGTTCCATTTTGAAAATGTTTATTTGGAATTGCCGTTAGAGAATTACATATACAATGATCGAAGCGCAGGAAATTCATCGGTGATTTAACAGCAAAACATACACATTTTCTATGATCTAGAGAACGAGAAGATGCCATTCTTGCCCACTCAATGCGATAAATTGTGAAAATTGTTAATTAAGAGTTTAATTGAGAGTTTAATCTATCTTCTGTTTTCTTGATCTTTAAATAGAATTATATACTTGTTTTTGCAGAGATTGAAACACATTAGTCATTTTAGATTTCATCCGGATTAATATTTAATTACTTTTTAAATTATTTGCCTGAGGATCGATCGAGTTAAGTTATTTCATAATCTTAACATCTTGCATGTACTGGGCGATGAATATTGCACAAACGGTTTTATGATCTACAGGGGAAAAAATTACAAATTGATCTTACCTAAGATAATTCAAGTATTGGTCCCCAACGGACTATTATCAAAAAATAAAGACTTACATTCTGTCAATTCAATTTTTGAAGAAAAAAAATATGAATTGAGTGCACTCAATCAGTTCAGAGAGTAAGAAATTGAGCTTTCTGTATTCATATATATATATATATATATAGACTATGGTGAGTTGTGATCACGCTCATATCCCATTTTGAAAATCCGAACCATCGATCCGAACAGCTCAACATGATCTCCATATTGAAATGTGCTTGGAGACCAAATTTTACATTTTTTTGGATTTTTTTACTATTTATTAAGCCACTTTGAAAATTACTGATTTGAGTGAACAGTAAAAACTTCTGGACCATTCGATCAGCGATTTTCAAAGTAGTTTAATAAATAGTAAAAAAATTTCAAAAAATGTAAAATTTGGTCTCCAAACACATTTCAATATGGAGATGTTGTTGAGCGGTTCGGATCGGTTGTTTAGATTTTCAAAATAAAAATATGAGAATGAAGTAAAAATGACCTCTTACTTACCATAGCCCAGCTCTATATATATATATAAAACTGCAAAAAAAAAAATGAGCTGACTGCATTTTTTTATTCTAAACGTGACCACTACCAATATCAAAATAAAAAAGCTGTTTTCAGGAACAATGATGAGTTAGGACAAAAGTTGGTATACCATTTGATTGCGTGAATTTTAATTTTTTGGGATTAATGGAGTTGAGAATGGATATTCAATAAGAAACGCTAGAGAGACCATGCATGCAACGAGTCTAGCTTCATAAAATTTGGATGTGCATTTGAGTAAGACTTAGTACAAGGAATTCACATCCTCCCCGGTACTGTAAAATGAAATATTTTAGAATTAGTGGATCCGGACTGTTCTTTTATCTTTGCCCGAATTTCAAAGCCCAAATAATAGTGCCCCTGCGCTAGCCCAAATCTCAAACCGTAAAGTGAAGGAAATCTTTTACACATATTGGAGAGGATGCTTGTTCCAGAACAAGTACAGGTCCAATATAAGATTATAAAATGGTATTCTATAATTTTTCAGACAAACTGACCTAAGTATAACAAAAATTGTGATAGAAAATTTTCCCCATGTGATTTGTTATATTAAACTGAATTTGAACTAAAAAAAGACAAGAAATGTAGGATTATTGACACACAAAGGATGGGTCCGGTTCTTGAAACCTTTATCAAGAAATAATCACTTATTAGTTATTATATTTCATTTTGATTTCGCTAGCTTTTACTTTTTTCTTTTTCTTTATTGAAGGGGTCTTTAAATTTAGCTTTGGGAAAGTTAGAAAGTTTGAGGTTCCAGATCTAGACCACAGATTGGTACATTTCTAATATCGACCCTGTAATGTGATAAATTTTTTTGTATTAATTCACATTCCTTCTTCATTTGGTTTGTTCATATATATCCCTAATTATTTATTGATTTTATAAAACAAAACATATGCTGTTATGAACTTTCATAACATGTACAAGAAAGTAATGTAATATAAGTCATGAAACTTCAGTAAAATGTTCGAAAAAATCATGAAGCTAAGTAAACATTAATAAATAATATCACAAAAATGTCCAAATCCTTGTGTCACTATTCATCTAAACCATACTGGCAAATACATAATAATAGCAAACTGATGCTACTCAGTATAACTTTAATTACTATTATTTAATAAAAGAAAAATAGTGAAACAATATTGATTGCTTTCTTGTGGAAAAAAAACTAAATTATAGATATATGATGCAGTGTTCTGTGTATGATTTTTTGGTAAACTAGCATCAGTAATTTTTGTTCTTCTTGAATTTTTGCTATGTCAGACATTTCAGGCATTTGCATCAGAGTCTCTTGCTTGAACCGCATTCTCCTATCTTATTTAAGGCCTGAACAGTAGTGCATAAAAGCCTTGAGGTATAGGTGACACTATTAGATTCTTGTGTCGGGGAGTTTGAAGTTTCTCTACTGATGCAATCCAGGACAATTTTTGTTTGTCAGAATTTTATGGGCCCATTGACAGTGTTAAGAAAATGAGATTCTGACAAGAGCTGAGATACATAAGAACCAAATAACTGTTATGATGAAATGTTAAATTTAGGTAAGTTTAAATTATAGTCTAAAGCGAAGGAAGGAATTTTCACTTTAGTTTTGCGTATATAGTGAAGGAGAGAGAAGGTATATTTGTCAATTTTATTTTTAAAATAGCTAAATAAAAGGTTAAATAAATAAAAGGGAATAGAGGAAAAAATGTTAAGTATTTGTCGGGATATTAGATATTATGGTGTTTTGTTGGGGAAATTGGCTATTTTAAAGTTTGTACAGGGATACTGGAAATTTTCCCTTAAAATAATTAAATGCTAAGTTGAAGCAGAGAGATGTATGTGAATAGCTTGTGCTATTACTGATTTCACTTATTTCAATAAGTAATTTTGATCGATTTCATATCAACCAAAAGTTTTAGTGCAATTCAGAAAGCCACCCTGTGATTATTATCATTTACAGTTCGGAATATTTATATTATTTATGCAATACTACTTTTGTTATACCGTGCAATTTATACTGGTGCAAATTTATTTGGACTACTTTTGATATAAGGACTTCGATTAAATTGTATTCCTTCACACGTTGTACATAACAAGTGCTGGTACAATATAAGCTTATAAATTGTATTCCATCATTTTTTATCTTCAGAAATTGTTTTTAACTCTTCAAAAAAGAAAAAAAAAATTCGGACAAACAACAGCCAAAAAAGAGAGACAAGAAACTGTGGAATGCTACTACAATCTATGGAATGCTACTAAAGAAGGAAAATTGTTTTCAACAGCCAAATGAAGGAATATTTGCTTTCCAGTGGGCAACATACAAAAATAAAAAATGACAATGACAAGAGAATAATTGCTTTCTAGTACCTATCCTCATGAATGCATGTGGGCAGCATACAAAAGTAAAAAATTCCAAGAGTAGGTCTTTATTTATTCCAAAACTTAGACACTATTCAAAGTATCTCACTTTGTGTGCAACAGACTCTAAGTTATAGCTAGGGTTCACTCTTGGAATCTCAATAGTTTTGATTGATGTATGTAGAGGAGCTTATATATAATTGGCAATGACTGAGTATTAATCTGTCAATCTCAATAGTGGAAGAGCAACGATACCCGGTAAATGTATCTTATCTCTCTCACTGATTTCCTTTATTAAGAGTTTATCCTCTGACTCCTTTATTAAGTGTTTTACTCTTAGAATCTCCATAGTTTTGAATGATTGATGTAGATGAGCTTATTTATAATTGGCAATGACAGGGTAATAATCTGAAAATCTATCAAGCATATCAGGTCGACGTTGGTTGGGCTCCGCTCGCCTTGGGAGGAATTTCTCGAGGTGCGCCTTCATCTTGTTTTCATATTATAATTAAATAGCTAGAGGTGCTAGGTGGTAAAGATGAAGTGGAAAAAAAAACTGAAGGAGAATGACAGTACTAATAAAAAATAAAATATTCCTTCATAGTTTTGAATGATGTAGATGAGCTTATTTATAATTGGCAATGACAGGTTATTAATCTGAAAATCTATCAAGCTTATCAGGCCGACGTTGGTTGGGCTCCGCTCGCCTTCGGAGGAATTTCTCAAGGTGCGCCTTCATCTTGTTTTCATATTATAATTAAATAGCTAGAGGTGCTAGGTGGTAAATATGAAACCATTACCTTAATTTGTCACTCAATCAAAAATTAGTTATCATAATAAAGAGTATAGTGTTAAAATTAGTTACCATTACCTTAATTTCTCTCTCACTAGCGTTGGATTGCCCCTTTAGGCCATTACTCATTAAATTGATTTTGATAATGTAAATCTCTTTAAAAATTAATGTTATACACATCACATATATTCAGGACCGTTGGATTAAGAAATTAATGTTGTGAAATTCTTTAAATTGTGATGACTTATTGGGTTGACCCCATACATATAGAATAGTATAACATATACTATTTATAATGAGCTTATTTATAATTGGCAATGACAGGGTATTAATCTGAAAATCTGTCAAGCTCATCAGGTCAACGTTGGTTGGGCTCCGCTGGTCTTGGAGGAATTCCTTGAGGTGTGCCTTTATCTTGTTTTCATATTATAATTAAATAGCTAGAGGTGCTAGGTGCTAAATATGAAGTGAAAAAAGAAACTAAAGGAGAATGAGAGTACTAATAAAAAATAAAAGATTAAAATGACTTATCAATTATGAATTATTAATTTGTAGGCAAATAAGAAAGAAAAGAAAATTTTGAAACGTCATATTAGATATAATAAAGAGAGTGTGCGTGTGTGTGTATATATAGAGAGAGAGAGAGAGAGTTGGGCTCCGGTACATTGCAATGTATAGACAATGTTTAGAATTTTTCAAAATCGGTATGGTCCAGATTCTTTTTTAAAAACAATGATTTTGTATCCATCTTAATAAATAGTAATAAGTTTCCAAAAAATATAAAATTTGCTCTCTAGGCACATTTTAATATGGAGAACAAGTTCAGCGCTTTAGATTGAATTTTTGGACTTTCAATCCAGTGGTTTAGAGTCCAATTAACAAGAGGGTCTATACATTGCATTGTACCGTAGCCCAACTTCATATATATATATATATTGAGTAAAGCTGGGTGACCAACTATCCAACTATATTAAATTCTCAAGGGATTTTCTCATCTGGATTTTGAATTTGTGACCTTCTACAAATAATTCATTACCTTAATTTGTTACTAAATCAAAGAATGGTTCTCATAATAAAGAGTATAGTGTTAAAATAATATATTAGTTAGCCTTGAATTTATAGCTCTTTGAGCTTTATTTTGAGAAAAGCTAATTTCTCTCACTAGCGTTGGATTGCCCCTTTAAGTAGGTCATTACTCGCTAAATCTTCAAAATTTAATGTCATACACATCACATATATATCCTCAGGACCGTTGGATCAAGAAATTAATGTTGCGAAATTCTTTAGATTGTGATCACTTAACATATAGAATAGTGTAACATATACTATTAATGAGTAAATTCATTAATAATCATTGGAAGAATAGGATTAAAATGCACCATTGGTTTTGTGCTCCAATCATGCACCACATACTTATCTTCATTTTCAAAGTCCGAACAGTCGATCTGAACCGCTCAACATGATATTCGTATTAAAATGTGGTTGGAGACAAAATTTTATATTTTTTGAAACTTTTTTACTATTTTTTAGATAGGTACAAAATCACTGTTTTGAATGGTCCAGAATATTCTTAAAACAGTGATTTTGTACCTATTTAAAAAAATAGTAAAAAAGTTCAAGAAAATATAAAATTCGGTCTCCAAGCACATTTTAATACAAAGATCATGGTGAACGGTTCGGATTGACTGTTCGGACTTTGAAAATGAAGATAATGGAGCGTGATTGGAGCACAAAACCAATGGTGCATTTTAACCCTACTCTCTCTCTCTCTCTATATATATATATTGACGAATTGATTAATTGACACAAAATTGGAATATACTGTTAATTAAAGGGCTAATCGTTGGATCAAAATATAGCGTTGTGAAATCAACAAACCACTAATATCTTCTCTTTGTAATGCAACAAATTTCGAAATATTGAATTTGACTAAAAATCAAACTGTTTGATAGGATATTTAATTTCCTGGCCTTATCCTAGCCTTTACGCGTGTTACTTATTCGCTTTAACAATTATAATGAATGTGAATTAATGGTAGTTAACTGTTTGGAAATTTTAATAGACATTTTTTGAAATTTAAAATTGAGATTTCATATAGGTTTTGAATTTAAAATATTTTTAATTACTTCTATAATAATATTATTATAAATATAATAGAAATTTTTTTGATTAGTTGAATACTTATTTGAAAAAGGTTCATTGGATTCAATTGTACCGCGTAATTTTTTAAAAGTTTTCTTAATAAATTATTGACATTCCACAGTTTCTCCTTTGCAAATCCATGAAATTAGCAGCATATCTAACTTATAAGTTATAACAGATTATAAAATAAAAATTAGAATTAAATATCAGGCAAAGTAAAAAATATATTTGATTTAGTGACTAAAGTAAAAACTCTATTTTGGCCTCCATGGTGGGGCCTAATCTGTTGATGGATTACGGAAGATAGTACAATGGTTCTAATGTGAGTTCAAACACATTAACTAAAAATCCTTTAACTAATTGGTACTAGATAAAAGAAAAACAAAATAGTCTCTTATATGATAAAAAAATAGCAAACATAATTTGGTACATAATAAAAAACAACAAAATAGTATTTATTTACATATTAAAAACAACAAAAACAATAGCGGGGGATTTAATTTCTAGGGAGGACAAATTAATCCGGACATAGTAAATCAAAATTACTTTTATATACTGGGTCCGCTATTTGGCTCTAGGTCTAAAGTTTTAATGTTTCACTCACCATTTATAGTATTCTGATTTTTAAATGTTTCTTTTGCATTGCAGTTACTTGGTTGAGCTTGGAGTTGAATTGAATTTGATTTTGAGAAAGTTGAACCGAGATGGATACCTCACTATTAAGTTCCATAATTGATATGATATCCCAACCCGCCGTCAATAATTTTCTTTCAGAAAATGGCCTTTATAATAATTCAAATGGGATGGTGAACATGCTGCTGGTAATAAAGTACAGTAGATTCAAGGGGCTCACTCAGGAGAGAAAGCAAGCTCAAATTGAGAGTATGCGACTACTAGCCCATAAAGTAGCAAATTTCATGAGTGAGATTGTTCGACGAAAAGCAGGCTCTACTATGAGAGATGATTTGAAGAAAGATTGGAGAGAAATCACAGATTTAATCTGGGATATGTACAAGTGCAGCAATTATATTACAATGGTATTAAAAGATGAGGTGCTCACCGAGTTCAGCTGCAACAACATAGAGATAATTGAAAACATGCTTCTTGAGACAGCAGATTGTTCAAACTGCGAAACACTGAATAAGAAGCAGAGCCAAGTACTCCTCCTCAAGAAAGCGATTCCAGATGCTAACCATACAACCACCAAAGAACAGAGCATTGCACTCCTCCTCAAGATAAACTTGGAACTGGAAAGTCTCCCTTTCCTGATTTGCAAGGCATGTGAAGAACAGCCTCTAGCTCTTCTCCTTATAGGGGGTCTCCTTTCGCTCAAACCAATGGCCTACGATACCTGGAACAGAGTGAAAGATGATCTGGTCATGATCAAAGAGTCTAATAATTGTGTTACGAGCAATAATATGTGGCACATTATTAACTACTGCTATGATGATTTACCTAACTTTCTCAAACTCTGCTTTCTTTATTTTGCATGTTACCCGATTGGTTACGAGATTCCTGCAACCTCTCTAACTCACATATGGATTGCTGAAGGATTTTTTACACCAGAGGGAGAAGAATGGATTGGAAAAGGAATTTTTAGACCAGAGATAGAAGAATCGATTGAGAAAACATTTGTTACACCTGGGGAAAAAGATACTAGAGAGGAGATTGCAAATAAGTACCTCGAGCAACTTGTCCAAAGGTATTCTTAATTTTTTGGAAAATTGACATTAGTTCGGTCTTATAATTTATAGGTGATTACTAGCTCTATGGTTTTTTCCATTGTGGCATAAATGATATCGCAATTATTAATAGGATGGTTCAAACATTAGGTCATGGTTTCTTATAATGAGGTCATCGCCAAAAATGAATTTCAATTATTTTAATTACAATAGTATATAACTTTCTTAATTTAGTCTACTTGATGATAAACAAAAGCAATTTTTTTCTTACTACAAGTAAACTGAGAAACTAATTTGTTCTTTTATCAAAATAAACATGTACTAATTGATGTTTCCTTATTTTCCTTGTCGCATGCAGGTCGTTGGTTTGTGTTTCAAAGAGAACATTGTTAGGCACAATAAAAAGTTTCCGATTACCTCGTCCTGTTCATGAATTTGCCATCCAACAATCCTACAAAGATGATTTTATGGCTGCCAATCCAGATCAAGAAAAAATTAAATCCCTTTTCCGTTTAGCAATCCATCATGACAACAAGAAACAATACACGGAGGTGAAAAAGAATCATATACTTTCCTTTTTAGCTTTTGATTTTGATAGAAATGTTCTTGAAAGTGCCCCGCTCCTCAGAGTGTTGGAATTGAGGAAATCCACAATCCCAGTAACAGTTTTACCAAACATGATTTTGCTACGATATTTGGGCTTGAGGGGTTGTAACATATGTGAGCTTCCTAAAAATATAGGAGACATGAAAGGTCTTGAAACGTTGGATGTTAGAGATACAAGCATAGAAACCCTTCCTGAATCTCTATGGACCATCTCAAAACTTCGTCATGTTTACGTGAATCCTAGCCGTCAAATTAAAGGCCCACCCTCTACAGCAATTATACCAAACCTGCATACCCTGAAAACAGTTGCGGCTCATGAGTCGTGGCAAGAAAACATTCCGAACTTCCTGATAAACCTTAGAAAGTTCGCACTTTCAAATCGGGACAATATAGATTGGAAATCTATTTCTAAACTATTGAGTCACACAGATAACCTCATCACAATGGCAATTATAGGCAACATTATACCGTCAGAGTTTGCCGATATAAGGGCCTTTCCGAACCTCGAGACGGTGAAATCGATTAAATTAGAGGGACAATGGAAATATTGTAGAAAACTTTCCATAGATTATTATAAATTTCCTCCAAATCTTACAAAGCTCACCCTAACCAATTCCGGTTTAAAGGAAGACCCCATGCCGACACTAGGAAGATTACAAGCCCTGAAATTGCTGAGGTTACAAGATGAAGCATACACTGGTAATCAGATGGTTTGCTCAGCAAAGGGGTTTCCACAGCTGCAGTTCTTAAAACTTAAGAAATTGGAGAACTTGGCAAATTGGGTGGTGGAACCAAATGCTATGTCACGGCTTACCACACTGCGTGTTGTTAATTGTGAGAAACTGAACTACCCTTCTAATCTGACTGTTGCTATTTCTCATATAGATGATTGAAAATGCTGCTTTCGGTCTCTTCCTTTGATGGAGTTTGGCTTTCTTTTTTTGTGTGTGCTTGTGTGTCCCTTGTTCTTTATTTTCTTGTTTTAATGTATGTTATGATCTTTTGTATCATTGTGTTAATTATAATAATGTATGTTGGGAATACATTGAGTGAAATAAATGTTTTCAAAAGAAATTGGTGTTTCCATTTAAATCAAATGGTATATTATACTCTTTTAGGTTTGTGTTTATGATGCATGTTTTTGTTATGATTCTATAACCATCATTATTAACTCATGAGCATAGTTACATTGAGTAAATTAACTGAATACTATACTCAAGTAAATGGTTTTTGAGAGATATTCTCGTAGAATAAGAATTTGTTGAAACAATGTTCAAATATTTTCGATATATTTCATAAATATTTGATCTCTCATATTATAACCACTTGCATTGCACCATGTATAACCCTGTCATGCGTAGTGATATATTTCTTTTGTAATTATTTAAATTATTAGAATATGTAACAAATTAAAATGAAGAGAAAGACAACCATGTACGCTCGCTGCATTGTATGTTCCTCTTGATTAAAATTTTCTGAGATTTAGTTCATTGCTGTGATTTAATTATCTTGTGTGGTTAGTAATATTTGTTGTCGTGCTATGAGATAGAGGGCAACAAGAGAAAAGACATCATAAAAGTATGAGTTTTGCTTCTTTTTTTCTAGTAAGAAAGTGTTGAGTTTGACCTAAAAGAATCCGTCAATATTCACGAGAGTAAAAAGTGACTATTGTTGAGAGTAAGTAGATATAAATTGATATTTCCAAGGGTATCACCATTACTTACAAGAGTACCTGTGACAATAGTAAAAAGCACTAAAAGTTTTCACTTTTGATGATGATGGCATGATTTTGTTAGAAAAAGTAAGATGAATAGACTATTGCAGTACATTCATTCAAATTATGCAGCTTTAGGCTATTAGTTCAAATTAAAAATCAAGTGTAAGAAGGATGGGTCCGGTTCTTGAAGCCTTTATCAAGAAATAATCACTTATTAGTTATTATATTTCATTTCATTTCACTAGCTTTTTCTTTTTCTTTTTCTTCACTGAAGGGGTCTTTGAATAGACTATTACGGTACACTCGTTCAAATTATGCAGCTTTAGGCTATTAGTTCTTGAAGCCTTTATCAAGAAATAATCGCTTATTAGTTATTATATTTCATTTCGATAGCTTTTTCTTTTTCTTTACTGAAGGGGTCTTTAAATTTAGCTTTTTCTTTTTCTTTACTGAAGGGATCTAGACCTTAGATTGGTACATTTCTAATATCGTCCCCGTAATGTGATAATTTATTATGTATTAGTTTACATTCCTTTTCTTTATTTGGTTTGTTCATATATATACCTAATTATTTATTAATTTTATAACACAAAACAAATGCTGTTATGAAGTTTCATAAAATGTACAAAAAAAAATTCAGTAAAATATTCGAAAAAATCATGAAGCTAAGTAAACATTAATAAATAATATCACAAAATTGCCCAAATCTTTGTGTCACTACTCGTCTAAACTATACTTTTCAAAATACTTTGCTTTGTGCTGAAACAAGAAAAAAAGTTAAAATTCGGTTTGTTGAAAATTGTGCTTTAAGACAAAAGATTTCTTTTATACAAGGAAATAGCAGGCCCAACTAAATAAAAGGAACAGGAGATTTTAAAAAAACAAATAATAGGCCCACTATATAATATCTGGCCCAACACACAGCAAAATTTAACGGCCCAAAAATTGCTCTTTTTCCCCGCAGCCTGTTTATAACCATCGGATCAGTCCAATGGTCACCTTAATATATGAAGATTGTGCCTTGCAAATTAAAGGCTTTATTTTAATTTGCCCCATATCTTCAAAGTTCAAACAGTCAATCTGAACCATTCAATATGATCTCCATATAAAAATGTACTTGGAGACCAATTTTACTTTTTTTTGGAAATTTTTACTATATTTTTAGATAGGTTGAAAATCGTTGTTTTTTAGAAAATTCTGGACTATTGATCAAAAAATGATTTTCTATTCTGAAAAAATAGTAAAAAATTTCCAAAAAATGTAAAATTTTGTCTCCAAGCACATGTTCATATGAAGATCATGTTGAATGGTTTGAAATCACAAAAAATGGGTGCAAATTAAAATAAAGCCTTTAATTTGACAATAGCCAATTTCTACCCTTAGTTTCAAAAAGTTATAATTCTAAGTTATTAAATGTTTAAATTTAAAAGCTTGCTGAGAAGAACTTGCATCATATAATAGAGGCAACCACTTCGTCAGGCCACTGAATTTGACTTGCGTCGCCCTGGTTCTATTCCTAGGTTTGACTTCTATTTTTTTTTTTTATGTTTATATTTTTACTCAAAAGTTGAGTACCAAAAATAAATCTAAATTTTCTGAATATTTTTTTTTGCATGTTTCTCGTACCAGAATTGCAGCTCGAAAGGTGTTCTTTCACGGTCATTACCGATTTGAAATGTGAAATGATTGCGTTATAATTGAGGTACATCCAAGAGGGAGAAAGAGTTTTTTTTTTAGTAGATTTATGCATCTTTTTTGTGCTTTAATAATTTAAATGTGTCTTGGTTTAGTGTTTTAGTGATGGTAATGGGTCTCTTTTATCTTACATTAGTTTACTGTGAATACTCCTCTTTGGTTTATAAAATTTGTCTAAATAATGTACACATTATCTCTAGACTCTTAACTATGTGTTTTGGTGAACATTTTTGTCTCAGTTATGGTCTTTGGTATTTTTCATAGGTCTTGAGTTTTTTTTTCTTCTAATAATAAACAGTGTATATACATTACACTGTTGAAGTATTTAATATCCTAGATGGTTGATGGTTGACATATATATAATCAGTGTTTTTAATTGATTTAATTGAGAAAAAGGTATATTTATAATATAGTTATATTTAGATGGGAAATAACTAATTTTGAAGTTTTGATGGGAAAATATCTAATTAAATAAGTTATGATGCATGGGCATATATCTAAATTTGTGAGTAAATGTAAGCCTATAAGGTAATTTTATCTTCTGATGGTAATTTCCTTTTCCTATGCCTGTACAGTTTATATGATACTTCTCATTTTATATGAGCATGAGTGATTTTTCTGAATAAAGACATATTTTTAACAACAAAAAATGTGGAAAGGCTAGGTTGGAGACTTATCATAATTGCAAACTTTGTTGAAGTCATATCAGAAGCCAAATCTAAGAGTTACTGAATGAAGAACCTCAACTTGTTAAAGCACTAACAAATTGATAAAGAGATGATCAAATGCTACCACTTAATTTTAGATCAAAGGAAAGAACTATGACAAATATAAAAACCTGGATGTAAGCTTTTATGAGTGCTTTACCAATCAAAATTGCAATGATGAACTTCCAAAAGGGCACTTCAAATTGTCCACAATTGATGCCGGCCAGATCAAAGAATCGGACTCCGCTACTTTTCTGGAAGAAAAGGAGAATCCTCCTTTTCTGAATCCAACGATTCAAAATTCGTTGAGATTTGTGCATCAAAAAGTTTCTTTATCGAGATACGTAAATGAAAATTTTGAATCGTTAGATTCAGAAAAGGAGGCTCCTCCTTTTCTCCAAAAAAAGCAGCGGAGTCGGACTCCAGATCAAATAGTGGGTTTGGCACCTTTTTGGTATCAATTGATGACACAAGAGAGGAATAATACTAGTGCTGACAAGGTTGTGATTAAAGTTTTGTTGCTACAAAAGAGAAGTTCACTGGAAAAATATCATCAGTTTTGTGAGTGCTTAATTTTCTACGACCATAAAACTTTATCATAACAAATCAGATTTTGAGCAGTATATATGTGTTGGCCTATATCAAGAAACAATAAGCAAAAGGATACATGTACTGCTAGCATATTTGCATTAAAATTCAGGCTAATGTAAGAAGGAAAGTACCATAGTGGAAATTTAATTTAAGCGCATTTGGTGTATCTCTTCATGATTCGAATTATAAATGTATTGAAAATTTACCAATAATGAAAATTTAACAAGTATAGATTTGAAAGTTACATTATTAACCAATAATGAAAACTTAAAATTCTAAGTAAATTATACTTTAAAATTGATTTTGTATAGGAATTCAATTAAAATATTAAGTGAAATATTTATAACTATATAGTATAAGAAAATTTGAGAACGATTTTTTAGGACTATATATCATTTGTGTGATTACAAAGACAAATGAAAATTTTCATAATATTATTGTGAAACAAGAGACAAATTCCTAATATTACTATTCTCATTGTAAAGTAATAATCGGTTTTTAAAATTTTTGTATGATTTTGCCTTGAACCGGGATTACTCAATTTTTTTTTCCATAATATAATTGTTTTATTATTATCTTTTGTTTACTACATATTAAGTCAAAATTATGTTATTGCAAGCTGGAGATTCAAACTAGTTTTATGTAAGAACTAAATTGAATTTTCAATTTAAGAACTTTATTTTTTCTATTTGGAATCTTTTTAAAGAAATAATGCTAATATTTTGACGGATAATTAATTTGATATCTGTTAGAAACTTGGAATATATTTGGAATATATTGTCAAATTCATTGCCACATGCATATATTAAAAGAGTTTGAAATAATCTAGAATAAATTAATTCACTATTTCAATAAATATATAAGTCGAATAAAGGATTAGAGGTGCGTAAAATAACTATTGTATTATTTATATTAGTTAATCATCATTATATGTATTTTATTATTATTATAGTCACATCGTGCTCGTCATTAAATAAATCATTATTGCAATATAAAAGATCCCTACAATGACTACCACCATTATTGTCATTAAATAAATAATAAAGATTATTGTCATCTATTTGAATTTTTACTAGACAAATAGAAGTTCTTAATTTGAAAGGTCTTATGTGTCTATGAACATTTGGTACTTAAAAAAAAAGAAAAAGAAAACAGTGGATTAATTCCATTCCAAGAAAAAGAAATGTTATAATAATTTCATGCTGAAATTTAGAATCTACGCACTTATAATTTTCATTCATTTTTTTTTTTTTCAATTTTTTTGTTATTTTATTATCCTTGAATTTCTGGGTCTTTAATCTTAATTTATTTTGAGAAAATAAAATAAGTGGTTAAAGATTGCCCCTTTTGGTCATTACTCATAAAATTGATTTTGATAATGATAACCTCTTTTTAAAAATTAATGTTGTACACGGTCACATATCATCAAGATCGTTGGATCAAGAAATAATTAATAATTAATGTCATGAAATTCTTTAGATTGTGATGGCTTCTTGGGTTGACCCCACATAGAATAATAATAAGAGGAGGGATCGGATTACACCATTTTTTTGTGACATCGAATGACATCGTCCATTTTCAAAGTCCAAACAGTCGATCCAAACCGTTCAATATGATGAATATATTAAAATGTGCTTGCAGATCAAATTTTACATTTTTTGAACTTTTTTACTATTTATTAAGATGGGTACAAAAATTCAATGCTCTGAAAATAATGATTTTGTGAAGTACTTAATAAATAGTAAAAAAATTCAAAAAAAATGTAAAATTTGATCTGCAAGCACATTTTAATATATCTATCATATTGAACAGTTTGGATCGACTGTTTGAACTTTAAAAATGGATGATGCAATTCGATGTCACCAAAAACGTTGTAATCCGATTCCTCCTCTAATAATAATATACTATTAAATATTAATGAGAAAAGTCATGGGAATAAATGTAATTGACACAATCACATCAATTAATTTACTCTACGCGTGTTTTTATTGCCACATTTATGATTTTGACCTATTGATTGACATGTATAATAATATGATCGAGACAATATAATTTAGTCTTTCTGAACCCTGCATTATTTTGTCTCAAGATTACTTGAAGATTCACATATATGAAAATGTTATAGAACTAGAAGGGTTGTAATTGTGTAGGTTTTTTGTGACAAAAATTTAGGGTACTTAATTAAACCTAGCTGATTGAGAATTGCATCTTAAATTCTTAATCACTTCCATAATTAATATAATGTAAAAAAAGAATAATTTATCAAATTTTGAATTTATTTAATATCAAGTCACGCAGCCAAAAACTGAATTGCAAAATTTAAAAATCCGTACCAATGCAAGGACCACATCTCTCTTATCCAAACCCATAAACCCGTTAAATCCTATTACTGCATGGACCTGTTTGTCAAGGAAATGGTGATGAACCCCACCTCAGCCTGTGATGCTTACACTTGATAACGGTAGTGACCTTCTATGGACCCAGTGCCTACCATGCATCCATTGTTTTGATCAAGGTCTTCCTTTTTACAACCCGTCAAACTCTTCCACCTTTGCTTACCTCTCATGCCTTTCTAACCTCTGTACTGCAATTCCCATGGCAGCATGTCACAAGCAGTGCTTTTATTTGTTGGGTATGGTGATGGTTCGATAACTATTGGTTCACTCTTGGGTCTATCAACAAAGTTTCTGTGCCTGGCATAGGTTTCGGTTGTGGATTTCTAAATGGTGGTATTTTCGTGTCGAATGAATCCGGCATTTTAGGTCTCAAGTCTCAACCATGGGTCCGTGTCTCTGATCTCTCAGCTTGGGTTAAATAGTAGCCCTCTTTTGCTTGGCCTGCCAACTAATTTCAACAATATGGTTAAATAAACTCCTCTTATACAAAACCCTACAAATAAATCTTCTATTACCTCTCTTAAAGGCATCACCGTTGGAAAGAGTCTTTTACGTATACGGCATTCCGAATTTGCACTGCAAGACAATGGAACAGGCGGTGTGATAATCGACTCGGGCAGTGCAATCACTATGCTAAATGAAGAGGGGCATTAATAGACCAAGTGAAACTGTCGATATATAACAAAAGCATCACACACTTGGACCTTTGCTTCACTCTACCGGACTCTCTTTCGGGAAATGTGGAGATGCCTACATTTGTGTTCCATTTTGAAAATGTTTATTTGGAATTGCCGTTAGAGAATTACATATACAATGATCGAAGCGCAGGAAATTTATGTTTGGTCATGATGAGTACTTCAGGTGATATATATGCTCTCGATCATCAGTGATTTACCAGCAAAATATACACATTTTCTATGATCTAGAGAGCGAGAAGATGCCATTCTTGCCCACTCAATGCGATAAATTGTGAAAATTGTTAATTGAGAGTTTTATTATTTTTAATAACTTTATGTTAATTTGCCTGGCTATCTTCTGTTTTCTTGATCTTTAAATAGAATTATATACTTGTTTTTGCAGAGATTGAAACACATTATTCATTTTAGATTTCATCCGGATTATTTAATTACTTTTTAATTATTTGCCTGAGGATCGATCGAGTTAAGTTATTTCATAATATTAACATCTTGCATGTACTGGGGGATGAATATTGCACAAACGGTTTTATGATCTACAGGGGAAAAAATTACAAATTGATCTTACCTAAGAAAATTCAAGTATTGGTCCCCAACGGACTATTATCAAGAAATAAATACTTACATTCTGTCAATTCTATTTTTGAAGAAAAAAAATATGAATTCAGTGCACTCAATCAGTTCAGAGAGTAAGAAATTGAGCTTTCTGTATTCATATATATATATATATATATATATATATATATATAGACTATGGTGAGTTGTGATCACGCTCATATCCCATTTTGAAAATCCGAACCATCGATCCGAACAGCTCAACATGATCTCCATATTGAAATGTGCTTGGAGACCAAATTTTACATTTTTTTGGATTTTTTTACTATTTATTAAGCCACTTCAAAAATTACTGATTTGAGTGAACAGTAAAAAACAGTAAAAACTTCTGGACCATTCGATCAGCGATTTTCAAAGTAGTTTAATAAATAGTAAAAAAATTCCAAAAAATGTAAAATTTGGTCTCCAAACACATTTCAATACGGAGATCTTGTTGAGCGGTTCGGATCGGTTGTTTAGATTTTCAAAATAAGAATATGAGAATGAAGTAAAAATGACCTCTTACTTACCATAGCCCAGCTCTATATATATATATAAAACTGCAAAAAAAAAAATGAGCTGAGTGCATTTTTTTATTCTAAACGTGACCACTACCAATATCAAAATAAAAAAGCTGTTTTCAGGAACAATTGAGTTAGGACAAAAGTTGGTATACCATTTGATTGCGTGAATTTTAATTTTTTGGGATTAATGGAGTTGAGAATGGATATTCAATAAGAAACACTACAGAGACCATGCATGCAACGAGTCTAGCTTCATAAAATTTGGATGTGCATTTGAGTAAGACTTAGTACAAGGAATTCACATCCTCCCCGGTACTGTAAAATGAAATCTTTTAGAATTAGTGGATCTGGACTGTTCTTTTATCTTTGCACGAATTTCAAAGCCCAAATAATAGTGCCCCTGCGCTAGCCCAAATCTCAAACCGTAAAGTGAAGGAAATCTTTTACACATATTGGAGAGGATGCTTGTTCCAGAACAAGTACAGGTCCAATATAAGATTATAAAATGGTATTCCATAATTTGTCAGACAAACTGACCTAAGTATAACAAAAATTGTGATAGAAAATTTTCCCCATGTGATTTGTTATATTAAACTGAATTTGAACAAACAACAACAAAAAATAAAAAAGACAAGAAATGTAGGATTATTGACACACAAAGGATGGGTCCGGTTCTTGAAGCCTTTATCAAGAAATACTCACTTATTAGTTTATTATATTTCATTTGATTTCGCTAGCTTTTACTTTTTTTCTTTTTCTTTATTGAAGGGGTCTTTAAATTTAGCTTTGGGAAAGTTAGAAAGTTTGAGGTTCCAGATCTAGACCTCAGATTGGTACATTTCTAATATCGACCCCGTAATGTGATAAATTTTTTTGTATAAATTTACATTCCTTCTTCATTTGGTTTGTTCATATATATACATAATTATTTATTCATTTTATAAATCAAAACATATGCTGTTATCAACTTTCATAACATGTTCAAAAAAGTAATGTAATATAAGTAATGAAATTTCAGTAAAATATTCGAAAAAATCATGAAGCTAAGTAAACATTAATAAATAATATCACAAAAATGCCCAAATGCCAAATCCTTGTGTCACTACTCGTCTAAACCATACTGGCAAATACATAATAATAGCAAACTGATGCTACTCAGTATAACTTTAATTACTATTATTTTATAAAGGAAAAATAGTGAAATAATATTGATTGCTTTCTTGTCCAAAAAAACTAAATTATAGATATATGATGCAGTATTCCGTGTATATCTAAAAATAAAAGCAACTCTACAAAATATAGTAACATAGTAAAAATTATGAACTCAGTTTTTTAATTATAGAGTACCTCATTTGTTGAAAGGTATTTTTTATGTTGGAATGTGCAGCTACACATGATCCGTACTGGTATACTGTGTGATACAAGCCTGCCATCTGATTTTTAGGTAAACTAGCATCAGTAATTTTTGCTCTTCTTGAATTTTTGCTATGTCAGGCATTTCAGGCATTTGCATCAGAGTCTCTTGCTTGAACCGCATTCTCCTATCTTATTTAAGGCCTGAACAGTAGTGCATAAAAGCCTTGAGGTATAGGTGACACTATTAGATTCTTGTGTCGGGGAGTTTGAAGTTTCTCTACTGATGCAATCCAGGACAATTTTTGTTTGTCAGGATTTTATGGGCCCATTGACAGTGTTAAGAAAATGAGATTCTGACAAGAGCTGAGATACATAAGAACCAAATAACTGTTATGATGAAATGTTAAATTTAGGTAAGTTTAAATTATAGTCTAAAGCGAAGGAAGGAATTTTCACTTTAGTTTTGCGTATATAGTGAAGGAGAGAGAAGGTATATTTGCCAATTTTATTTTTAAAATAGCTAAATAAAAGTTTAAATAAATAAAAGGGAATAGAGGAAAAAATGTTACGTTTTTGTGGGATATTAGATATTATGGTGTTTTGTTGGGGAAATTGGCTATTTTGAAAGTTTCATATCAACCAAAAGTTTTAGTGCAATTCAGAAAGCCACCCTGTGATTATTATCATTTACAGTTTGGAATATTTATATTATTTATGCAGTACTACTTTTGTTATACCGTGCAATTTATACTGGTGCAAATTTATTTGGACTACTTTTGATTAAGCTCCAACTAAGTACTATGACAAATATAAAAAATAACACTAAAAAAGAAGAAAGATAGAAAGGTAATACCTTCACACGTTGTACATAACAAGTGCAGGTACAATATAAGCTTATAAATTGTATTCCATCATTTTTTATCTTCAGAAATTGTTTTTAACTCTTCAAAAAAGAAAAAAAAATTCGGACAAACAACAGCCAAAAAGGAGAGACAAGAAACTCTGGAATGCTACTACAATCTATGGAATGCTACTAAAGATGGAAAATTGTTTTCAACAGCCAAATGAAGGAATATTTGACACACAATGAAAAATTGTTTTCACAGGTACATGAGCACAAACTGTGGAATGCTACTAAAGAGAGATTTAACAGCCAGCCCATATGCTATCTGCTAAACAATTATCTGATCATATGATATAAACATATTATTTTTTCCCATGCTTACTATTTTTATTTCAATACAATTCCAATCGTGTTGTTGGCATCCAATGTCTTTGATTTCAGCCTTCATAAAGAAAGAAAAAAAAATGATGTTCTGTACAAATAGCATCAAAATGCAAAGAATGCATTTTTTTTGTCTAGCTCAAAATTTGCATAATATTACATTTTATTAAGTTTAAGACTACAAAAATTGTTTTTATGGGAAGGCATATCACCAATGCAAAATAATATATATAAAATGTGTTGTTGAGAAGCGCATGACCAGGTTCTTCATTAATTATAATTGTTTTAGTTTGATTAAGGATATATACTTTACATCAAAGGTTCAAAACAACGAAATAGACACAGGCTTATGGTATGGAATTGCTTTCCAATGGGCAACATACAAAAATAAAAAATGACAAGGACAAGAGAATAATTGCTTTCTAGTACCTATCCTCATGCATGCATGTGGGCAACATACAAAAAAAAAATATTCCAGGAGTAGATCTTTATTTATTCCTAAACTTGAACACAATCCAAAGTATCTCACTTTACGTGCAACATACTCTAAATAGGGTTCACTCTTGGAATCTCAATAGTTTTGATTGATGTATGTAGAGGAACTTATATATTTGGGAGAGAGAGTATGTATGGAGGTGGTAACTAGGTGATGAGCGAGAGATTGATGATCTATCCCTCAGATCGAACCTCCTCTAGTGAAAGAGCAACGATACCCGGTAAATGTATCCTATCTCTCTCACTGATTTCCTTTATTAAGAGTGTATCCTCTGACTCCTTTATTAAGTGTTTGCTCTTAGAATCTCCATAGTTTTGAATGATTGATGTAGATGAGCTATTTATAATTGGCAATGACAGGGTAATAATCTGAAAATCTATCAAGCATATCAGGTCGACGTTGGTTGGGCTCCGCTCGCCTTGGGAGGAATTTCTCGAGGTGCGCCTTCATCTTGTTTTCATATTATAATTAAATAGCTAGAGGTGCTAGGTGGTAAAGATGAAGCGGAAAGAAAAACTAAAGGAGAATGACAGTACTAATAAAAAATAAATTATTCCTCCATAGTTTTGAATGATGTAGATGAGCTTATTTATAATTGGCAATGACAGGTTATTAATCTGAAAATCTATCAAGCATATCAGGTCGACGTTGTAAATCTATCCAAAATTTATGTCTCAGCTGCAAACTCTTAAGTTTTCACACAAACTCCCCTAAATGTATTTTCTGCTATAAATGCTTTGACTCCATTACTCTATTTCTGGGAAACACTTTGCTTAAATTTTGACTTGCCAGTTGCCACTAACAAAGCAAAACAAAGGACAACAGAAATATTTGTGGTGAACAACTTTGTCTCAGCACTTGATATGTGTGGTGACGGTATTCCTGGTGTTGTGAACAACTTTGTCATAATATTTGTGGTGATGGCATTTCTCTCAGCACTTGATTTCTGGGTCGTAAAGAATGTGAGCGGTCGTATCCTGGTTGGCTTGCGCTGCTGGAATGAGATCAATGATCTCAGCAAGAGTGTCTGGAAATTTGAATCCCTTGACCAAGAGGCATGTTCTTTTTTTAACCCCTTCTAAGCTTTTGTTCTTTGTTTATAAACCATTCTGGTCTTCTGGGAGAATTTTTGTGTTTCTCTATATATATATTCATAAAATTCTCCGTGCTCTTGTGTATGTGTGTAATGTAGTATAATTGGTTCAGTCTGACAATTACATGTATTAGTAGATGCCCTTTTGAAACTTGTCTCAAAGTTGTGGACTGGAAACTCAGTTGCAGTTACTGTTGTATTAGTAAATTGTGGTGATATGAATCAGCTGAATCTTAAGTCTGAATAAAAACTGTTTCATGCATAGCTGTGAGCCAGCAATCTTTTATTGCTTGAGTAAATCAACATAGACTAACACATTTCTTTGCATTTAAAAAATGCACTCTTTGTTCCGCAAATTTTTGTTACCCCCGCCATGTTTTGCTATTTTTTGACATGCCCTTTGGAAATGCAGTCACTTGCATGGATGAACAAGAAGGACTCATGGCTTTTCTGGTGGACTCTCTATCTCATAGTAAGTGCTTTCACTGCAATTCTAGTTGCATGTTGTTGCCTGTTTCCTCACCTATTTTGGATCATATATCCTTGTTAGTTTACAAGTCTGCCCGTGTGAAATAAACCACAGTTGGTGATAAGTATGGTATAATTGAACATTTTGAAAGTTGCATGGTGGAGTTTGACTTCAAGTTTATAGCTTAGAGTCAGTTCCTTAATGATTAAATAAACCATAACACCAGGAATGAGAGGGCCTGGGGGGTATAGTTGGATGTCTATTTTTCTAGTTTAGCAAAAGAAAAAAGAAAGAAAAAGGAGGCAAAGACAAAACAAATGTTCATCGTTGAAATGTTGATATGTTGAAGTTACATATGTATGAATACTTAGTTCTGGTATTTAAGTGGTAGATTCTCACCACAGGGGATTAGAAAATCATCTCCTTCTGCAAAATGAGAATATATAGCTTTATACACCCTGAGTAACCCTAAGTAATTCATTACCAAATTGTGTAACTCCTCCCTCAGCACTTGTTTATTCAGAGGAAAGGAACTTGAGTAGGATGGAGAAGGGGAGGCTCACATTTAAATAATTTGCACTTGTTGCAGGGTTTTATGTGATATTTCAGTAGGCTATAAACAAACTTCAAATAATGACTTGTGCCTTGTTTTGATAAATTTATCTCTAAATGTGTTTTCAAAGTGGGACTGGAATTAGCAACATTTTCATGTCTTGGATGCTACAGTTCTTCAAGGCAAGTGCATTTTCATTTTCTGAAACTAGGATAAATTCTAAGTTATTATAATGGTGGAGCCCTTATATCCAAATCTACATCTTCAAGGCAAGTGTATTTTCATGTGTATTTGTACGTTAATGTACTGTTCACTTAAATTGTTTTGCATACTTGAAGAAAACATTTTTTTACCCTTTTTAGAAGGTGGTCCTTTTCAGAACATTGAATCCAGAAACATGGATGAAGGCTCTCCAAATTAGGTAGTTGTTACTTCATTTTTTGCCCTTTCCTTGTGCTAAACAATCGTAAGGCTCGTGGGAATGAGATAATACAAATACATAATGTATGGATTAGTTACATACTTATGTATTAAACCATTTTTCTCAAGATAATACCCTCTTGAAATGTCATTTTACCTTATGCTAAAGTATTATTAATTGTTCAACATAAATTACAGAGCATATTGAGCAATGGAGAGAAATTGGTTTAGGTGTAGTCAGCGTGTTGTACCAGGAAAAATACAATTTTTAGAAAAAAAAAATAGAAGATTATGTGATTTGCATGTGTTTATTTAGAAATTTAGAAATTTGCCTTATTGTTAAACTCCTGATGTTGAGCCTTCTTATTACTGGTTCCTTTTGGTAATGGAGTCTAGATTTCAACCTCATCAGGTCTTCCTACATTGAAATTTTGCTTGAATCTCATTGTAGGCTGAATTGTCGAAACCCAATTTTATCCTGATGATTTGTTTGTCTTTAAGCATATTTGCTTGAATACTGTCATGTGAAAATGTGAAATCAACTGATGCAGGGACCTATCAGAGGAATTGAACAAGAGTGGTGGGTGGTGGGGCATCTGATACATCTACTAGAAGTCTCTTCAAACTTCAAACTGATGTGTGTGGGGTTTTGTCAACCTTCAAACTAAATTTTTGGTGATGGGTCGTGCTTATATTTTGGGTATAGAAATAAGTTATTTATAGTTCTGTGGTTGCAATTCTTTTTAGTCTTAACAATGCATACTTGTATTTAGTATGTTAATTAATGATAATTAAAAATGTTACTCTCCATGTTTTATTGTGTTTTATTATGAAATGTAAAAGATTTCTTGGTTGCCAATTGCCACTGGGTTAGTACCAAATTGGTATGGGTACCAAATTGGTACGGGGAGGATTATAGAAATTTTTCATGCTGATATTCTACTGGAACGTCAATTTTTTTCATCGAAATATCCATACAAATATGGGTTAATAAATTTCATGTAAAAGATCCAAACGATATCCTTGCAAATAACCTGGTGGGGGCTCACCTTCATTACCCATGCAAATAAACAGGGGGCCCCACCTTCTCTATCCATGCAATTACCCCTTTCACTTGCCTTGCAATAACCTGTGTGGGACCCACGTTCTTTATCCTTGCAATTACTCAGTTGTCTATCCTTGCAAATACTAAGATGGGGCCCACGCTCTTTATCCTTGCAAATACTAAGATGGGGCCCACGCCCTCTATCCTTGCAAATACTTCCTGCAGGTGCCAATTCTCAGACTTGTTGCATGCGTACTTGTTACATGAGAAAGCTCATGCAACAAGATTGGGAAAAGTTATTACATGGGTAACCCATGCAACAAGTCTGAAATTGAGTATTTGCATCGAGGCTTGTACCATGGGTAGTTGTTACATGGGTAACCCATGCAACAAGTCTTTTTCGGGCTTGTTACATGGGTGAGCTCATGCAACAACCCAAAATTTTACTCATGTAAGAAACCAAAATTCTAGTAGTGTGTGAATTTGACTAGTTTTTATAAAATACTTAATAAATAGTAAACAAAAAGATATTCCAGTTTAATTTCGTACATTATACATGATATAATAAAGAAATTAATCATTGACTTTTATACAAGAATTGGCTATAGTTTGGTTTTACAAGCAGCTTCAATTAAATAAAATACTACATTCACTAAGCATTTACAAGATAAATTTTTGAAACAAATAAGAAGCATTACAACTCATAAAACATTTTCTATGTTTTACTCCAAGTTTGTTGATTTACTCTGAAATCTAATTGTAGACCCAAAAATACATAAAACTAATATAGATATAAATATAATTTTACTTTTTAAGTCCGTTGATTTACTCCCAAGTTATTTTTGTTAAGTTTTCTATGAAAAAATAAATTTTGTTGATGAGTTTTTGCTATTTTATCATATACAACAAAAAAGAATACCAATTGTTCTTACCTAAAAAGACGCCATCCACATTGATTTCGAACACCTTCTTCATTTCCTGTAAATCGGCTTCCCTTACATCATCAAACATATTTCCCACAATCCCAGCATTATTCACCATTATATCAATGGTACCAAAAGTCTCAACCGTGAAATCAACTGCTTTGCTTATGTCATCCTCCTTAGTTACGTCACAGTGGATGAAGCAGGCGTGGGTCCCGCTACCCAGTGACTTAAGTATTTGCTCACCTAGCTCATCCTGTATGTCAGCAATGCAAACCTTGGCACCCTGCTTTATGAAGAGTCTGACGGCTGCTTCACCGATGCCAGAAGCGCCTCCTGTTATAAGAGCAACCTTGTCCTCCAATCTAAAGCATATTTTAGATTATGTTTAATATATTTTTACTTTTCTTTCTCGTGCATCATGTCTTAGGTAAGGAACAAAATCGAGTTGTCCTTTACAGTAGTCTGATCGATACAGTATTTGAATCTTGAGCGATCAGGTTATAGGATTATTTCTATTAATTCAAATTTCCAAAACTTTGATTATTTATATTTTTGTAACATGATATTATTCAATTGATATTATTAGTAAAAGAATAATTTTCTTTTTTTGTGGATGGTATTATGAAAACAACAACTTAAACTCTCCAAAAAAATATCACTCTATACTGTCATAGTAATAAGATTTACAAATTATACAAACAAATTTAACAAACTTCTGAATTATTCCTGAAACTGTTTACAAATTTTACGAATTATAACCGAATTATTTATAATTTATTTTCTTTCTTAAAACTTCAATATAGAAAATATGAGCGTGAAGTAAAACAAAGCCCTTACTTTGGATCATCTTTTTAATATTTCAATATAGAAAATATGAGCGTTGAAGTAAAACAAGGTCCTTACTTCACAATTCACCATAGCCCAACTATATATATATATATATATCAATGGATTTTTTCTAAATTACACCCTATTATACCCAAATCATGAACTTTGAATCTTATCGAACTTTTTCCTAATCAAAATTTTCACTATTCTTTCTCCACCTCTATTTTTCTGCCTAAACAGAACAGAAAAAAGATTCCTTTTTATCCTTTTTTTCCAAATATATTCCCAATTGTTTTTTTGTTTATAATTATTATGATTAGAAATACAACATGATACAAGTTGGGTCGCAGTTCGAACATGGCCATATTACAAAAGAAGAAAAAGATATTTTTTGACCAGTGAATTTTAAAATATAAATGAGCCGTTAACTTTATGTACGAGAGAAGTTACTTTATTTGTAAGGCATAAGTTGATTACACAGTACATTTATTCTGGAAACATTTCTAACTTAAGATATTTAATTAATTGTTTTTAACATATTAGTTATTTAATGAAATTGGATATTAATAAAGGCTCAAACAGAAAAAATTAAAAGTTCAAATTTTTTTGTTGTCTCAAGTCTTGACTAAATTTATTACTATTCTACTAATAAAAAGAAACTTTTTGGTAACTTTATGAGATAATTTTATGCAAATATGGAACAAGTTCTTCCTAGAACGACAAGCAATCCACATGGGTAGAGTTCATTTCAGTTACTATGTTAGCAAAAAATAATGCCAGTAGAAAACAATGTATTTAACACATTCCGAAATTAGCGTGAGCCACTTGCGTGTGGGACGCAGAGGGACGGGCGCCTTGGACAATCTCCTTAGCACACAAGGAAGATCAGAAACTAGAATCAATTGATCGTGTGTCGCTCCAATTAAGGAAATCAGCGCAGTGATGAGATGGAGATGCGAAAATTAAACTTGAGAACACAAAACAGAGAAGAGTTTATACCTCCTTCTGAAGACCGTGGTTGTGACCAAGGTATCTTCCATTAATAGATGTGCTAGGCTTCTGATGCCAGAATTGATAACTGAGAAGCGTTTTCACTGAGAAGCCTATTGGAATGATTATCCCTGGTGAGTTGACGTCTGATGCCAGAATTAAATGGTTTCCATGGTACCGCTATGATAAAGGTCCCAGCATTGCAGTTAGTATTAAATGTGCACTATAAATAGTTAGTTTTGTTCATTTATTAAATTCCAACGGGCTTCAATTTAATATTTATAACTACTTAATTAGAGCACCATACCAAGATCCGGTACTGGTGCTGTTATGATCCAGTACAGCGCTGGTACCACGGTATCGATTTTGAAAATTTTTAAGCCTTTATATTGTATTATTCAGCCCCTTGAATATAGGCAACTTTATACCATAAGCCCAAAATTCTAAATTAAATCAAGAATAATATTTAGTTCAAAGTTGAGCTCATCTTCTAAGTATCAAGGGGGGTCAATATATGCAACTTTAAAGTAATTGACCTTAATTGTAAAATGATTCCATTATTGACCTCTACTGTTGCAATTAGTTCTTTGTGTGTAATTATTACATCAATATCATTATTTGCTATCTATATATTGACCTTAATTAATTCATAACTTTTCTGAGTCTGCCCTGCAATTAGTCTCAAATTGAAAACATAGAATTTTGAAACTTGCGATCGTATTTTAATTATCAATGATTTAATAATATTTTTTTTATCTCAATTTCATCATTTGAAACTCTACAGGTTCCAAGCTATAATTTTTAAGGCATCTATAACCACAATAAGAATTCCGTGTAACCAAAATTAATAATAATTTATCATTATCAGTGAGAAGTGAGAACAAATTGTATACAACTTTTTCCTTAAATTTCTCAGTTAACATTAACTGTAGTTATATTTCAGATGTTTTAAATGAAAAAAAAAAAAACCGAGTTGGACCACGTACGCTAGTTCCACTAAAGGCAATTTTTCAATTGTAAGATTCATTTACCGGTGACCGCAATAATTGAAGACATATTTTACAAATGTCTCACATGGTTTGCGCAAAGGAGGGCCAAAGCGGAATTTAAAGCCGGACAATGTCAACAATTCTCGTGTTGTGTGCATAAGGTATTTTTATTTTTATTTTTTTCTTCATCTATTTTTATTAACTTCATTTAAAAAAATTCTCTTCTTCATTTTTTTTAATTGTTCGAAACTTATTTACAAACGATTCGAGAGAGTTCACGTTTTCCTGCCTGACGATTATAGTCGGTATACCAAGGCCAATTTCAAATACACGGTGGTCATCAGGGATGATAACATGGTGGAATGCACATGCCAGAAGCTTCAATTAGACAGAATACTGTGTCTCATGTTCTGTCCGTGTGCCGTCTCCGAGTCATCGACCCTGACAGCTTTGTAAGTCACTACTACCACATCCAGACACTTATCAACACATGAAGAGATGAATGATGTGTATGAAAATCAGTCAGAATGGCCTGAACACGAGGGCCCTGTCCTTGTTCCAGAAACAAAAAATGTTACTTTGGGTAGAAGACGACACAACAGAATTTCGATATTGATTGACGTACTTAATAATAGAAGAAGAGAACACCAAGCCGGCCGAGATACACAGGAAAGACAGAACAGAGCTGCTCGTAATGCACGAGGTAGTTAATTTTTTTTACTATTCAATTTCAACTTTTAAAAAATTATTGAAACAATCAGATTTAACAGTCACTATTTGTTTGTAAATTTGCAGGTTGAGAGGCAATCAATGGATTGGATGTTTATCTAGGAGCTAAATCAATGTTTTAATTGTATTCGTAAGAACATTGTTTATTTTAGGTTTATTAGACATATTTTTTATTGTACTCATGAGAACATTAGCATTATATTGTTCTATTGTTGGCTTCTTTATATTAATTTTTAGATTATTATGGCTCCTTTATATTTATTTTTATGGCTTTTTTATATTTGATCCGACAAATGAAAAATATTTTCAGATTAAACGACATTTAAAATAAAAACCAAAATAAATAAAACAATTTTAAAAATAAAAACCAAAAAAAGAAATAAATTAAAATAATTTTAAAAACAAAAACCAAAACAAATAAAAAACCTTTATGATAAAAAATTAGGGCGTCGCAGGGGTGTTGTGCGGCCCCTAGTATTTTAGGGTTGTAGGTCACCGGTGCGGCCTGGGTAGATTTGAAGAAATCAAAATTTCAGAGTGTTTTGGTTTATTTTTTTTGAGAAAATAGTAAATATAAAAATTTCAGGTACATACGCACATCCACTTGTTCAGGACAACTGTTTTTTATGATTTAATTATCAATGTAGCATTCATATATATAAGCCGAATTATTTCTT
Organism: Carex kokanica; assembly: GCA_025461125.1. Classification (NCBI taxonomy): domain Eukaryota; kingdom Viridiplantae; phylum Streptophyta; class Magnoliopsida; order Poales; family Cyperaceae; genus Carex; species Carex kokanica. The sequence goes on from JAJGRX010001086.1 coordinate 409,532, forward strand.
TTTTTTCTTCATATATAATCCAAATTATAATCAATTCATGTGCCTGCAGATGATTCTCTTGATCAACAATAAACAAATCGCACATTAACCACTCCAAAAGATTCCCATCTTTTTGTGGCTGAGAACTTTCTGGCAGGCATATGTATATACGTACAATAATGAAGATTGGTGCCAAGTTAAAAAGAACGGTCTAGATCAACTAATTGTAAAGATTCCCTTTTCAGGTAATGAAGAGAGGATGTGAATACTGTACCGGGCAGTGTGCATAGCATGTGATCACTGCCACTCAAATGATTTCTTTAGATTAGAAATCTGTACCGGGCAGTGTGCAGAACATATATAGCATGTTACTGTACAGGACCACAACCGCCAAACAATGAGTGCGTATCCTATGAGATATCTCAACTTTTGCGTGACCGACGTGTCCGGTGCCTATTTGGGAATAGCGCAGGGGTCAGTATTATTTGTGCTCCGAGATTCGTGCATAATGTATTTGAATGGTTGAGATTTTCCATAAAGTCACGCAAAGTTTGACATATCTCAGAGGATGCGAATTTTCAAACAATGCCACCACATGACTTCTTTAGATTAGATGAGCCCGGATTTGGTGAAGAGCATGCAAAATCTGTACCGGGCAGTGTGCATAGCATGTGATCCGAGATTTTTATTTTTACCCAAAAAAAAATTAATTTAATATAATTAACCAAGTTTTGGAAAAAATTCGATTTATACCCAAACCGTAAATAATATTTACGGTTTGAAAAAAGAATTAAAACCGTAAATATTATTTACGGTTTGAATTTTTTTTTTTATAAATCATTTTTTTGGCTATATAAAATGGTAGCTGATGAGAAGAAAGAGAGAGAAAGAGAGAAAAGAAAGAGAGGAAGAGAGAAAGAAGAAGAAGGAGAAGGAAGAGGAGGAAGAAAAAAGAGAAGGAAGGACTCCGAGAAGGAGAAGTCTGCTGAATCAGGTATTTTTTTTTGTAACTTTTCACATACGTTCATTACTGTTCACATACGTATTTACTGTTCATATACGTATGTACTGTTCACATACGTATTTACTGTTCATTAATGTTCATATACGTATGTACTGTACATTACTGTTCACATACGTATTTACTGTTCATATACGTATATACTGTACATTACTGTTCACATACGTATTTACTGTTCATATACATATGTACTGTACATAACTGTTCATATATGTACTGTACATTACTGTTCACATACGTATTTACTGTTCATATATGTATGTACTGTACATTACTGTTCACATACATATTTACTGTTCATATACGTATTTACTGTTCATTACTGTTCATATATGAATGTACTGTTCATTTACCACTCATATACGTATTTGCTGATTATGTACGTATCTACTGTTCAAGTTCATATATGACTATTTACAACTGTTCACGATTGAAATCAGTAAGCTGACAAAATATTTACCATTTTACAAATGTAGTTTATTGGCCATGCCTATTGGAATTTCAATACATTTTGGAGGGAAATTCATTTTTGACGAGAATGGGGCACGTTACTCCAAACCTCCAGTAAATACGTATTGGGTTGATGAAAATTTATCATTCGAGCAGTTGCAATCGCTTATTTATGGAGCGAGCGGCTACAATAGAAATCGCTGGGAATTAGAAATAATGGCCCGAGTAGTCCACACAGGAAAGTATGTCAGAATCGCATTAGGAGATGACGGGGCATTGAGAGGCCTGATCGCGCAGGTTTTGAGGTCTGGCGAATCATTATTGGAAGTTTTTGCATGCATAATTCGCAGAGAGTCAAGGGCCGGAAGTTCAGGCCAAAATTCGGTTGCAGAAATGGATCAAGCAAATAATGAACCATACACTCCTTTTATCACAATGCCTGTACTAGAACCGGAACCAGAAATATACAGTAATTCACCCCAATCTCCACCTTTTGTCCCACCACGAGTACAATCTCCACCTTTTATCCCACCTATATCCGTGTATGAAGGTCCTTCATCCTATCCTGGGCCTGAACCAAATCCTCACCCCAGACCGCCACCAGTACAGGAAGATCCAAACGAGTCAGAATTTGAATTTATGAACGAGGTACAGGAGGAGAATCTGCAAACTGGGGATGAATGGGGGGAAGGAGACTGGGACATTAATGATGAAGGAGATGAAGAAGATGAAGAAGAATACACACAGCCCACTGTGAGGCAAAATAGGGAGAATATGCCGTTAAGTGGTCGTTCTGAGACTCACCCGTTTGTGAACTTCAATGACACATTTGCTTTTCGAGAAGCAGATGTTTCTTACTATGGTCGTCGGGTTGAATACAAGAGTGAGCTCGCAAAAGGACAATACTTCGTAAGTAAAAAGCAATTGACAAAAAAGATCAGAGAGTACCATGTTGACAAGAACAAGGAGATATACACGAAGAGAAGTGACACATCCCGGCTGGAAATTAGATGCAACACTCCGGGTTGTAGTTTCAAACTGAAGGCAAGAGCAACAAATGCTGGAGATACATGGATGATAACTGAGCAAGACACGCCTCACACATGCACGTCTGAGTACACCAGGACCGACCATGCACAACTCACGGCATCAATCATCGCAGATATCATCGAGAGCAGCATTAAGGAAGACCCCACTATGAGCATCCGGAGTGTGGCACACTGTGTGAGGATTAGGTTTGGCAGTATAACCCCGAAGTACAACAAACTTTGGAGAGGTCGTGAGATTGCAGTAGCTCGACAATTTGGGAGTTGGAAAGAGTCGTACAATTTTATGAAACTATTGCTTATCGGGATATGTTACACGAATCCCGGCTCGAAATACCAATTTCTGACAAGTCCGAGCATCGATAAAAATACAGGACTGGTCAAGCAAGGTGTTGAGGAATTCAGGGCCGTGTCATGGGCTTACGGACCATGCATCACCGCATTTGATTACTTGAGACCAGTGATCAGTATAGATGCAGCCTTCCTTTCTGGGCGGTATGAGGGCAGGCTTTTGATGGCTTGTGGCTATGATGCCGAAAACCAATTGCTGCCTCTAGCATTTGCAATTGTGCATAAAGAGAATGAAGAGAATTGGGGTTTTTTCTTGCAATGGCTTAGGATTAATGTGATTCGTGTTAATAGGTTCGTGTGTGTTATATCAGACCAACACATGGGTATCAAAGCTGCATTGAAACCTGAATATGGATGGGATAGGGATAATTTTGTGCTCAGATACTGTATCCAGCATGTTGCTGACAACCTAGTCCAGGCGTGTGGGAAGGACAAATGGTACGGAACTAGGTTCAAACTAGGAGCTAGGAAGAGGAAGCCGAGAAGGTTGAAAGAGATGTTCGAAGATTTTGCCTCGGTATGTCTAATAATGTGTAATTTATATCATTTTTGTTTCTTTTAGATGCATTATGTCTAACTTTGCTTTGTTCTATTGCAGCAAAATCCGAGGTGTAATGTTTTTCTGAGGAGAGTGGGCAAAGTACGTCCTAATGATGTCATGGAGCCGTCAAATTTTGATAAAATTTTCCAGACCTGTGATGGAGGTTACCGATTTGGTATCATGACAACAAACGGGTCTGAATCCCTGAACGCTGTCTTCAAGGATAGCCGGATGTTGCCCGTGGCTGCACTTGTAGAGGAGACATTCTACAAGTGCAATAGGTGGTTTGTTCAGCGGCGACAGGCAGCGACGGAGCAAAGCAATGCAGAAAAGCCTTTTTCTGAACGGGTACATGTTAAGCTCGCCAAACGGTGGGAGAAAGCTACAAAAATGGATGTCATCCCATACTCACACGGCGAAGGTAAGTACAAAGTCACGGGCCCAAATGAATATGTTCCAGTAGTCCAAACGCAGGATGGAACTATGTCCATGATTCATAGAAGGTTCCAGTATACCGTGACATTTGGGCCAGAGAGAACAGTGGAATGTGCATGCAGAGGTATCCAATTAACTGGAATTCCGTGCGCTCATGTGTTAGCAGTTTGTCGCCATAGAAGCTGGTCACCCGACCTATTTGTTGCCAACTGGTATAGGGTGAATTACCTTCTGAGTTCTTGGAATGCACTTTTTGTTCCTTACGGTAATCCTGAAGATTGGCCTACAACCACTACCCCTAAAATTGAGCCAAACAAAGATTGGATACGGCGTGGTAGGAGAAAACACATCCGTCATGAAATGACCATGGACGAAATGCAAGGTAGGCGAAGGGGGCACCGTCCTCGCCGTTCCACTTCTGACAGGCAAAGTCGAGGTATGTAACATTGAACCCTGATTATACTTCATTCCAATCTTTGAATAGCTTACTAACTAACATATTTGGGCTGCAGATGCTCATAACGCAGCAAATGCAGCAGAAAATGAGCGAGTTATGGCCGAGGCAAGTGGATCGCAAGGGCCGCGGCGAAGCACAGCCAGAAGCCGTACAGCAGACCATGAAAATGCAAATATGATGTTTAGGGAGGCAATGGGTGAAGTACTGGCAGGAAGAGATGCGGTTGGGATGCAAGGTCCTTCCGGTACTACACAGCGAAGAAGGAGCATATCTGGCACAGGAAGGAGGAGCACATCTAGCGCAGGGACATCTGGTACAGCACACCCGAGGGAGGAAGCAGTGCAACCCGCTAGAAGGAGCACATCCCAAGTAGGGCCATCTGGTACAGCTAACCGAGCGCAAGAAGGACCGTCTGCTACAGCTAACCGGCAAGAAGAAGCAGTGCAACTAGCTAGAAGGAGCACATCATCATGGAGATCATTGGGATTGCATTTTAGGCTAAGTGGTCACAAGAATTAACTTGCGATCTATTTTAATTTGTTGAGAACTTATGTAATTAGATGAATTGTAGCCTGTGAACATTTATCATTTTGCAGTTTGTATTAACTTATTTAATTAGATTTGTATGAACTTTATTTGTATTATATTATGTTGCTGTTTTTGTAATTATTATTTTGTAATTAATTTGTAGCCGAGAAAGATTGACATTAATAATCGAGAAAAGAACGAGGACAAGAAAAACTACTGTCGCTGAACTGGAATAAATAAAAAGGACTGTCCGAGATGCGTGGAGATAAAAGAATATTATCGGTTCAAAATATTAGTTTAGTTTGTGTTTGGAGATTATGTTGTTCAGTTGGTTTGGAATTTAAAATAGGTTTGAATTGTTAAGCTAGATGTTTGTATGAATTTTATTTGTATGAATTGTTAAGTTAAAGTGCATCCGAGTTCTATTTTGCACCTCTGTTTAACATAGCAAAGCAACTTCAAAAATGATGAAAATTTTCCGACATACAGTCTTGACTTCATAGAACAGGACTGTGAAGTTTCATGCAAAATCTCAAAACAGATCGTGAGATATCATCTCTCAAAAATTGCTCGAAATGCTGAAGTTGTGCGTCCGAGCCCTACTTTGCACCTCTGGTTAACATAGAAAAGCAACTTCAAAAATCATGAAAATTTGTCGACTTGTAGTCTTGACTTCGTAGAACAGGACTGTGAAGTTTCATGCAAAATCTCAAAACAGATTGTGACATATCATCTCTCAAAAATTGCTCGAAATGCTGAAGTTGTGCGTCCGAGCCCTACTTTGCACCTCTGTTTAACAAAGCAAATCAACTTCAAAAATCATGAAAATTTGCCGACATACAGTCTTGACTTCGTAGAACAGGACTGTGAAGTTTCATGCTCAAAACAGATGGTGAGATATCATTTCTCAAAAATTGCTCGAAATGCTGAAGTTGTGCGTCCGAGCCCTACTTTGCACCTCTGGTTAACATATCAAGGCAACTTCAAAAATCATGAAAATTTGCTGACTGCAGTCTTGACTTCGTAAAACAAGACTGTGAAGTTTCATGCAAAATCTCAAAACAGATCGTGAGATATCATCTCTCAAAAATTGCTCGAAATGCTGAAGTTGTGCGTCCGAGCCCTACTTTGCACCTCTGTTTAACATAGCAAAGCAACTTCAAAAATCATGAAAATTTTCCGACATACAGTCTTGACTTCGTAGAATAGGACTGTGAAGTTTCATGCAAAATCTCAAAACAGATCGTGAGATATCATCTCTCAAAAATTGCTCGAAATGCTGACGGTCTCGACCGAGCCCTACATTGCACCTCTGGTTAACATAGCAAAGCAACTTCAAAAATCATGAAAATTTTCTGACATGCAGTCTTGACTTTGTAGAACAGGACTGTGAAGTTTCATGCAAAATCTCAAAACAGATTGTGAGATATCATCTCTCAAAAATTGCTCGAAATGCTGAAGTTGTGCGTCCGAGCCCTAATTTGCACCTCTGGTTAACATATCAAGGCAACTTTAAAAATCATGAAAATTTGCCGACATGCAGTCTTGACTTCGTAGAACAGGACTGTGAAGTTTCATGCAAAATCTCAAAACAGATCGTGAGATATCATCTCTCAAAAATTGCTCGAAATGCTGAAGGTGTGCGTCCGAGCCCTACTTTGCACCTCTGGTTAACATATCAAGGCAACTTCAAAAATCATGAAAATTTGCCGACATGCAGTCTTGACTTCGTAGAACAGGACTGAGAAGTTTCATGCAAAATCTCAACACAGATCGTGAAATATCATCTCTCAAAAATTGCTGGAAAATCAAATTGACGGAGCACCCGGTCTGGGTAGTGGTGCTCCACTATCCAGAAGCACACCAGCGGACCCCTGTAGAGCCACATCTGATGATCATCCACTACAATCTGTGGCAGCCTCCCCTCAGTGTATAGCTCATGGTACGGAGTCCAGTTCACCTGCGTCTCACCCAGACTCTGAATTTGAGATCGGACCAACCTGATACCTACTGGCTTTCCGTGAGGGTTGTCCTTGTACAAATGATGTCCGTACCATTTCATGCCAAATGCCGGTCGATTCCCGCTTTCGGGCGCTCCCCATGGATCCTCGTTCGGTTCGGGTACCCCCATCGGCAGCCGTGACCATGACCAATGCTGCAGTAGTAGCACCGGCCCGTAGATCTGTTTAGTTTTCCGCTATATTTTGAAGAATATTAGCCGTCAGGGATTAGTTAAATAATTAAAATAAGACAACAAGCGCATGACAAGATAGATAATTAAAATAAGACAGAAATAACATACTCACCTTGCAACGGTGACACAAGTTGGAGTAAAGATGTGCTAGGACAGCCCCACCCAAGTTGTACCTGCAGCTCGACGGCTGAAGGTCTCGCAGCAGCTCTAGATACATCATCGGGATGGTACCACCAGTTGAATCAGCAAACATGACAGAACCAAATAGGTCCATCACGAATCCCCGTGTGTATCTGTAATATCGAAATTACAAAGCAACTCATTTTTCCGCATGAAACAGAGTACCAAATAAATGTAATATGAATAGTTTGTATGAGTACCTCTCAATCTCGAGCTGAGTGGAATCCATACCCAGACCTCTCGCAAACATAGCTCGCAGCTTCTTCTTGTCCAGACAGTACTTGGAGGCCCCCCCATTGCGACGTATATCTGGCTCCGCTCCTAACAACTCCGCGAGCATGTAATTAATTGTGATGTCATCTGGATCTGTGGGGTCAGATATGCCACCAACAGGCACGCCCTGGATAGGCAGACCCCATAGAGCACTGACGTCCTGGAGAGTCATTGTCATCTCTCCAAAAGGTAAGTGGAACGTGTGCGTCTCGGGGCGCCATCGCTCTACTAGTCCTGAAATGAGGGACGCGTTAATGGCCTTACTCTCCGACTCTAGAATTTCGACCAAATGTTGCACCCCCAAATTTTGCAAATATGGCTCCATCTGCGAGTAGTACTGGAATCATAATGCCGGCTCCTGGCAGTTATAATTGCCTCACTCTGCGTTGGAAAAAGTAAACAACATGAAAAATCTAAAAATACGAAAACTCAACAAAATTTAAACTTAAAGAAAAAGAATTCAAGTACCTCTCTAGATGCTTCTGAGACTCGGTGCTCATCGTGAGGCATCCATAATAAAGGACTGAAATGGTCCTTGCTGTCTGCGGGAATGGGCTCATCAACCGGGTCGGCTGCGGGTGGTCTCCTATGCTGTCCCCTAACCATCCTACGTTAATAGTTAATAGTACAATTATTAGAATGATTTTTCTAAGAATAATTTATGCATATCAGCATCTATACTTTCTATAATAATTTCTCAAGTATATTTTTTTTTGCGTGATTCTTACTGTTTATGTCATACTATAATTTTATTATCAAAGAGCTAAATTTATTTTTTCAAAATATTAATCTAAAAAATTGGACAGTAAAAAAAAATTTAGTTCAACACATTTAAGTTATACTGTTATATACTAATTTCTAACAGCATAAAAAACTGTAGAAATAAATAGCTTCATTTAAATATCAACCTTAAAGAACCGACAAAATCAATACTCATCTCCCGTCCTAAGCAATTGAAAAGGAACCGACATTAACAAAAAAGAAAGATAAAGACAGAATCCTTTAATAGTTATGTTAAATTGGATAATTAATTATCCGTTCTTTTTTTAAAAAAAAAATAATAAGATTAACTTTCTTCTTTAGAAATTTTAACGTATTTTTATTTTTATATTTATATTCTCGCCTATTGATTCAAAAAAATATTATATTCACAATTTTTTTGTCATTCTTAAAAATTGATATATGACATGTGCAATAAATTTAAAACAATGCAACTCTTCCATATTTATTTCCATGAATTTTTATGAGCGTGATTAAAATGCTATGTTGTTTTTGTGTTAATCACGTCTGACATCCTCATCTTTGTTTTCAAAGTCCGAACTGTTTATCCAAACAGTTCAACATGATTTCTATGTTATAATCTGGTTGAAAACCAAATTTTACAATTTTTTAGTTTTTTATTTCCTAAATAGATACTAATATTGTTGTTTTCTAGAAGAGTACAAGATTTTGAGACTCCAGCTTTTGTTTCACGGTTCAGAAGATAATTAAAAGTTTGTAATAAGGAACAATGAAACTATTCAAAGAATTTGTACAATACATTATATAGGTAAATTAAAATTTGGTTAAAATCTGAAACATTTAAATTATTTTATCAAGCATAGAAATGTTAAAATCTGGAACATCTATTTACACATTCTTTATGAATTTACAAACAATGAAATTTTTCGATTCACAGTAAATTCTTTTGGAAAACTACTTTTTTGTAATTTTTAATTAATTCAAACTTTTTAATTAGCAAAAAATTTGCAAAACTTATTGGAGTAATATTCAATTTAGTTTTGATTAAAACTTTTAATTATCATCTGTTTTGTTAACTGTTTAATTTTGGGTGAATTAAATTATTTACACTAAATTGTGTGTGTTCTTTTGAAGAAAATGAGTACATGACATGAAAAAAAATACATAAAGAAAGAATATTTAAATATTTACCTACAATAAATTTTTAATACGATCGATCAATCGCTCAGGAAAATCAACAACCCAATACGATTCAAAATTCAAGTCCAATTATCTCAAACTAACAATATCAACGAGGCCTTTCGCAACAATAATTTGTGCCTACATAAAGAAAGAATATTTAAATACTAACCTACAATAAATATTTAATACGATCGACCAATCGCTCGGGAAAATCAACAACCCGATACGATTCAAAAATTCAAGTCCAATTATCTCAAACTAACAATATCAACGAGGCCTTTCGCAACAATAATTTGTGCCAATAACCCTAACCCTTGACTCTAATCCTAAACCCTAATCAAATTTTAATCAAAATACAAAAACTTACCCGAAATTTCAAATCGAGGAGGCGACGAAGGCAGCAAGGACCACGAGCGAGAAGAGGCGAGGCGGTGAAGGCTGCCGGTGAAGGAGGAAGGGGTGGCAGCGGAGGGGAGAGGGAGTGGCGGCGGGGAGAGGGGGTGGCGGTGGGAGAGGGTGGCGGCGAGGGAGAGGGCGTCACCACCGGTCTTTGGGCGGAGGGGCGGAGGCGCGGGGCGGAGGCGCGGGGTCCCTTTTTTTGGTCTGGCGGAGAGAGACAGAGAGGGATCTCAGTCACGGGCGGGTTTAAACCCGGTTTCAAACCGTAAATATTATTTACGGTTTGAATTCCGAATTCAAACAGTAAATAATATTTACGGTTTGGGTAAAAATATAATTTTTTTAAAAACTTGGTTATTTATATTAAAATATATTTTTTTTGGGGTAAAAATAAAAATCTCGGGCATGTGATCACTGCCACTGTAATAATTTATTAAAAGAGTTTAAGCAAAAGAACAAACAAAGTGGTCTCAATTTGTTTATTGTGATAGGTGACAATGTGCTAAACTAAATAATTTTTATTTTTTTTCTTTATTTTTTTTCTGACAAATGAGTATATTATGTTATTTCTGGGGCGAAGTTACATAAATTCAAGCATAGCACCTACGACTCGCAAGATTATTATTATTTTTTTTAAAACATACTTTTGTATTTAAATTTTTTAATAAAAAAATAAAAAATATGTTTATTGTTCAAAGTAATTGTAAATTATGTTTTATATCATATAATTTTGTCCTACCTCCGTCCATGTGTTACACTCCTGTTATTTTGATGATGGGGCTTCAATTGAATCAGTTTGGGTCAATTTCTTCCGCTTTTTCCTGCACTTACAAATTAATTATAGTCCAACGTAAAAAACAAAAAGATCGTAGGTCGTTTTTTTTTTGGAGAAAAGTTAAGGTGTGTTGTGCTCACCATGAGGGTTTAATGAGGTAGGATATGAGTGTTGAATTCTTATATGTAAAGGATCGGTTTGACTTAACAGGGCTATCAAAATTATTTTTGGGCCTTGAGGCATAGGGTTGAGGAGCCGGGTATGGGATGTCACCTCAACAACCAAGCGTTATATTAGATGCAATTAGTAATGATAGCTTACCTGAATAGCTAAGTCTAAGCAGTGATGTAAAAATTCACTTAGATTTGGTGAAATATGGATCTTGATCCGCTATGTGGTTTTATGATGGACATCGTTTTTAAAGCACCTAGTGGGAGTAACTTTTATTAAATAAATATTTTTCTAAAAACATAAACTTTGAATCTAAAATTATGGATATTTATTTTGTTGTAGATAATAGCAAATACATATGCTTGTACATTGTGATATGCCCTTGAAAAGAAAAAAAATCAATGGAACAAACCTTTTAAACTGGTATTGTCACACCCCGGACAACCCGCCGCACATTTATGCGCAAGGCGTAAAGCACATCACATACATTATCAATAAAACATTCAACAAGCCACTTTATTTAAAAGTAAATGGTGTTCACAAAAACAACTAGAAAAAGGGATAATATGTCAGACATGGCTAGTCAAACAGTCACTGCCATGTCCACACCATATATGGTTCAAACAAATATAAAATAAACAATTAGTGGCTATCTTAACAACTTCCGCTATCTCCTCACGCGCGGCCTTCCTCCATGCTTTCTTCTTCGTTTCCTGGAACCCACATAAAAGTGGAAACGGGTGAGAGATCGAACCATCTCTCAGTGCGGGATTTAGTTCCAGCCCGGTGCTTTTACAAATCAAATGCAATTAATTCCACAAATAAATAAAAAGAAGGTTTTTGAAATTACTCCCATATCCCTATCAATTCAGATATGCAACACTTTAAAATAACCACTTTAATCCCGCCCTTTTCAACTTGTTTCAAAAGCTTTGAAATTCCACACTCTGGGGATCACGCCCGTACATGAAACTCGGCGAATCGCCACGCAAGGACGACCCGATTATCACACTCTAGATGGGTCATTTCGGGAACCCATCTGGCGAACCGCCGCGAATTTGGCGGCCCGTTCTGTTCTGTTCTATTCTGTTCTGTTCTGTTCAAAACACTGGGCTGCCACACATGGGCAGCCCGCTTTTCCAAAAACACATGCAGAGCCGCCTCACACGGACGGCCCCAATTTAAAAACAATTCATTCAAATTCCCCATTTCCCAAATTCACAATTCAATTCCTGTCAATTCAATTTCATGCACCAAGAGTTCCTACCATGCAAATTCTACACAAACTCAAACGATTGTTCGACATTCACAACATGCAGTTTATCCACCAGATTAAAGAAAGAATTACTTACCTCAATCCCTGCATTATGTATTATTTGTAAAAAGACCAGGAACCCGCACCTGTATTCTCAGTGATTTCGTTGAAGCGTGTATCGGGACCTCGCGTATTCTCAGCGTCTCCTAGAATCTCGCGGTTTGCTCCTAAGTTTAAACACGCTTGCTTAGATTCTTATTTCTATTTTACTCGAAAGAATTTATACTCAATTAAACAATAAATCATTACGAATTCGATTTGGTATACTTAAATTGAGTAATAACTTTGATTCTCGTACTAATTGGATTGATTTTACGAGGGAAGGGGTTTCGGTTTGGTTATTGGGTTATTGGGTCTAGGGTTTTCGGATTTGGTTTCAACTCAGGGGTTTTGGGTCTTGGGATAGGGTTTTTCGGATCTAAGGCATAAGGTTCGGTTTTGATGGGTTTCGGCTAGGGTGTCGGCGGCAGGCCAAGGGGAGGGAGAGAGAGAGAGTGGGGTGGTTCGGCGGCAGCAAGGGAAGAGAAGAGAGAGAGGGATGGGGGTGGTTCGGCGGCAGCAAGGGAAGGGAAGAGGGAGAGAGGGGGTTGGGTTTTGTGGCCGGCGGCAGGGGAGGGAAAGAGAGGAGGGAGGTGGCGGCACAAGAAGGAGGAACAAGGGGAGGGGGCGGCCAAGAAGGAAAAAGAGAGAGAGAGAACAAAAGAAAAACTTACAGGATTGATTGAAACAATTGAGGATGAGAAGGGAGGAGAGGATTTGGATTGATCATATATTTGCATGTGGGCTAAATTTAAACTTGAACATTTTCTAATTTGGGCTTACTAGTTGGGCTAAGAATATATAATCACAATTAATATGCAGAAATTAAATATACCTTTCCTGTAAATAAATAAAACATTTTTGTTATTTATTTGATTGCCTTTTATAATTTATTTTCTGAACTATATATATATTATTCATATCTTTATGTTGTTCTAATTTAGGATTCTAAATTTAAAACATACCCTGATTCAGAGGCGTTACAGGTATAGAAACTTACAAATTGTCCTTAAGCAAGAAAGAAAAAATACGTTCTAGAGAAACTCATTCCTGAAAAACTAAAAGATGATGATAAAGCAGTTATTCCTTCTGCTATTTTATAGAGTTATGAGAAACATGTTAATGATGACCTTGATGTCACTTGTCTCATGCTTACAATAATGAATTATGAGCTTCAGAAGTAGCTTGAGAAATTAAGTGCTTATGACATAATTGTGTAGCTCCGTGAATTGTTTCAAGTTCAAGCTCGCACAGAGAGATTTGAGACATCAAAGGCATATATCAATGGAAACTACCAGAAGGGAGCCCATTCATTCCTCATGTACTCAAGGTGATGGGGTACGTTGAGAATCGGGATCGGTTGGGCTGTCCCCTTGATAGGAGTAAATTATATAGACTTTTACATAGAGTTTTGCCTCTAGTATTAGTCCAATTTCCTTGATTTTAAAATAGTTTAGTTAGGTTTACACTAGGAATCACCAGTTACTCTCGTGTTTTACTTGTCAATGCAAGAAATATAACAAAACAACACAAAAGAGCAACATTACGAGTCGTGATCATGTTAACATAGATCGTAATCCATTTAAGGAAGAAGAAGGCCTTAGCACAACTCTCAACACATTATGAGTCGTGATCATGTTAACATACGTCGCGCAACTCTCGACGCTCGACTTCCATTTAGCTAGGTTTCAAACTGAGCAATGATTGTTGAAAGAAAAAAAAAAGGAATTAAATTGGCAAGTGGTACGATCAGAGAGAGAGAGTTGGAGTTGCGAACTCGCGAGTCGGACTTGCTCATTTGCATTTCATAAATGAATCCGACCGATGATTAAAAGGACGCGATATATCGAAATGAATCTTAGTGAGTCTCCGATTTGTGGGCCACAGTAATTACGTTGCTTTTTTATTGAGAAATTTGGATATATACCCATTACAACTTCTTTAATTAGATATTTATCCATCTAAAATTGAAAATTATATATTTCTCCATCTAAACATAACATATTTATTAATATACCCATTTTTATTTTTTCTCACTAAAAATTATTAATTAATATTAATTAAATATTTCAATGACTGTTTTGCTCTTATTAATTAACCACCTCAATTGCTCCCTTCACCACTGGAAACTTAATGCCTTAGCACACAACTACACTTGGGATCTTGTTTCTCTACCATCCGATCGTCATGTTATTGGGTGTAAATAGATTTATAAAATCAAGAAAAAATCGGATACTTCCATTGAGTGGTTTAAAGCTCGTCTTGTGGCAGAAGGTTATACTCAAGAAGAAGGCATTAATTATCATGAAATGTTTAGTCTTGTTGTCAAACCAACAACTATTCGTTTGATTCTCTCCCTCGCCGTCACTCATGGTTGGGACATTCGCCAACTAGATGTGAACAATGCTTTTCTTCATGGTTTACAATATGTATCAGAAATTACTAATTCCAAATATGATTCTGATGTGTTTTAAATCACATAAACTGTAACATGTAGGCATCTTTTTTAGGATTCATTTCTGAGTACATTTGCTGTCATATGACCATTTTTTCCTTTTGCTTCTGTGACATATTGCAGAGGTGGGTTTTTATTCTCATTTCTGTTTTGTATATGTCATCTTATATATTTATCAAGCTGGTTAACTTAAAATTCTTATTTGGTATGTAGAATGCAAACAAGAAAAAGTAAAAGCTGGAGAAGGATGACAATTCTAAAAATCAAAAGCTGGAGAAGGTTAACTTTAAAATTGTCATTCCTGTTTTGTATTGTTTATGAAATTTTGAGGATTTCAACAAATTAATACTTCCGCTCTAGTAAGTTATCCGGGTTCTGCTTTTATGATGAGCCTAATTTGATATTGGACCAGCGCGCACTCTAAATTCAACTTTTTCTGAACCATTTTTATCATAGTTGCAGGATATAATTCCTGATAAATCTCTACAAGGGCGTAGTTCCATAAATAGTAAAATATTGAATGAGGAGCTTCTATTTATCTTGGAGGAGTTAAATTCAAAAGAAATACAAATAATAGCACAAAGATATATATGGCCTTAGTGATGGTACATACATATCACTGAAGGAAGTTGGCCAGCATTTTAATTTGTCTTCATTTTTTAGTTCATTTATTTTGTTATTTTGCCTCTCTCAATCTAAAAAAGAAAACCATGGGCACAACCAATAGTGAAAAAAATTCATTCAGTACTAAGAAAATGGCACCGTCTCAATGTTAAGTTGTAATGTCTTTTAGAAAATTACTCTTTGATAAGAAGCCTCTTTTAATTTGTCCGTACCTTCAAGATTAATTGTTCCTATAAAGTACATAACAACTTTCATTTTCATTGTTTTTCTCCTTCCATTATTTCTGTTAACTGACTATCCATTTATGTATGACATGAATGCTTTTATAGAAATTTTATCTGCTTTGCGCAAACAAGTACAAATGATATGGTCAGATATGTTCATTATTTCTGTTGACCTATATGAATTGTTAATTTATGTTATTTGGTTATTCTTGCTTTAATTTAGAATATGGTTGGATGGTGGGGAGAAGAGAGAGAGAGAGAGAGAGAGGGTGAGAGCATGCTAGAGAAATCGGGAGAGATGGGCATATCGGTGTTGGGTTTGTACCGGTAAAAAAAAAAACAAAAAATATTGCTGGAGTGGTATTTTGAAATTAAGTTTGAAATTGTATGGAGGTAGAAGTTGTGAAATTAATTTTGAAATTGTACTGTGACAGCTATTTTATAATTGCTAATCAATTTCATGGATGAAGATGTTCTTAGGACATCTATATCCCAGCAACTCAAATGAGTTTCTAAATAACTGTTAACCACTTTTTAGAAATTAAGATCTCTAAAGTTTTGTAATTCTAATATTTATAAAATTAATTTTAGAGTTTCTATTAAGTCACACCAGTAACAAATTAAAAGGCAAAATAATTTGAATCAATCATTTGACTAACATTGAATTTATAAACAGTTTCTTAATAAAAAATTTTACTGTATAGTTTCTAAATAAAAAAACTCTCCTACATCTCTCAAACCGAATTAGAAACTGGTACATCAAATTAAAAACTCTTATAATACCATAGACGTAGATATTCTAGGTTTAAATTGACTCTCTCTAGCTTGAGCATGGTGCATGTGAACCAATCCCTATGACAGTGGGACCCCATATGTTAATTCTCCTTAGACAGAGTCCATTCACCTTTTCCATTTTTGATTTCCAGCGCCTTCTTTGTCCCCATCCAGAGGCATGTAGGCTCCATCTGTCAGGGTTTTGTTAAATGCCCTCAAAAGTGTACCCAGTAGTCCATTGAGGTCTTCTTCTAGATGTACCCCACTTTGTGCACCCCTATATGTACCGAGAACTTAGAAAAATCATATTAAATCAACCGGTTGGATATTTTGTGACTTCTTTACATCAAAATTCATGAAATTTTATGTAGAATACTGTCATGAATTTTATTTCAAGAAAATCACTGTCCATACTTAATGATTTTCAAGAAATTAGGATTTTGGGGGCTACTTTCTTCACCAATTTCTCATAAATTAACAGGGTAAATTTCTTAGATTAAATTCCCAATATTGAAGGGTCCAACATGACTGAACCGATCAGGTTCTGGTCCAGGTGGTGATGCGGCGGCTAGCTTGGGTGGGATGGGTCGGCTCGGCTCTAGGCCGAGAGAGAGAGGAGGGGAGGTGAGAGACCGATCGGCTGGCGTTGAGCAGTTCGGATCGATTGTTTGAACTTTGAAAGGAGAAATATAAAGCCATATTCGAAACGGATCTGCGCTATGCATATTACAGTAGCTCTCATTTATATACTTAATATTTATTTCATTCAAATTCATTATTCAGAACAACATCTATAGATCAACTTTAACAAAAGACCAATAACCATATAAAATTCTGGGAATTAGGGGTGGGCAAAATTCATAATTTATTTAAATTTACTTGACTTTATTTCAAACAAACATGATATAAATTTCGGGGTCATATATCGTTATCATAAGTGGGTAGGTAGCTCTAGCATTGTTTGATATTGTAAAGCTCCTGCATCAAAAAATGATCAAATCAGGCGATAATCAACCCAAACCATATTATAGTATTTTGCTCACGCTCACCTAATCTTTTGTCCCTCTCTTATTAATTAACTGTTATCGTTATCACAAGTGAGTAGGTACTGGTAGCTCTAATATTGTTTGATACTGTAAAGCGATCGTGAATCAAATAATCAAATCAGGAGATAATATATAAACCCAACCCATATTCTAATATTTTGCTCACGCTCACCTAATCTTTGGTGATCCTGTCCCTCTATTAAATAATTGTTCATTAAGGAGCATCAAATAATCAAATCTGGGGACAAAATCATTTATAGGATTTTGCTGACGCTCACCAAATATTTGGTGATCCTGTCCTACTACTGTATATTAAGGAGCATAAAATAATCAAATCAGGAGATAAGAAACCCAACTCATTTATAGTTTGTTGCTCGATCATGTCCCTGTATTCATTGGTGATCCTGTCTTTCTATTCATTTCCCTGTACATGTACTAATTGTTGAGCAGGATTATTGTCCAAAAAGCTTTGGACAATTTTTATTCAAAGTCATATTTAAATCGTTCGATCGATGTCAAAATTTATGCGAACAATCTAGATCACTACTACAGAAATGGGCTCTACTAACAGACAAAAAAGGCCTCTAATAATGGTTTTCTCATCGTTAGTGGTCAACACGATAGAATAAGGGAGGCACAATTTGTAGCGTATTCTATGTTAACGCTAGCAAATGAGTTAATTTTTTAATAATTTTGTACTAAAACCGCTAGAAAATAATAGTTTTTCTAGTAGTTGGGTACTTGGAACCAATCGAAAAGGGTTGCTCTGTGCATAAAATAAAAAATCCCCTCACAAAGAGGGTAATAGCTTTGACCGGCTATAACTTTATGTAGAAAACTTGTTTTCAGCGTTCAACCACTTTTCAGAAATCTTGTGAGGAGATATCAATTTTTGAAACTAATCATAGTATTACCTTCAAGGGCTGCGGCACAGTCATAATTGCCAAAATACTATTTTAGGGTATCAAAATTGCAATTGAAGTTTTTGATTAATAACGGTAAGTTATGAAGCTGATTTTAAATGCAAAAAAATATCCTCATTATGCCAAGAGCAACAATGACACACTATATCAAAAGACAAAACTGATTAGACAGATAATCCTTGTAAGTTATAAAACCAGAAGAATTACCTTCATTATGCCAATGAGCAACAATCCCACACTATTTCAAAAGAACAAACTAATTAGACAAATAATCCTTATAAGTTATAAACTCGGTGCTCAAATCAATCTACATTTACCAAATGGCTAGGGTTTGAGAAAATCAGATCTGGGAGAAGCGGCTAGGGTTTGATAGAATCAGATCTGAGGGAAAAGAGGATGTGTGATGGGGTTGGATTTCGAGATGGAGTAGACACTAGTGGAAAAATTGGAATCAGGATCGGTTTTTACAAACAACCGATCCTAATTGAACACATATTAGGATCAGTTGTTTGTAAAAACCGATCCTGATAGTATCAGGATCGGTTCTAACAAACAACCGATTCTAATTCCTATGTATCAGGATCGGTTGTTTCCAAACAACCGATCCTGATTCTTTTTTTTTTCAGACCCAACATTAAAAAAACAAAAAAAGTATCAGGATCAGTTTTTTCCAAACAACTGATCCTGATTTTTTTTTTTCAGAACCAACATTAAAAAAAAAAAAAAGTTATCAGGATCGGTTTTTTCAAAAAACCGATCCTGAATTTTTTTTTTTTCAGAACCAACATTAAAAAAAAAAAAGTTATCAGGATCGGTTTTTTCAAAACAACCGATCCTGATATATTTTTTTTTTTTTCAGAACCAACATTAAAAAAAAAAAAAAGTATCAGGATCGGTTTTTTCAAAACAACCGATCCTGATTTTTTTTTTCAGAACCAACATTAAAAAAAAAAAAAAAAAGTTATCATGATTGGTTTTTTCAAAAAAACCGATCCTGATTTTTTTTTTTCAGAACCAATATTAAATAAATAAATAAAAAGTTATCAGGATCGGTTTTTTCAAAATAACCGATCCTGATTTTTATTTTTTCAGAACCAACATTAAAAAAAAAAGTATCAGGATCGGTTTTTTCAAAACAACCGATCCTGATTTTTTTTTTTTTCAGAGCCAACATTAAAAAGAAAAAATAGAAAGTTATCAGGATCGGTTTTTTCAAATAACCGATCCTGATTCTTTTTTTTTTTCAGAACCAACATTAAAAAAAAAAAAGAGCTATCAGGATCGGTTTTTTCAAAACAACCGATCCTGATTTTTTTTTTTTCAGAACCAACATTAAAAAAAAAAAAAAGTTATCAGGATCGGTTTTTTTGAAATAACCGATCCTAATACTAATTTGACGGTTTAATTCTGTTTCGCGTCTTTGTACTTACAAAAATTTTAGGACTCAATACTAATAGGATCGGTTCAATAAATAACCGATCCTAAAAATAATCAGGATCGGTTATTTCGAAATAACTGATTCTAAAAACAATCAGGATCGGTTATTTCAAAATAACCGATCCTGATAACTCCTGCTTAGTTCTTATTTTCATTTCGCGCCTCTCATTTTCAACTTAGCGTCTTTCTCTCTCTCTGTGTGTCCGTCTCTCCCTCTAAATCCTCAGACCTCCGTGTCTCTCCTCTCTCTGTCTCCGTCTCGTCTCTCCCTCTCCTCCGTGTCTCTCTGTCTCTGTCTCTCCGTCTCTCCCTCTCAAAGCCGAGCCTCTCGAACCTCCAGCTCAATTGCGTTAATTTTTAATTTTTTTTATTGTTTCAAAAATTAATTAATGGTGTTTGTATATTATTTTTCAGTCTTGAGGACATCTCGCTCAAGTTACTTAATCATCCGCCCGATCAACTATCACGGTATTAGCTTTATCTAATTTTCTCATTATTATACTTTTAAAACACATTTTTTTTTTTGTATTTTCAATTTATTTATTTATCTTTTTTCATTTGAGCAAGGCTTTTTGAAACTATCTTTTTATTTATCTTAATCATCCGGCCGATCAACTATCTTTTTTCATTTGTATTTTAAATTTCAATTTTATTTTGCTATTGCACCAAATTTCTTTAACTATTGTACTTCTTTTTGTGTTTCATGAATTTTATTTTGTGTTCTTAATTGGTTTTGAGCTCCAATAAATCAATGGTAAATAAAAAAAAAAAATTATGCTGGCCAGCAAATATATATGGAAGCTGGCCAAATAAAAAAAAAAAAAATTTAGATCCAATATAACATCAGGATCGGTTGTTTGATAAAACCGATCCTGATAGTATAACATCAGGATCGGTTGTTTCAAAAAAACTAATCCTGATTCTTTTTTTCTTTTTTTTCAGAACCAACATTAAAAAAAAAAAAAGGTATCAGGATCGGTTATTTCAAAACAACCGATCCTGATTTTTTTTTTCTTCAGAACCAACATTTAAAAAAAAAAAAAGTATCAGAATCGGTTTTTTCAAACAACCGATCCTGATAGTAACTATCAGGGTCGGGTGTTTCAAACAAACTGATCCTGATAGTTACTATCAGGATCGGTTGTTTCAAACAACCGATCCTGATAGTATAACATCAGGATCGGTTGTTTGAAACAACCGATCCTGATAGTAACTATCAGGATCGGTTAAATAATCGATTCAGATTATTGTAAGTATCAGTATCGCCTTCATCAGGATCGGTTGTATTCCGATACTAATATGCATATATAACCGATCCTGATTCCATATTTTCCACTAGTGAGAGAGGACGCGAGATCTAAGAGAAGAGACGATCTAGCTAGACGATGAAGAGGGTTGCAAAATTTTTGATTTAAGCTAGAATTCATTATGGTCTTCTTCTATCAGTTCCAAGTGTAGAATCGATATTAGAAGTTGAGAAACGTATTCTATCATTCTACAGTAAAAAATCGATAGAAAAAGGTCATTTTCTTTAATCGATTCTAAGTGTAGAACTGATACAAGAAATGTGACACTTATTATATCGATTATACAGTAAAAAAACCGATTGAATAAGGTCATCTTGTTATATCAGTTCTAAGTCTAGAGCCGATATAATTAATGAGACACTTTTTCTATCTGTTTTAAAGAACAAACCAATAGAAAAAGTTGAACCTCTTCTAACGGTTCACCGTTTTGAACCGATTGAAAAAAATAAACAATCTTTTCTATCGGTTTTTTACTGTAGAACCGATAGAATTATGATCAATTAATTACTAAACTTACCACAACATCTCTGTACTTTTGGTTTTGGCCAAAAATGTTTCAAACCGTTAGAAATCAGTCGTTAGAAGATTTCATTTTTGTAGTATTGGATTCACGAGGCCTTTGAAATTTATTGAGTTATAAATTGTTTGCATGAATAATCTTACTACAGATCCAACGGTTTGAATCCAACTTTGAATTTAATTTATACAAAACTCTTTGTCCAAAACCTTTTGTATTAAAAAAATAATACATCTATTTATAATTTCGCTATTAAAAATTATGACAACAGTGATCCCTTTTGTTTGTGTATAAAATCTGTCTATACCGTAAAGCATGTAGCGAGTTTATTATACCTAAATCCAGCCTTCAATTACTATAAACATTAAAAAACATGTATGTCCAGAGGAAGAGAATAATAGACAATCTAACTCGTATATCCATCCGTTCTCTCCATTCCTTTTTTTACTTCTGTTTTGGTCCGGATCCCCTCAAGTAACCCAAAATTTGAGTTCAAATCCAGACCGTCCGATGCTAATTTAGTCCGAGATAGAATACACGGTGCTCCTTTAATATTCATGCCAAACTAAAAAATTGTGTTAATTTGGGATCCGAATACTGTTTATTTTTGACAAGAGCATGCAAGCATGCCTGGCTGTTCACGAGCTCTCCTCACCTGCGTCCTTATAAAAAACCAGAAAAAGATTCATAGTGGATCGATACATCCAAAGCTACTCTCAATCCGACACACTCTCTTTCTCTCCAGTTGAACTGTTTACCGGAGTAAGATTTCAGAGTGCAGAAGAAATGTGGAGGTTGAAGGTGGCGGAGGGCGGGAGTCCATGGCTGAGAACGACAAACGATCATGTGGGGAGACAGCTGTGGGAGTTTGATCGCGATTCTGGATCGCAAGAGGAGAGAGACGAGGTCGAGAGAGCTCGCGAGGCGTTTCGTGCTAATAGATTCCAAATGAAGTGCAGTTCTGATCTCATCATGCGCCTCCAGGTCATAATTTGTTTCACATTTTTAAATTTTTTTTTTAAATTTATATATGATGTGTAAACAGGGCTGTACTCGGAGCGAATTCGGAGCAGATAATGGCAATGCCAAATTGGTATGTGTCCTTTAATGAATAGAAATGAACACAAATACAAGTAGTAAAAAGATGACAAATTTAAATGTCAAATCCACTTTAAATGAATACAAATATAAAGGAGATAATTCACAAATACGGATACGAAATGAATAATTATTGGATAATTATGTTATGAACCGTAAGATACATAGAAAAAATATGATGAATAAAAAAAAATATAACTAACTAATAAAAAGATAATATAAGAAACTAATACAATATTATATCTATGGTAAAAGGTTGATGTACATGATACGTGCCATGCATGCTACTTATTTTATAATTGTCACAAAAATGCACGATTTCCAAGCGCCTTGCTGGAGCGCTCTCTGAGTCCGGATGCGGACAAAATGTTTAATTGGTCCCACAACACATATATGGACAAAATCTTCTTGTGTTTGTTTTTAAATCGTTGAATCTTGTTTTCTTAATTAAGCATTCTTTTATTTATGGGAAATGTCAGTAGTTCATGTCGCTGTTAGGGAATTAAAGCAACTATAATAGTACTTGGTATTGACAAATATAATAGTCTTTTGGGTTTTAATTAATATTTTTATTATGTTTCGGCTTTCGATCAACAATGCTCCGACATTTTTATTTATATCCAAAGTTAATTACAAAATAATAAAATGGCTAGAGCCGTTTGGTTTTATTAAAAATGCCCAAACCAGTTAGAAAATGGCCGGTCCTATTTAAATAGAAAACCGGCCATTTTCTGGCCGGTTCTCTCTGTTTTTTTTTTTAGACACAAATAACTAAAATGTTGAAATATAACACTAAAAAATTGAATTATTTTTAAATATTTGTTAGATTACTTTTTTATATATATAATTAACATATTTTTACTAAAATACGCTAAATTACTTGAAATTATGTTAATTTACGCTGAATTACGCTAAATTACTTGAAATTATGTTAATTTACGCTAAATTATGCTAAATTACAATAATTATGTAAAATTATACTAAAATACGGTAAATTACGCTAAATTATGCTAAATTACATATGAATAAGGCCGATTTTGTACCATCTTTCATAAATCATAAAAAATAGTAAAAAAATGTCGATTTCAAATCTCTTCCAATTATAATATTGAATAATTCAACGTTCAAATGGGTCCCCTTCATAATTATATTTAAAGCAAATAATGTATTTAAAATATGTTTGTGTGCAGTTCAATCGTCATCATCTTCTTTTTTTTTTTGTTCTTTTTATTCTGAAGCGCTCATTTGTGTGTAATTAAAATGTCGATTTTATGCAGTTTGCAAGACTGAATCCGCTTGAGTTGGACCTTCCAGTAATAAAACTAACAGAAAACGAGGAAGTGACAGAAGAATCAGTGGTAACGTCTCTAAGGAGAGCAGTTAGTCGATATTCTACATTACAATCAGATGACGGACATTGGGCCGGGGACTATGGAGGCCCATTGTTTCTCATGCCCGGCCTGGTACTTCTTTTCTCCTAATATTAAATAATGCTTCTTAACTAACTATGAATTACAAAAAATATTATAATTATTTGTTCAAAATTCTCTTGTTTAAAACAGATAATATGTTTATATGTTACTGGTGCATTGCATACTGTTCTATCACCAGAGCATCAAAAGGAGATCATACGCTATATCTACAATCATCAGGTACGTTTTTGTTAGGGGTAGAACTAGAAAATTCAGATAGGAAATGAAACGTAAAATGCATAATATGTGAAAATACATAATGTGTGGTCACTGAATTTCGAACAAAGTCCCTACAACCACTAAATGAAATTCTAACCACTAGTCTATAAGCCCACACTTATCATTCATGAGGAATGCTGGACATTATAAAAACTTTTAACCAAAATGAAAATTAAATTAAATGATTAAAATTTTTGCGAATGAAATAACAGAACAAAGACGGAGGATGGGGATTGCATATGGAGGGGCACAGCACCATGTTTAGTTCTGTGTTGACTTACGTTGCTTTGCGGTTGCTTGGCGAAGGGGCCAATGACGGAGATGGCACCATGGAGAAAGCAAGGGATTGGATATTAAGCCATGGCTGTGCTACTGCTATTTCTCCATGGGGCAAAATGTGGCTCTCTGTTAGTGCCAAAATTTATCCTCTTTTTAACATTTTTACTTTAATTTGCAAGCTAAATCGTACCAGAACTTCACTTTACTGTTTTACATTAATATTTTCAGGTACTTGGAGTGTTTGACTGGTCTGGGAATAATCCTCTACCACCTGAGATATGGCTACTTCCGTACATTCTCCCTATTCATCCGGGTACCTACATTATTTAACATTTATTTGCCATGTTAACATTTTGTTTATGATAGTCTCTTCATATATTAAACAATCACACAAAATTCACAGGAAGGTTGTGGTGTTACACTCGGATGACTTATTTGCCGATGTCTTACATATACGGAAAGAGATTTGTTGGTAAAATCACGCCGCTGGTATTGGAACTAAGAAAAGAACTATACTCGATTCCATATGAGAAAATTGATTGGAACAAGGCTCGCAACAAGTGTGCTAAGGTTTGTTTGCTCATTGTAATTTCTCTCCTTTATATTGTACTTTTCTCTCCTTTTGATTTGCTACAGCAAGATTTGTGGTATGTAGGAAGATTTGTTCTATCCTCGCCCAAAGATACAAAATATAATGTGGGCCACACTTCACAAGCTTGTAGAACCAGTTCTATTGTACTGGCCCGGTAACAAACTGAGGGAGAAGGCTCTTAACACGGCCATTGAGCATATCCATTATGAAGATGAGAACACTCGTTACATTTGCATTGGTCCTCTGAACAAGGTAAGCTTTTTCTTACCTTTGTGATTAGTGAATTACTCTTAGTAGGGGTGTCAACGGGTACAAACTTGTCGGATGGAAGCATTTTCATATCCTCACCTTTTAAAATAACGAAAAAAAAAATTTACCCTTACCCGTACCCGATAAGTTAAAGGAAAAAAAACTTTACTCATATCAGTCTTATTGAATATGGTACGGGTCAAGTAAAATAGATACATATGGGTCATCAATAAAACTATATAAATAAATAAATACTAGTATCGTACCCGTGCTTTGTAACGGGAATATTATAAGATTGAACATTAAGATTGAACAGAGAGACATAATAAATAACAGTAAAAAAACAACAGCAAATGACTGCTTTAATTTAACAACCTTTTGTGCATGTCAGTGCATACACAATTTTTTTTATTTTTTTTAGAATTATTTACAACACAAATGAAAAATATATACTAAATTTGAAGTTGAATAATAACTAATAATTGTTTTATTTCTTCATTCAATACATATGGTAAAGAAAATGTTCTTATTTATCCAATTGATAATGTCATAGGAAGGTGATTTTTCTTACTGTTTACACCAAGAAAACAAAGACAAAATTGTTTGATCTACAACAAACAAATCAAATATAACATAAAAAAATATATATATTGAAATATCATTGCCAGTGTAATCCTCTCCGATGTAGTCCAACATTTCTAAAAATAAATAAACAAAATATAAAAAGTAGAGCACTCTGATTCATTATATGTGACAATTACATTTATCAAAACTGGCCCAAAGGCTATTTTTTTTTCTAACACTAAGTTAAAAAAAAAAATTAGATTCCTAAGTTGAACTTTCATAAAGCAAAAGTGTTGTTCACATGTCTCATTTTTTTTTCCATCTCCAGCCTATTTTTGTGGTAAATTCTTTTTCTCCACTAGCTAGGTCCATCTTTTCCTATAGTAACTGTGACATATGGCTCAACAATATTGACTTGTAGTTTGCTATCAACGACATCTTCAATCACATGAGATTCAAAATCAACAATTCTGTTGTCATAAAACAACTGACAAGCGATAAAAACATGTAGCAGGAAATATAATATGAGAATTTAAATTGATTTTGGGAACAACGAGATGAAGAGACTGAATTTAAGAGTTTTACACTATTAAAGAAACAAAAATATTCTCTATATTGAAATTCTAATCCATAAAAAAACATATTGACAAAAAAAAGACTAAAAAATGTATTTACCATTATTAGAAATTGAAACAAACCTTATATGTTAGTCGCAATTGTAGTCTCTTCTTAGATGAAGATGAAAAATGAATGCTTCAATTCAACAGAAGGTGTTTCTCGGTAATTAAAGTTTTGCATGTGAGATCAGCATACCCTCTAAAGGGGTTTCAATGAGATGAATTGAAATAAATAAATAAAATGAATTTAAGTACCGATCCGAGGGGTTTCTCGGTAACCCTCACCAAGAGAACATCAAGGTTTTTTTTATTGAGACCGAAACTACTGCCCACATGAGGGTAGGAATTTTCTGCCCCATGTGTCACTGACACATGAGTTTGGGGCAAAACTATATCCTAATATTTAAATGTCTAAACTCATCGGGTTCCACCTGTTAGCGACACCGGTGGCAGGAAATTCCTGCCCCCATGTGGACAGGAGATTCGATTTCTTTTTTATTAACCACGAGTAGATATTGATAATTTCCTGAGTGAGATCACGGAGGCAATAACACCAGAACACCAGAGTGATATCAATGTTTTCATTTCTTTGAGATCAATATTTTCTATGATATCAATATTTCAGAGAAAATTATGATATCAATATAATAATGGTCTGATCAAATATTTTCGTATTCGTGAAATTAGGAATTTTGATATAAAAAATTCCCCTGATATAATATCATGTATATATATATATATATCAATGAAAATTCCTTAATCGTGAAATGAGACAGGTAATTTTTTTGATATCGGATCAATATAAATGAAAATTCCTTAATCATGATACCCGATCAATTATATTCCTTAATCGTGAAATTATGATATTTGAGAATCAAAAGAGAACCAAACAAAGGAGATATCTCCATTTAAGAAAAAAAAATATCGATTTCCATTATGCTCAATTGAAGAAGGAGAATAAATAATCATATTTCTATTGTCTGCATAATTGGATGTAGGTGAAATAAGAAATATATTTCCCGTAGATAAATATCATTAAGAACTGAATTACCTCAAATTTAATTGTAACATATAGTGTGGTTGTACGTGCGAGTCTTCTTTTAACTAAATTTAAACTTTTACACATAAAAGAGATGCATTTAATCAAAAGATGACATATTATGTGATTGGAGAACTGATATTAAAAATGAAATTTCATCTTTCAATTGTAGTCGTTGTCGGATCAGGACATCAACGTGCTTAATATAAGAATGGAGATATATAGATATAATTTTATTTTTAATAATTACCGTATAGAGTAACGGGTACTAAATTGTCTTTACGCGTATTCTTAACGATTATGTTAATGAAAAAAACTTTACCCTTACCTGTACCCGATAAGCTAAAAAAAAATCTTACCTCTACCCATATTATTGAATACAATATCGGTCGGGTAAACGGAATAAAAGGGAACCATTGAAACCCTACTATGAAGAAAGATGCATGCTTGTAATTGCTAATGCTAGGTTTTGGTTTGAATAGGTGCTAAATATGTTGTGTTGCTGGATAGAGGATCCGAACTCGGAGGCGGTTAAGCTACACATCCCTAGAATATATGATTATCTATGGATTGCCGAAGACGGCATGAAAATGCTTTCGTACAATGGTAGTCAACTGTGGGATACTGCATTTGCTATTCAAGCTATCTATGCTACAGGTCTAATTGAAGAGTACGCACCTACCCTTTACAAGGCTCATGATTACGTCAAACATTCTCAGGTACCCATAACTTGTGCAGAAAATTTGTAAACATAAAAAAGTATATGTAATAACATAAAATTGGTTTCTAAAGGTTCTTGCGGATTTTCCTGGGGATCTTAGTTACTGGTACCGTCACATATCTAAAGGAGCATGGACGTTCTCTACAGCAGATCACGGCTGGCCTGTTTCTGACTGCACTGCTGAGGGCCTGAAGGTACTTATTGATTATATGTGGAAAAAGCTTTTTTTTTATCAGAAATTTCAAATACAACTAACAACTCGCGATTGCGGGGATTTGTTTTTTCTTGGTCAGGTCGCATTGCTACTGTCAAAGTTACCTCAAGGGATGGTGGGTCAGCCTATTGTAGCAAATAGGTTGTATGATGCTGTCAATATTATTTTATCACTGATGGTACGTGTACTTCACTATTGAAAAATTAAGTAATGCATCTTGAACAATATACATAGAAGGAAAATCGGAATCGGATTTGAAACTCGGATTTTTTTTTAGAAACTTGCTTTTCACTAAAATAATAAAAAAAGTAAGTAAAAATTATTTTTGAAAAAAATTATGTTAAGACAAATAAAGAATTACATGAGAAATTATTGCTGAAATTATTTTTTTCTTTTAATGTTCAATAAGTTAAAATTAATGTCAAATCAATTTAAATAAAAATGACAAACTCCACAGCAGGGATTGTCTCCATTTCTTTTAATAAAAATCTATGTTTCAGATACGCCAAAATAGGCTCCGTACCCGTGTCGGACACGTATCCGATACCGATACGCGTCCGATACGGCATCGATACGTATCCGATACGCCAGCTGGCGTATCCGCCTACGTGGCGTATCCTTACTCGGCGATACGGTCGCCGATACTCCGTTGACACTCCAGGATACGTCAATTAACATGCGGATACGGCTGGATACGGAGGGACATGCGTGAGCCGCCGCACCCGCACCCGTGAGCCGCGCCCATGAGCCGGCCCGCACCCGTGAGCCACGCAAACACCGAGTTTCAAATAAGTGATTTTTTTGCTGCCGCTAGGATTCGAACTCAGGCTATCCCCATGTTGGCCAAAATCTTTATCAACCAGCTACATTGCACTTGTGTATTATTCCAATAGCCATAATATTTAATATATACTTAATTTAAGCCTTATTTTTTATAGTTTGAGCTTTTAATTAAATTTTTTATGATTATCTAAATACAATATATATAATATATAAATAATAAAAAATAATATATATATATATAATTAGCGTATCGTATCCGGGATTTTTGAAAATTACCGTATCGCCGAATCCGTATCGTATCCGATACGATACCCATACCTGTATCCATGCAACATAGATAAAAATTAACGAGACAGTAAGCTTGTGTCCATTTCGTCGGAGTTGGCTAGCGACCTCTTCAGATATATCGTAGATTGTCTCCATTTCATCTCCATTGATTTCTCTGGTACTGCGATGTGGGTCACGTATTAATAATTTGGGCCCACCTGCAGCGTCGTTCTTTCTAAAGTTTTTCTGCCCCGCACTTGACCGAACAGCCCGAGAATAGCGAGAACCCTTCTTGTCCAATCAGCATTTTGACCCAGTCAAAATCGCAAATTTCTCCCCCAAATTCGACGTGAGTCGTAAGTCGTAACACTTCGCTTCTTCTGCAGCGAGCTTAATTCTCGTTGTCAGAATCAACACAATCAAATAGAATGGAACAAGTAATTTGAATCAATTTGGGATAAGAAGGAAAAAATATCTAATAGGAACTCGAATGCCAGAACAAGGCAATTCGCCAAATGTTTAGAGTAATTTCTAGATACAACTCCACAGGAGCTTAAGCCTTATATAGGCGATGCAAAATGTGAAAGAAAGTAGATAAAATAGTGAAGGAAATAACGAAATTATTCACGGAGTGCCAACTCAGCGTAAAGAGCTGACGTGGCCTAACAACTCCAATAGAATTACCCTTTGCCAGTGAACCGTTCGCTCACTCCTCTCTCCATTTGCTACATACTGGTGCCTCTTGTGCTGACTACTTGGCCCGCCTTGTCAGGGGCTCTCCCTTCCGCGCTCTCATGTGGAGTAGGGACCCCACTGTCAGTTGTAGTGTTTGATTTAATTCGCTGACCCATTTGCTTGACCGTCCTGCCCCGATATCCTTCTTCTTCAGTTGAACCTTCTTGTCCAACGGTCATCCCAAATCAACAATTTCTCGTCGCATCTTCTCAAGAATTGCTTCAAATCGTGAGAATTGTCTCCAAACCGGCTCCAAACGTCAAGTATCGGTGAATAGTCGCTTGATTCAGTCGGTTTGAATCGGTTTTTCACTGAAACATCGCCCACCGAGGAACACGGTCCAAAATCGGATCGCCGACGGCCGATTCCGATCCAACTCGGGATCGGCCGATTTTTCCTTCTACGACGAATACTTCACAATTGCAATTTTTTTATTATATGCTTAATTAATTTGATAATTTTTAGTGATTTGATAATACTATCTTGTTTTTGTATTGCCTCTTTTCCATGTAGAATGAGAATGGTGGTTTTGCTACCTTTGAACTCACAAGATCTTACGCATGGATGGAGGTTAGTATTGCTACATGCAATCCTCTATAATTTTGTGTACCAAATGTGGTTCTTAATTCTTTATATATAGCAAAATTAATTAATTCTTGTATGTAACAGTCTTGTATTTTTTTTTTGAAATATACTCTGAATAATTATGGGAACTATAATTGTGCTTCTGCTACTGAAAAATGCAGCTGATAAATCCTGATGATACATTTGGAGACATTATGATAGACTACCCGTAAGAACAACAATCTCACAACCTTTTTATATATATATATATATATATATTATCTTAATCAAAATCCAATGACATTGAGCCCATGTAAAATTGCATTGACAGATCTGTAGAATGCACGTCAGCTGCAATACAGGCTCTGACTGCATTTAGAAAGATATACCCAGGTCACCGTACAAAAGATATAGATACATGTGTAAGGAAAGCAGTCGACTATATCGAATCGATTCAACGACCTGACGGTTCATGGTATGCACTGTACTCTATTTTATTCCCATTTAGTTTAACCAACAATTAAAATAAGAGTGCTGATACTGTGCCTCTGGATTTGGCCCCCTTATTTCACCTACCTCCTATGATTGTGAGCCCCCTCACAACAGTGGGTCCCACCCAGCCTTTTTTTTTTTAAGTTGTTTATTTGTTTGTTTGAGCAACAGGTACGGTACATGGGCAGTTTGTTTCACGTATGGAATATGGTTTGGAGTCAAGGGTTTAATAGCAGCTGGAAAGACATACGAGAACAGTGCTTCCGTAAAAAAAGCATGTGATTTTTTGCTCTCCAAGGAATTACCGTCTGGCGGTTGGGGTGAGAGCTATCTGTCGTGCCAAGATAAGGTACTAACTATCACATGAATTTCACAAAATTATTTAAAAATAGTCTTCATATTCTTGATAGCTTACGCTGTATGTGATATGAATTAGTGAGTTCATTAGTACATGTTTGTGTGTATATAAAGGAGGATTGAATTAAGTACGGTGTTGATTGTTTAATTGATGTTTAAATTTTTTGGAAAGATAAAGTGGTAAAAGGTACTATTGATTTTTGGGATTGGTACCAACTGATAGGGCCATATTCCGCAGGCCCTTTTACTAAGAGGCCAACCCGACGTCATATGAAAAACCCAAAGGTTCACTAAGTCGGGGCCCAATATAACGGCCGACAAATCATATAGCCCTAAATTGGGTTCATGATAACCGACATACGGGATGACCGTGAAAACGGCTAGCTTAATGCCCCCCATTCCAGTAACGGCTGACATAACTACCCACGTTCTCCATAACTGCCCGAGATGGCAGTTATGACCGGACTATATAAGGCAGTGATTCCCATGAATAGGAGGACACTTTTTCCAATCAAGAGAGAGATCACACAGGATAGAGTCTGAATCTCTCACAATCCACCCCGAGTTCCTAACTCCATCCAAATCTCGGCCTGCCATCCTTTGGCAGGGCGAACCCAACTCAGCCTAACTTTCCATACGGCCTTATCTCCCGAGATAGGACGTACCAACCACCGTGGGGCCACGCCTCGCTTACACAGAGAATTAGATGGCTCACCCAAACGCATCAATTCCGCCCCCACCAGGGGTGCGATCCCGCCAGGAGTAACGATCACACCACTTCCTTTTGTGACCCCGCCTACAGGAAACCCCTCCCACAGTCAGCCTCATGGGGCGAGGCCTAACAGTTCGGTAATACGACCCCATGGTCCCCAACCGGCACAGCCTCGCTACACAAGCCCCGACATCGCTACTCGACCTTCGTTCACCGAAGGGCATGCAATTAGACCACTATACACCGAGCACACCCCGATCCCTGGTACCTATCAATTACCATACATATCGTACTACACTCAGCAGACGCCGTTTTACCACTATGGCGCATCCACTTACATTCCTTACACCCCGATGTATCCCCAGTACCCTTATGTGACACCACCCGGGCAATGGGGCCCGGGAGGCGCTCAAGGGATATACCCTATGACAGGTCCAACACCACATTCCCAACAAGTACCACCGCGACCTGTGAACCAGACCGTACCACCCGCTGTGCTGATTCTCCAGCCTTTGTCAGCAAACCACGTTCAAAGTCGGCCGGTAAAAATCTCTCCTAGAGATCTGGATTCTCAGTTCATACATGTTCGAACTGGTAGTGAGACAGATACGCCTATCCTGCAAGAACAACAGGTCCAATCCAAACGCCGAGACCAAAATATTCTGCCAATAGGGGAACAACCCAATAAAAGAAGACGGCCGAAAGGGCAGGGCGAAAGTAGATAACCTGATCCCGAAAAAGAGCCATATGTTGAAAGACCCGAAGTTCACCACAACAACGAGCGCGAATCAACCAATCATGGCGGAGGTTCCAGACCATCTCGCCGAGAACAGTCTCACTCCCGTAGGGGACGCGAACGAAGCCCACCCCGAGATGACCGCAGAAGAAATCGGTGATCCCCTACCCCACTCCGAGGCATAAATATGGCTAAAATTGAAGAATTAATTCAAACGAGGCTCACGGCTAAATTAGCCGAGATTGAATCCCAGAAGGCAGGCGCCAACTCTTGGCCTATGGGGATTAAAGATGGCCCTCTTTCCAGAGACATCTACCGCCACTCGATGACAGAGACTTCAAGTACCTAACAACTCTTCCCAACTTCCGTGGTAGTGGTGATACTCAGGATCTGCACAATTTCGTATACGGATTCCTTGAGCGGCTTCGCCTCCTTGGAGCCACTGACGCTATCATGTGCCGTGTCTTCACCACTTGCTTAACTGGCGAAGCATGGGACTGGTACATGACGTTACCACGGAGGTCCATCAACAAATTCGAAGATTTCGCAAAACTGTTCCTGAAGAGATACATGATTATCAAGCCCTTCGGCCACATTTCGCAAAACAAATTCGAAGATCTCGGTGTTCATGCTCTCACCTTCGGAGGAGGTATTAGAAGGAAGATTGTCATTCTGCCCTTCGGCCACATTATCTGGCAAGTCGAGATGCTTGGGCCATGAATCTTTAGGGCAGGGGTGAACAATGATTGAAGTCGGATGATTCTCAAGCTGAAGTTCTTCGTTAAATGGAGTATCATCCGGGTTCAATAATGCATCATTCTCTTCGTCCCAACCGTAACCCGAGAGGTTTTTGACGACAAGTTT
This sequence comes from Carex kokanica, assembly GCA_025461125.1. Lineage (NCBI taxonomy): Eukaryota > Viridiplantae > Streptophyta > Magnoliopsida > Poales > Cyperaceae > Carex > Carex kokanica. The sequence goes on from JAJGRX010001086.1 coordinate 443,490, forward strand.
TTCAAGTTCTACTTCGGTAAAACCCACTTGCTCGGGTTTAAACGGGTAATGATTTGCTAGTTCCCCCAGATAGCTATAAACAGTTGCCGTCATCACGTCCAAACACGCATAAGGGACAGCTTTTGCGAAGGCTTTGCTGCCCAAGAATTGGCTGAGTGTTTTCTTCTGCAAATCCCACATCTCGGCCTGTAGTCGGGCATTTTCCGATCTCGCGTCCTTTGCTTCTTTGGTCTGGACCTCGAGCTCGGTCTTAATACGCGCTGACTTGCTCTTGTATTTATCAGCTTTGCGTTTATGGCGCTTCACTTTTGCCTCGACTTCCTTGCGTTCGGCATCAGCTTTCATGCCCGTATACCACGTAAGCTCGTATTTCGCCAAATTTACGGTGGCTTGGCCAGTGGCTATTCTCATCTCCTTGTCTTTCTTCTTTGCTAAATTCAAAAAATAGTTCCTCTCCAAAATAGCTTTGTTAAACGCCTCTTAATCGGTATTGACAACGAGGGAGTCGCGCTTGCTATTGTCAACCGAATCCTTCAGGAACCCGAAGAACACCCCAACGTCAAGCAACAACCTCGACACCTGGCCTGCGACTTGGTCGGGATGCTCCTCAGCCCACTTCTTTTGGTGTTGGGTCGTGGTTAACCTAAAAGTTTCCCGGGAATACGCGGCATGGACCTCGGGATGATCTTCCTCGTCCTGCATAAGAGAATACCCGGGAAGATGGGCCAAAATACTGTCCGGGAACCCCTGAGAAATCTCAGTGCCCCACACGAACCCGGTATGTCGCCCGTGATCAGAAATTTGCGACTCGAGGAACTCTTTATGTTCCTCTGCGGGATCCCACACGTCGTCCGCTGCGTCTTCAACAATTTTATCCAGCTCCCCCTGAGCAGCGTCGACTTGGGCTTGAGAAGGTTCCTTTGCAACCTCCCTGGGTTTCCCCAAAACAATCTCGGGCTGAGTTTTTTGTTTCTTGGGCTCAGGTTCCTCTGAAGCCGCACCTTTACCCTTGGCCTCTCTTGTTAGACGTAGAGGAACGTCAACAGAAATTTCCTTCCTATTCTGAGACCCCTCGGGTTTGGAGGAACCAGAAGCACTGTCCTTCGTGCTTTTTGTGATGGTCGTAGATTTGGATGCTGATCTCGGCAGAATTGCTGCAGGATTAGCAGGAGCCGACTTCGGTGTTTTCTGACCTTTAGAAGAACCCGGCTTTGGGGGGTTCGTAACCTCTTTCTTCTTAACGAAGCCGTCCTCTGGGTTAGCCAAGACCGGGAATGGACGAACAGCCTTCCAGGGCAGTGCCATAAAACCACGTCCTGCGACATAAGAAGTATGCAGGAATTAACAATTTATTCATGACAATACGGGTTAAATAAACAAATGCGATGCAAAGGTATACCGGTGCAAATTAAAAGCAAAAAGACTAACTTGTGAAATAACTGTCAATAATTTTGATAGCTGGTAATTCATCTGAAGTCGGGATTAGGGAAGAATTTGGTGTCAAATTCTTCTTTAATAGAGGACGCCAAGTCCTTCGTATCCCCTTGAAGCACTTCAATTGGTCGGGATTCTCAAGGTATACCCAACCATGATTCCAGTCGTCCGCCTTTAACAGTTTGTCCAAAAGCACAACGCTATTAGGACACTTCCGAATTGCGAGGTGGCTCTCACTGTTATATAAAACAACGAAATAATGAAAGAACATCCCTACACTCGGGAAGTATGGCTCTAACTCGGGCATCATATCAAACAAATACTTGAAAATCATGATATAACACCATGCAGGTGCGATTAACTGTGCAGGGGCTACGTCGAGATGCCGCAATATCTCGCGTACAAACTTAGATACCCTTACTTTAAAACCGCATCTTGGCATCCCGCGACACTCGTCATGAGCTCGGTCATTAGGAGGCTACCAATTTAAGTGCCTCCCGAGAATATTGCTCTCTGTCACCCTCCGCCACAAGTTTCTCGTAAAAAGCATCTGCGTACGAGTCACATTGGACAACCAGCTTGGGAGGGATACCGGCGGATACCAAAAATTTCAAGTCATCTTAATGACCATCTCGGGAAACGATGTCTTTCTTTTCCTTTTGATTTGTATTCCTGGGCTTCGAGGGCCCGCGAGACATTCCTGCTGGGGTAACAACAAGTTCACCCCGAGATGGATTTTCTTCATCTCCCTCATTCCCTTCACCATACTGTTCTTCCTCAGCGTCTTCCGACACTGTGTCGGAATGTGGGGGAGACATTCCATATAAGCTCTTGCCCCTACCTGGGCGGGGGGTAAGTAAGATATTGGGGACAACTCCTCAGAAGCATTGGGCGATTGGTCCCGAGATCCGTCTTGTTCTTCGGCCATTTCTAAATTTACGAAGAAACATGATTGGCTTAAGTAACCGATCTTACTGTTTCTAAAAAATTACGAGCTACTGATTTAACTGATGCACATTGATTGCCGAGGTTATGGTATTCATACTAGGCTCCTACAGCATTACCATACTTATGTTATTAACTAAATTATTCTAAACCCCGGCAATACAAATAACAACATGCAGGATTATTCAATATAAGGTCGACTACCGAGGTGATAAAAATTACCTTATAATGAGATTCCTTCGCTGCTCGGTCTTCGTCCGACGTCTATTTCTGAGGACGTCTGAAAACTCGAACTCCCTGTGCTATCACCAAGATTAATTTCGCTCTTTGGTTCCGAGATCCAGTTGCTCAAGATAAACGATACCGAATGAGTGGGGTGGGCCGAAGTATATATATAGGGGTCTCCATTTTCCCGCTCAATACTTGCACAGATTTCAAAAAGAGGCCACGAAACGTCGCGTTGCTTCCTTTCATCATTGCGACGCTTCGATTCCTGCGCATAATCAAGGGAAGCGAGCTCTTACCGAGTTGACGCGTGCCAGGTGTCAAGCGGGGATTGCGCCATAACCTCGTATCCCTGACTGATTTGACAGATGATTTGATGGCTGACGATAGCTAACGGAAGACGAGGCGTCAAGTAATTAATGTCGGTATACTATATATACCCCCTCCATCTCCCTTTAACGTTCCATCCAACGTACACAGTTATCACCTTCCAACTCGGGCTATAACAAGATGACAGATAACAAACAAATGAACGATGGGGTTACAATGGAGAAGGGCGACATTCCGTCACCTCACACATCTCCCCAATATACGAGTCCCGGGGTCAACATTGAGCCACCTATAAACAACCCCCAGGAAGAAGACGACGACCCGCTAGCTTGGGACCGGTGTGCCATTTGCAGAACGAGGGGGAACTACCATCACATGTTCCACTGTGACGGTTGTGAAGAAGCTTTTCACCTCGGGTGTCTAGTTCGAAGATCACCTCGGAACCATGGTGATCCTCGCTTCACATCCTTCACTTGCAGACAATGCCTTGATCAAGTACGCCGGGCCAAGCGCTCCCGTCATGAATAGCCTTAGTTATTTATAGTGTGTCACGAGAATAGCTCACCTTTTGTTTGTAGGGCGCGCCATGACGAAGGAGCAATACCCTTCCAGGCACTGCATAGAAAACATGTCATGTTTAGTCTAATTCGGTTTTATATATTTTTGAGTTAGACTTTGTATGATTTTGAGATATCAATGATCAATTAATCATTCTGCTTTCATTTCTTGTTCTTGACTAAATCGGGATCCATCCCGCACTTAAAACAAAAAAAATAATAATAAAAAAAAAAACATGCCTATTAATGGTGCGCAGTTGGGCAGACGGCAGTTCCGTTCTGACAGCTTTACTACTATAAATAGGGTGTTCCCTTCAAGGAGAAGGGGACTTTTCCCTTTGCTTCTTCCACAAAACACTTCCACCTCGCGTCAATTATGTCTGTTCATCAACATGTTTACAAGTTCCTAGCGGAACGCGCAAAACAACGCCGAGCTAATCCACCTCGTCCTGTTGGTCCATCCAGCTCAAGCCGAGGTCCTCAGGTCACCCAACGACGTATACTCACGTCCGAGAAAAGGGAGCAATTGATCCAGGATATTCCCAATGACTTGGATTGGATGCTGGACAACGAGTCCCTTACCGTTCAAGATTTCCTAGATTATAAGCTGAGGACATACCTAGAGTTGGACGATGAAATCGACATCGCCTTACTCCTCGGACCTCTTCGTGACTGCCTGGCATGTGGGCAATCAGCCCTAAAAGAGGACCTGATCAAATGCCGGGGCTGCCGCACAGGTGGCACCCTTCTCATTTTCTGATTAACGATCAGTCGGATCCCCGACGTCGCTTCTTCAAATGCCTATCTTGCCAAAACCGACACCCCAGAGGACCTACATTGGCAACAGCCACTCCGGCCGAGATTGAAGCAGATAGTCATTTCGAAGATCCCGATAACGAGCTATTGGATTTTCTCCCTTCACCTCCGGGATTAGCCTGATCACCTCTTATGAGAGTAATAGTCAGTAATAAGTTAGATAAACCCACCTTTATTTTTGAATGACTAGTTTATTCCGAGTTGTAATGGGTTTTTATTAATATAATAAAAGTTCATTTATATTTTGTGCATTCTTTAAAAACATCATCATCATGCAATGTCACGGTCACACGACGTCATGATCACATCCCGTCGACATTACAATATCACCCGACATTCCCCATACCCAAAGATGTTACGTCACAGACATATAGGTAACATTAATAAATGTGTTTTATGAGTTATTCACCCTCAAGTCGAAAGCATCTCGCTAACGCATTCCGACTTCGGGGGCTAATGATAGGGCCATATTCCGCAGGCTCTTTTACTTATTCTAAACTGGGCCATAAACGACTGGGATTCGGACCTCTCTAAGAGGCCAACCCGACGTCATATGAAAAGCCCAAAGGTTCACTAAGCCGGGGCCCAATACAACAGCCGACGAATCATATAGCCCTAAATTGGGATCATGAAAACCGACATACGGGATGACCGTGGAAACGGCTAGCTTAATGCCCCCCGTTCCGGTAACGGCTGACATAACTATTCACGTTCTCCATAACTGCCCGAGATGGCAGTTATGGCTGGACTATATAAGGCAGTGATTCCCATGAATATGGGGACACTTTTTCCAATCAAGAGAGAGATCACACAGGATAGAGTCCGAATCTCTCACAATCCACCCCGAGTTCCTAACTCCATTTACATCTCGGCCTGCCATCCTTTGGCAGGACGAACCCAACTCAGCCCAACTTTCCATACGGCCTTATCTCCCGAGATAGGACGTATCACCAACCTCAGTATTATGCATCATTGACTTCATAAATACCTCACAAGAAACAACAACTAAATTTCAATAATAATAAAAAATTACACAAGGAACTTATCTCAATACAACATTTTAGCCATATGTCCTAATGGCCAATCTGTCCCCTTGTTCTTCCTTACCCTGGTACCAGTGAGAAACCTAATTTAGCGATCCAAAATTTGATCAGTGAGATAATCATTGCGGCTAATTTTCTAACTAATGCATTGTTGTTTGTGATGTAAAAAGGTATATACAAATCTGGAAGGTAACAAGGTTCATGCGGTGCAAACTGGATGGGCTATGCTAGCACTTATTGATGCTGGTCAGGTATATTCATTCGTCTTTGTTCTCTTGTTAATCTAATGCTACATTATTATTTCTTTACTTTCTTTCTTGAGTGGGGCTATGGTACTCTGCATAGCTCATATTGGTCTATATTATGGATCAATATATGCATTTTTAAAGGTCAAACAATTGATCTGCACTGTTCAACATGATTTCCGTATAAAAATGTACCTTAGATCAAATTTTACATTTTTTAGAAATTGTTTGTTATTTTATTTAGATATGTAAAAAAATCACTTGATTTAAAAATTGTAGACTATTGAGATCCAACCTTTGGTCTAGTGGCAAATGCAATACCCTCTGTGTGGGAGATCGGAGAGTAGAAACCCAGATGGGCGAATCTGTTGTGGATATTACAAAGTTGGATTCTTTCCCACCAACCTTTACTCATAAAAAAATTGTAGATCATTAAAAACTAGTGATTTTCTACCTATCTAAAAAAATTCTAAAAAATATAAAATTTAATCTGTAAGTACATTTTTATATGAAAATTATGTTGAATGGTTCACAACTTTATATCGACTATTTGGACTTTGAAAACAAAAATATTGATCCATAGTACGTGCCAATCTGCGGGATGCATAGTACCATAGCTTCACTATCTTCTATTTTATAAATTTTAGGCGTAATAAATCAAACTTTTTATGTTACAAATGACAAATCCAAATATATTCATCTTGAACTATGTGATGTCACCTTAGAATTTTAAACAGCACACCCAATTCATCTTTTATAATTCATTAATTGTAGTAGATTTGATGCATTAATTATGAACTCATTGTTTGTCTGTATTTCGGGGCCAGGCCAATAGAGACCCAAGGCCGTTGCACAAAGCAGCAAAAATTTTGATCAATTTACAAACAGAGAACGGCGAGTTCCCTCAGCAAGTACACGCACCTCTTCTCCTAATATTTAATACTCAGAAAAATATATTCTTTTCGTGGTAGTCTTGTACGGAATTATCTTGGCGGTGCTACTGATATGATCTGACTGTAACATCTTTGTAATTTTTTTTATGAATGTAGGAGATAACGGGGGTGTTCAATCGAAACTGCTTGTTGTGCTACTCACAATATCACAACATATTTCCAATATGGGCTCTGGGCGAATACCGCTGTCGCGTGTTACTTGGCAATGAGAAAAATTGATAGTTTTGTATTTCTTTCATTAATTTGGTTATTAGTTTGCTATCTCTTTCATTTTGCATGCATACTAGAAGCAAATTTATTGTGTATTTCCTTATTCATGTTAGTTTAGTGGCCTAATAGTGTTTTAGGTCGTGTTTGCTTGTGGAATAAAGCTAATCATGGGTTTTAACTTAGTTATTCCAACTTACGCTGACCTAAGTTACTCATATTTAGTTGATGTCTAAAGTTATATCTTGTACGTTATTCCTTACTTGGTAAGAATTTGGTGGCTTAAGGCATGATTTGATATTACAAATTATTTTATCTTACAAAATTTGTAATATCAATAATAAAACTATTTTTTGAATTTTCTATTCATTTTGATTGTAAGAAATCGAACAAAAGAATGAGTTATGTACAAATGTTCAGTCTATCCTTTTGAATTGAAGTGCAATCAACTAAACCAGTCTTTGTAAAATCGTCTTATCTTAACACTCATATATCTTTGGGGAAAATTATAGTTGTAAGGTTGAAATGGTTTTTTTATTACGTACAAGCAACTTAAATGGTCTTGTTCATTTGGATTGTATTGAGATATAGGTGGCTTAAATCAGGATCAAAACGAGGTTCTTATTCGACACTATTAGACTTGATTTGTTTTGATTTGCTGAAGTTGAACTAATTGGAGGTCTTGCAATTCAAGGTCTAGCAATTCAAGAGTATTAGGTACCGACTTCAGTGACATTTCGAACTAAGCAAACAATTCACAATTCAAGAGTAATGGATTTTCTAAATGACATAGGTTAAAAGGCGTGAAATTGGTAAGGTAATGGATTTTCTACACACTACTACAGAAAAACACTTCACTGTCAATTACAATCTTCATTCGCCATCGAATCTCGAACCGATGGCTATCACCTCGAAAGTGAAGGTATACACCTAAACCATTAGCTAAGACCGATGGCGTAGAGCACCAATGTCATTGGTTCAAACTATCCAACACACAGTGTTGAGTACTTAACGCTATCGGATTGAGGTGATCGACAGATGTAGAGGCGGAGGTACTTCAATTGAATGGGGGTCAATGGACCCCCATTTTTTTTTTTTTCAAAAACCACTAATTAAAATATAGCTATGTTATATAATTATACTAAAATGTTACTAGTACATGAAATTTGATCCCCATAATTTTTGTGGAATTTTTACACTAGTGACCCCTATTTTATTTCAAAAAAGAATAACTTGCGTATAATCTAGGGAGACATCTATCAGTTTAGAATATTTTTTTAATAAAAAAAAATCAACAACACGTGTGAGCCATGAGACACTCTTATTATATCTCTCTTTTATAATCTTTTCTTCTGATCTTCTGGGTCTCTGACTCTCTCTCTCTCTCCCAATATCATATTCTAGCAAGACCCCCAAATCACTAATTTTCCCCACTGAACTTTCGTCTTATTTTAAATATGAAAATTTAAATCATGGCACAGTTGTGCCAGCACGCCTGTGCTCCTGTGCCTCCTTACCACGTCTCCGCTTTGCGCCATCTCACTTCGCCACGCAACTCTCCTCTCAGCTCGCTCTGTCTAGCTGTGACAGCTACCACATCTCCTTGTGTCAGGTTGTCCTCTTGAGCTCTTTGTATTTTCTGATGACACCTTCGACATTGAGCCTTGATTACATGAATTGCAACTGTGTGTTTTGGCTATCTCTTAAATTGATATCCTGATATGTAAATTAGTAAATATGCACCTCAATTTTGTGGTTGAATACTTAAATTGATTTGTAAGAGTGCCACTGACAGATGGTAATTGCTTCATACTTTCATAATTTCATTATTGTTGATTCTTTATAGAATCTTCTCAATTGGCATAATAATTGCAAAGCTTGCCTAATCAGTAATAAGATATGCATATTTTTGCATTTTCATAAACCAAACAACAATTTCTGACCTAGACTATAACATAAGCAAAGAGGTGTCTTGTTTAACTCTATAAGAGATGCCTTGTTTAATTCATTGTTCTCTCAAATATATAAGGTAAATGGAGAAATTTCTGAAACGAGGGCCTCAAAATGCATCTTCTCAACCGTCAAAGCGAATTGAAGTTTGTCCAAGAAAGTATCCTGACGACCCTGCACTTCGACCAAAGATCACCGAGTATTCACCTAACGAGAGGGTTGAAGTTAGAAGATACTATTTACAAAAAGGTCCTTCTCAACCAAAAGCTATAGATTTTAAACAAGTTGAAATGAGTGGTTTGATGCGTAAGTTCAATCCGAGTTGGTTTAAGGAGTTTGGGAGTTGGTTAGAATACAGTGAACAAGATGGAGGAGCATATTGTTTGTATTGTTATTTGTTTAATGAGAATAAACAAGGTGGTGATACTTTCATAACCGAGGGGTTCAAAAGTTGGAATAAGAAGGTGATCACTCAAAAGAGAGCGATGTTATATTTTAAAATTTATAAACTCAGAAATGCTATCGGTTCGGATCGCAAGTGCACAATCCTTATCGAGTAGTATAATCGAGGTCGATCCACTAGAGAATATTGGTCTACAGTCTTAAGCGATCAAATCACAATCTTTCGAAAGGCTAGACAAAATCTACAAATTGAGAGTTGGAATTGTGATCAATGTAAATTTGGCAACAATTAAAAGTAATTAAAATAAAGATAGAGATGAGAATTCCTAGGGTTTCGGCACACCATTGCTACTCAATCCTCTTTGATATTCTACTTCTGTCGGATCTGATTTCCTGTTGTTGTTTATGGAAGACACTACATAGGACATTGCGAGTCACTTACGCAAATAACGGGACTTCCATCGAGATACTACATAGGACACTGCAAGTTATCTTACGCAAATGACAGATCTCTAAATACACAAGTTACTACATAGGACACTGCGATTTATCTTACGCAAATGATAGAACTTGGTTTGCGTTTTGTGGTTCTGATTTATGGTTTCCCCGCGAAGGTTTTCTTCACATAAATCTAATGGCTCCCAATGAAGCTAACTCGTCCATCATAGTTTTCTACCAATAAAGTACTGTCACTACCCTAGGATTAAACTAGATCATCGAAATCAGGTGAAAGGAGAATAAATTGCAAAAGCATTTCAATCAACAACAAGAAATCATAATCAACAGAAAATATATATATCAAAGCATCATGAGTAACAAGGTTTACTGCCTAGCCCCTAAGAAAAGAACTTAGCCGCGGAACGACATCATTACAACACTCCTCTCTTTCTCACTTCAATCAAATCTAACCCTAATTACCAAAATTACAAAGATGGTTTCCTCTTCTGTCCAGGGGCTTTATATAGGAGTGAGGGGATGTCTGGAGATGAGTGGAGGCCAAGAAACACGGTCTGGACATGCTTGTGGCAGTTATTCCCAAAAGGGCGCCTTGGTTACGGACCGTATTGGCTGATACAGTCTGTATTCACACCTTGTCGCTGAGGGGTTTAATGCGTATCACACTATCTCCTGGTCTGTATCCGGCTAGGTCTGTATCAATCAGTACGGACCGTAAAAGGGACTTAGTCGATGAGCGTCGCTTATCCAATTGACCTAATTCTTGTTCCATTTGATGTGAAATAGTCTCAAAACCTATTTTCTGCAATAAAACATAAAGAAGGGTGACAGCAGCCTTTTTCTCTAATTAAATAAACATAAGTGTGAGATAATATGCAAAATCTAAGCCAAAATCCTACGTAATTCATCATCATTTTGATTCTGATCACGTCTCCCAACTTGAATTGTTGCTTGTCCTCAAGCAACGACATCCCAGCTAGTCAAAGGTCCGATTTAAGTTAAACCATACAATCTCAAGGACTTGTTTAAAATTGAACTAGAACTTGGGCTTGGTACAATTGTCATGATATTAAAAATTTAGACTTAGAAAATATTCATGAACTCTTCCTTGATCAATTTATTCACCCCATGATTAACCTCATTGTGCATTCCTTAGAAAAATTATTATCGATCAATTCACTTCGCAAATATCTCTAAATTCGAGAGTATTAATTTCCCCTTTGATTATAAATGGATCCCTTCCAATCAATAGGAATTCTAATAATATAAATTTTGATTTTCCTTCCTAATTGATTGGAGCAAAGTATGACAACTAAGTGTGTTGGTACTTGTGACAATTTTTTAAAATTAAATATGCACAGAATTTAAAATTTGGGAGGTTTTGTCGAGCCTATTGGTAACCAGTCTTGCGTAGGCACCGTACTCTTTTTATCCTCCATCTTTTATTCTATTTTTTCTTTTCTGAATTTTTCTATTTTTTTGTATTTTTCTCATTTCTGATTTTTTTTGTATTTTTGTATTTTTCTGAAAATTAAAAATTTGTACAAATAAATATTTTTGTGTCACAAGTAACATGATTACACACAATTCCAAGTATTCATTCATACAAGGCATTATTGCATAGTTTCGCTAGGGGTCTATCTATAATAAATGGGTATTCTAAAACACTCTTAGACTTAAAGGACTTTGCAAAAATTAAATTACTCAACAATAAAAATTCTAAGGTTTGCGGTTTTTGGTCAACATTCATGGTTAGCAATCGATTGTTCAGTTTTGAGGTCACTAATTACTTTTAAAAATTCTGAATTTTTGTATCATGGCCAATTGTCTAAACCTTAGCCTAACTCAATTCAAAACAATTCCTTATTTGATTATCCTACATGCAAGCTACTCCTAAATTAAATTATATGCTCCTATCAATGCAAATGCCTATATGCACGCTAGATAAAAACCTTAATCATTCATCCCATTTCTCGAGGTTAGGCCTTAAGAAATGATCCAGATTAAGTAAAACTGCTAGCGAAAAATAAAAACAAGGGTCCTACATGCCATGATCCTAGATACAATGCAATCCTAAACTAAGTTTTCTTACCCCTACCCCTATGCTTAAAATTTGCATTGTCCTCAATGCATTTTATTAATCAAAAGAGATAGAGATAAGAAAGACATCACATATTACTCATTGGAGAGGGGTGGTGGTGGGGTGAATGTAATTCCTTTGGAGAGGCAATACTCGTAGAAGTTTTCATGTGCCTTGTTGACTTTCTCCATGTACTCCTCCAAGTACTTAGTGCACTTTTTCAGATTTTCAAGCGTGTTGTTGGCATAGCGCGCGGTTGAGCCAGGCTCTCTTGGTTGTGACGCAGTGGTTTCTTGATCTCAGCCGGTGGGTGTGATTGAGGGCATTGAGTTTGTGTTTGCCCCATTGTTGTTGTCGCGTGGAGGAATGAGATGCCGAACGAATGCCATCTCATGGAGAGAGTGTGGCGGTTCGCTATTTGGTTCTTCCATGGGCTCTTCTTCAGGTTCTTCTTCGATTGGCTCCTCTTCAAAGGGTTCTTCTTCATGTTCACTTCTTTCATCACTTTCATTTTCAGATTCATAACCAAATTTGAACGAGCCTTTGTCGGTCCCTATGTGTAGGGTCATGCCTTCGCCAATTTTGAGCGTGTATTTGATATCTCCCGTCAGTGCGTTGAATAAGGCTTGAACATGGTCATTGTTGACAAGGAAATTGATGTTGAGGCGAGGTGATCCGTACACTTCATTCTCACCATTGAGTTTGATGTTGTGGTGATGTGCAAGGAGAGTTGCAAAACAGCCGACCGTGACCACGTGGTTGTTCTTCTCATCATCGGCCACCGATTTGAGATGGTTGAGGATGTGATAGCCGAGGTTTGGTTGGTGCTTGTGACTCTTCATGCATCTCATGATGTAGATATCCTGCTCTATGACCTTTGTATTGTCTTCACCTGTTGGAAAAATTGAGTTTGAGAGGATGAATGGATGTACCTTAGTTCAATGCTCGCGATGAGTCGCGAATCCTTTCGATAGACCTTTCTCTCATCCATTGCTATGGTTTCCCAATATTTCATCCGCTTTTCTCTTGTTGCAAGTTCGGTTTCGCCACCATTAAGGATTGAGAGTGTGATGCAAAATTCTTCCATGGTGATTTCAAAAGGGCGGTTGAAGAGGCGGTATTTCATCTTGTTGCCATTAGTTTGCAGAGTGGATAGGAATTCGATCGTCAGCCTTTCGTATGATTTTGTGTTTCTCAGTCAGTTGGCGAGGTCCCATAGGTTGATGTTGTTGAGGGATACCCGCACATAGTCGAAGCAACCAAGAACCTTCATCGTGTTTACACACATTGCCTTGTTGTTTGCAATGGTGCGATCTATCATTCGTTGGGCGCATTCATACTCTTTTCGATTGGCGAACTGAATTTCCATTATTAAGAGTAGGGATCTTTCATCTGTGGTTGGAGGGTTGGAGTTTTGAGGGCTGTTACTCACCATTTTCTCCAAGTTTCGGGCTCTGTTACGGACCGTATTGGGTGATATGGGGCTGATACGGAACTAACTTGGAAAAAAATTTGTGGACAAGGGACGAATTTTTCTGAATTTTTTTTGAATTGTTGCTCTTGAAAAGAAACTATGATGGAGGCCTATAAAGTGGTGAAAAGATGCCAGGAAGTGCAGGAAGTGGAGATTATGGGAGGTTAAAATTGGTTAAAATTCGAATTCCCTCCCTTTGGACGCGGAAAATAGAAAAACGATTATTTCTACCCAGCGAATACGGTCTGTAACCACTATGCAGTTTTAGTGTTTTCTGCGCCAAGTGTAGGACAGGTCTGTATTGAAATGTTGATTCGTATTGGATTGATATGGTCCGTAATAGGGAGTAGAAATTCGCGATGGGCTTCGAATTTTTCGATCAGACTTTTCCTTGTAAGTAAGATTAGCAATCATGTGATTAAAGTCTTAGTTTAAGATAAAATGAGTTATTTTTGGGTTTTCATTTTTTTTATAAAGAAAGAAAGTAAAGAGTGGCCTTGGGTTGCCTCCCAAGAAGCGCTTGTTTAGAGTCATTAGCTCAACCTGTTGTGTTCATCTTTCTTTTGGCTGATTCCCGAAGGAATCACTACTACATAAATGGTAATTCTACACTGCACATTGTACACGGTTTTCCCAATTTTATATAAAAACCGTGTACCAAATATGGTTTTTTGAAAGCCCAAAAAATATGCGGGAATTATACACGGATATTTAGTTAAAAATCAGTGTAGAATTGTTTGAGAGAGCTACACGGTTTATTAGGGATCAAAAATTCGTGTGGAAAGAAGACCGTGTGGAAAAAATTGAGAGAGCTACACGGATTTTTGTTAAATATCCGTGTAGGAATATATACACGAATTTTTGATAATATATCCGTGTAGAAATGGTAGAAATTTACACGGATTTTATTATAAATAGCCGTGTATGATTATTTGGAGAGCTACACGGATTAATAAGTATAAATCCGTGTATAAAAGGCTGTGTAGAGTTTTAATTAGTATAAAAGGCCTTCTCCTTCTAGCGCCGTTTTGATTAAGTCTTTTATATTGTCTCTCTCTCGCTCTCTCTGTATTGAATATTGATCTGATATCTGCAAAGGCTAGCAGCTGGGATCAGAGATCTTTGAAGTTTTTATTTTCTCCTCTCTATCTTTCTAAGGTTAGTATATATATATATATATATATATATATTTTCCTTTTCTTCCTCTAATTTTCTGTTACTTATTATTGCTTATTTAGGTCATGTGTAATTCATGCATGCTTGATTTCTTAAGATAATGCAAAAACGGCGGAAAGTTCGGTTGAGCGGGAGCCGAAGCGTGGGGGCAGCCACGCAAAAGCGGGGGAAAGTTGGCTGAGTGGGGAGCCAAAGCGTGGGGGGCGGCCACGTTCGAAAAAAATTGAAATTTGGAAAAAATTTGAAATTCGAAAAAAAATTGAATTTAAAGGAGAATTTTTATTCTCTATTATGCATGCATGCACATATATGTTGATCAATGTATTTTATTGGAGTTGAAATGTTGGAGATCTTTAACCAAGAGGCATCATGTCATAGATCACATGGGCACTCTCATTTTTTATATGTTGGATCTAATACAACTAGTTTGTATGAAATTTTGGTCCAAACTAGATCATAGCCCAACGTTTTGGCAACATGAGCCCAACTTGGGCCAAAGCTTCATCACATGCTTACTAAGTGGTAAGGACATAACTTGATCTACAAATATTGTATTAAATCTTGAGGAGTATATGTTATATGTGGATCACACGGGATTGTATATGTACAAAAGGCAATATGTATATATATGTTGATGCTTTTATGCTTTTTTTTGTTATATATGTTGATATTAGAATTTTATGCTTTTATGGTTTCGGTTAGAATTTTGTAATGATAAATATGGATTTGTATAATTTTGTAATGCTAAATATGGATTTGTATAATTTTGTATAATTTCATGTACATGAATTTTAAATTGCTATCTGAAAAATTTAAATACTGGCTAGCAAAACAGGAGGCTAGCCAAAAAAAAAAATTATAAGACAATCCTACACGGATATTTAACAAAATTCCGTGTAAGAATAGTAATTTATAAAATAATCCATGCACGAATACAAAAAAAAATTTAGTTAATTCTACACGGATATTTAACTAAAGTCTGTGTATGATAGTTCAGAGAGCTACACGGATATTTAGTTAAAAGTCTGTGTACAAAGAGGAGAGCTACACGGATGTTTACTTAAAAGTCCGTGTAGAAAGAGGAGAGCTACACGGATATTTAGTTAAATGTCCGTGTAGAAAGAGGAGAGCTACATGGATATTTAGTTAAATGTCCGTGTAGAAAGAGGCAAGATACACGGATGTTTAGTTAAAAGTCCGTGTATAAAAATAATCGTACACGGTTGTTTAGGTAATATCTGTGTAGCTCGGTAACATGGAGAGCGACACAGGCAGGTCTTTGTACACGGCTGTTTATAAAGTAATCCGTGTAGAAATCGTTATAATCGCACACGGGTAAATATCCGTGTGTAGTTATTGACCTATTCGTACACCCTCGATTTAAACACGGTAGGAAATCCGTGTAGCTCCTCCATTTATGTCCGTGTGCAATCTTTTTTTTTTGTAGTAGTGAATAGGTCTCGTCCTGCTCAACACTTCGTCTTGCGATGTAATGCTTTAGCCTCTGTCCATTCACCTTAAAATATCCAGTTTCTTGACTCCATATTTGGACCGCCCCATAAGGGTACACTTGTGTGACCCTGAATGGTCCTATCCATCTTGACCTCAATTTTCCGGGGAAGAGTTTGAGTCATGAATTGAAGAGAAGCACCATGTCACCTTCTTGGAACTCCTTTTTCCTGATCTTTTTATCATGGTAGAATTTTGCCCGTTCCTTTTACATCTTTGCATTGTCGTATGCATGAAGCCTCAGTTCATCTAGTGCATTCAAATCGAGTAGCCTCTTTTTACCTACATCTCTAAGGTCATAATTGAAAGTGTTGATTGCCCAATATGCCTTATGCTCTAGCTCCACCGGTAGATGGCATGCCTTTCCATAGATCAACTTATAGGGAGTCATTCCGATCGGAGTTTTGAATGAGGTTCTGTAGGCCCAAAGTGCTTCATCTAGTTTGAGTGCCCAGTTTTTCCGAGACCATGATACTGTCTTCTGCAAGATGTTCTTGATTTCTCTGTTTGAAATTTCTACTTGCCCGCTTGTTTGTGGATGGTAGGGAGTTGCCACCTTGTGTGTGACGCCATATTTCTTTAGAAGATTGTTGAATTGGTTGTTGATGAAATGCGATCCTCCATCACTTATCACTACTCGAGGAATGCCAAACCTTGGAAATATGATCTTTTGGAACAGTCGCTTGACTACATTTGCATCCGCTGAGGGTGCCGGAATTGCTTCCACCCATTTTGAAACGTAGTCGACTGCCACAAGGATATATTTGTTGTTACCTGAGCTTGGAAACGGCCCCATGAAATCAATCCCCCAAACATCAAAAATCTCTACTTCCAGGATCGCATTTTGTGGCATCTCATCGCGCTTGGATATGTTCCCCATCCATTGACATATGTCACATCGGGAGACATAATCTCTCACATCTCTGAAGATGTCAGGCCAATAAAAACCTGCTTGAAGGATTTTTAGGACTGTCTTTTGGAATAATGCATGGCCGCCGTATGGTGAGGAATAATAGTCATGGAGGATGGTTTTTGCTTCTTTGTGTGTAACACATATTCTGTGTATCTACACAAAGGCGGAAGAGGTAAGGATCATCCCAGTAGAAATGTTTGGCATTTGCTAGGAATATGTTCCTTTGTTGAAATGTAATGTCGTATGGTACGATTCTGCATGCAATGTAATTGGCCAAGTCTGCATACCACGGTCGTTTGGTTGTTCCCACGAAATAGAGATGTTCATCTGTAAAGGAATCATCGATTGACATGTCTTGACCTTCTTTGCTTGGTTGCCTCAGTCTTGATAGGTGATCGGCCACCGAGTTCTCCGTGCCCTTCTTGTCCTTGATTTCAATATCGAATTCTTGCAGGAGGAGTACCCATCGGATGAGTCTAGGTTTCGCGTCCTTCTTGTTTATGAGGTACTTGATTGCCGCGTGATCTGTGTAAATGACAACTTTTGATCCTACAAGGTAAGACCGAAATTTATTAATTGCAAAAACTACTGCGAGTAATTCCTTTTCAGTTGTTGTGTAATTGCATTGAGCTTCATTTAGGACTTTGCTCGCGTAGTAGATCGCACAGGGCTTCTTGTCCTAGGACTGCTCCTACCGCGTAGTCACTCGCATCGCACATGATCTCAAAGGGATGGTCCCAGTCGGGTGGCTGGAGAATCGGGGCTGAAATCAAAGCATTCCTTAATGTGTTGAATGCTTCTACACATTTTCCATCGAAGTTGAATTCGGCATCCTTTATGGTCAAGTTTGAAAGTGGCTTCGCGATTTTTGAGAAGTCCTTGATGAATCTTCGATAAAAACCTGCATGTCCAAGAAAACTGCGAATGTCACGAACACATGTTGGTTGAGTCAGTTTTTCAATTACCTCTACTTTTGCTTTGTCAACTTCCAATCCTCTAGAGGAAATGGTGTGACCAAGCACTACCCCTTCTTGTACCATGAAATGACATTTCTCCCAATTTAGCACAAGGTTTACTTCTTCGCATCTTTTTAGAACTTTAGACAAGTTCCTTAAACATGAGTCGAAGGTATCCCCATAAACTGAAAAGTCATCCATGAAAACCTCCATTATTTCCTCAACAAAATCTGAGAAGATGGACACCATTGCCCTCTGAAAGGTTACTGGGGCGTTGCATAATCCAAAGGGCATCCGTCGGTAGGCAAAGGTCCTGTAAGGGCATGTGAATGTGGTCTTCTCTTGATCTTGAGGATGAATTGAAATTTGAAAGAAGCCGGAGTATCCGTCGAGGTAGCAGAAGTATGAATGTTTCGCTAGTCGCTCCAACAATTGATCGATGAATGGGAGAGGATAGTGGTCCTTCCTTGTTGCCACATTTAGCCGCCGATAGTCAATGCACATCCGCCAACCTGTAACAACTCTTGTTTGGAGCATTTCATCGTTATCTCCTTTCACAACTGTGGTGTCTCCCTTCTTTGGAACAACCTGGATAGGAATAATCCAGTTGCTATCTAAGATGGAGTAGATGATGTCTGCATCTAGCAATTTTAGAACTTCTTTCTTGACTACTTCTTTCAGGTTAGGGTTAAGTCTCCGTTGCGTTCTCGTGTGGATTTGTGGTCACTCTCGAGCAGGATTCGGTGCATGCAGATGGTTGGACTGAGGCCTTTGATGTCATCAATTGAGTAGCCGATGGCTTTCTTGTGTTTTCTGAGTGTGTTGACGAGTTTGCTGACTTGAGTTTTGTCGAGCTGAGAGCCGACAATCACCGGGTAGGTTTGATTGGGTCCTAGAAATTCATAGCGCAGGTTGGATGGAAGGGGTTTGAGTTCGGGCCGTGGAGGAGAGGTTGATTTTTCCTTTTTCTTCTCTTCTCTACTACCCGCATTAGTTAATACGGGTTGTAGGATTTTGGATGCGGGGGGTTCTCCTCCTTTTTCTGTGACTGTGGTGCAGCTTGCGCATGTTTCATTGTGGATTTCGTTAGGTCTAGTGATGGTATTATGCTCAAGTTGCACTTTGTCACCTTCTTCCTTTAGGAGATTGTCCAGTTCCTTCATCCCCATGAATTCTCCCAATTCATCACATGGATATTCTTCCTCTTCAAATTCATCCGTGATACCCAAATTGAAGACACGATCAATGTCAGAAGGGTATTTCAGAGCTCTGTTTATGTCATAGACCACCTTGTCTTTTCCGACATTCAGTGAAAATTTTCCGTTCTTAACATCAATCATTGCTCCGCATGTGGCGAGGAATGGCCTTCCAAGGATGATCGGGATGTGTTCATCTTCTTCCATATCAACTACCACAAAATCTCCAGGTATCCAAAAGTCTCCAACTTTGATTGGTACATCTAGCAATACGCCTTCAGGATATCGAATTGATCGGTCAACCAGTTGCAATGAGATTTATGTTGGTGAAAGTTCTCCACAACCCAATTTGTTGAATACCACCTTTGGCATTAAACTCACACTTGCTCTTAGATCACATAAGGCTCTCTTAAAATCTGTTGTGCCTATGGTGCACGGAATTGAGAAGCTTCCCGGATCTTTCAACTTAGTCGGTAATTTACTTTGCACGAGTGCACTACATTCCAGATTAAGCGGAACTGTTGAGAATTCTTGGAGTCTGTTGCGATTTGAAAGTATCTCCTTCAGAAATTTAGCATACGAGGGTATAATGGCTTGCAATTGCCTCGGTGAAGGGGATAGTGATTTGTAGTTGCTTGAGCGTCTCCATGAATCTCGCGAATTGTTGCTCCGTCTTATGCTTGGCAGGCCTCTAAGGAAATGGCAAAGGTGGCTTGTAGGGTAGTGGTGCGATGTATTCAGGTTCAGGTTGTCGTTCGTCTCCACCTACGGTGTCATTCTGTTCCTCAATAGGGTCTGCTTGTGTTTCGAATACGGACGGCTCTGGTTGTTGCGGCACATATTCGTCGGAATGTGATGGTCCTGCATGCATCTCATCGGAAGTTTGATCAGGTATCGGGGGTCCCTTATAAGCTGTGCCGCTCCTTAGTGTAATACTTTTGCAACTCTCTTTAGGATTTTCTTCCGGTTGGCCCGAAAGTTTTCCTTTTCCGCGTGTGATATTTGAGAGTTCTTTCGTCATTTTGGAGGTGTGTTCCACTAAGGTTGTGATTTCGGCGTTCATCTTATCTTGCTTCCCAAGGAATCTCTCCAATAGTGATGTGATGTCAGGTTGCTATGGTTGGTTGTACTGCCTCGGTTGGTAACTTGGTTGAGAATTGTTGTATCTTGGCTGGTAATTGGGTTGTGGTTGGTAGTTCTGTTGAGATGCAGCGGGTCTTTGGTTGTTTGCGTATGAGAGATTTGGATGGTTTCGGTTGTTCGGATGGTACGAATTGTAGGCGGGCTGAGGTCGAAAGCTGTTGTCAATAGCATTCACTTGCTTTGTTTCTTCCTCAGTTTCCGTCACATTCGTATATTCATTCATCTCATGCGCTCCTCCGCAATAGCCACATGTTGTTGTGGCATTAACTGCTACTACCGTTCGCTGCTTGCTTTGCTTGTTGAGTGATAATTGCATTGCATCAATCTTTGCGCTTAGCATGGATATTTCATCAACTCTGTGCATGTCAGGTGTTGGGGTTGGCTTCTTGCGCTCAGGGATCCAGTAGTGTTGGTTGATTGCAATCTCTTCAATTAGGTTGTAAGTCTCGTCAAGTTCCTTGTTCATGATTGCCCCTCCTGCGGAAGCATCAATAGACAACCTATCTGTAGGGTTTAGACCATTATAAAAAGTTTGAACAATCAACCATCTTTCTAGACCATGATGTGGGCAACACCTTAACATATCCTTATATCTATCCCATGCCTCACATAATGATTCACCATCTCTTTGTTTAAAATTAGTAATTGCACTTCTGAATTTTGAAGTTTTAGATGATGGAAAATATTTTGCAATAAACACATTAAACAATTGGTCCCAAGTTTGAATGTAATTGGTCAATAAGGAAAACAACCATGCTCTTGCTTTATCTTTTAATGAGAATTGAAATAGCCTTAGCCTGATTGCTTAATCGGTAACTCCGTTGATCTTTATTGTCTCGCATATTCCAAGGAAGATTGACAAGTGAAGATGTAGATCTTCACTTGAAAATCCTCCAAAATTTTTGTTGCGAAACCATATTAATGAGAGCATGTTTGATCTCAAAATTACGGTTCGGAACTGTTGGTGGGTTTATGCTCAAGTTAGGATCATTCGCGTGCAGTACGCAAGTCTCGTAGAAGTCTGGGTCTCGCTGCATTATAAACTCCATTATCACCACTGCCTTCTTGTCCGCTTTGATTGTTGAATGGTGGATTGTTGTGAATCGGTTCGTTCGGTGGGTTTTCCATGTTGATTGAATCTGAGACTTCTTCGCTTTCAGAGTAACTTGAGGAAGGACTATGATTGGTCCTTACCAGTGATGCGAAAGCGAATTGTCCTCTCCTAACAATCCTCAGGGATCTCCGTAAGGATGATTCAGCCAGCGTGCAGTATCCTAAAAAAACAAGAAAAATCTGAAAATTAACCTAAAAACTCAAAAATAGAATAAAAATAAAAATAAAAACAAAATTGAAAATAAAATTGAAAATAAGAAAATAAAATGCAGAAAATTAAAAATCTAGGCATCTCTAATTGATTGGATTCAATGGTCAAAGCAAGGGCGTCTCGCGAGGCCTTGCACAATAAACCGTTATTCCCCGGCAACGGCGCCAAAAAGCTTGATCACTCAAAAGAGAGCGATGTTATCTTTTAAAATTTATAAACTCAGAAATGCTATCGGTTCGGATCGCAAGCGCACAATCCTTATCGAGTAGTATAAACGAGGTCGATCCACAGGAAATATTGAGCGATCAAATCACAATCTTTCGAAAGGCTAGACAAAATCTGAAAATTGAGAGTTGGAATTGTGATCAATGTAAATTTGGCAACAATTAAAAATAATTAAAATAAAGATAGAGATGAGAATTCCTAGGGTTTCGATGCACCATTGCTACTCAATCCTCTTTGATATTCTACTTCTGTCGAGTCTGATTTCCTATTATTGTTTATGGAAGACACTACATAGGACACTGCGAGTCACTTACGCAAATGACAGGGACTTCCATCGAGATACTACATAGGACACTGCAAGTTATCTTACGCAAATGACAGATCTCTAAATACACAGGTTACTACATAGGACACTGCGATTTATCTTACACAAATGACAAAACTTGGCTTGCGTTTTGTGGTTCTGATTTATGGTTTTGCCGCGAATGTTTTCTTCACATAAATCTAATGGCTCCCAACGAGGCTAACTCGTCCATCATAGTTTTCTACCAATAAAGTACTGTCACTACCCTAGGATTAAACTAGATCATCGAAATCAGGTGAAGGGAGAATAAATTGCAAAACCATTTCAATCAACAATAAGAAATCATAATCAACAAAAAATATATATATCAAGGCATCATGAGTAACAAGGTTTACTGCCTAGCCCTAAGAAAAGAACTTAGCCGCGGAACGGCATCATTACAACACTCATCTCTTTCTCACTTCAATCAAATCTAACCCTAATTACCAAAATTACAAAGATGGTTTCCTCTTCTGTCCAGGGGCTTTATATAAGAGTAAGGGGACATCTGGAGATGAGTGGAGGCCAAGAAACACGGTCTGTACACGCTTGTGGCTGTTATTCCCAAAAGGGCGCCTTGGTTACGGACCGTATTAGCTGATACGATTCGTATTCACACCTTGTCGCTGAGGGATTTAATGCGTATCACGCTATCTCCTAGTCCGTATCCGGCTAGGTCTATATCAATTAGTATGAACCGTAACAGGAACTTAGGCGATGAGCGTTGGTTATCCGATTGACCTGATTCTTGCTCCATTTAATGTGAAATAGTCCCAAAACTTGTTTTCTGCAATAAAACATAAAGAAGGGTGACAGTAGCCTTTTTCTCTAATTAATTAAACATAAGTGTGAGATAAT
The DNA here is from genome assembly GCA_025461125.1 of Carex kokanica. Lineage (NCBI taxonomy): Eukaryota > Viridiplantae > Streptophyta > Magnoliopsida > Poales > Cyperaceae > Carex > Carex kokanica. Next base: position 466,250 of record JAJGRX010001086.1, read on the forward strand.
ATGCAAAACCTAAGCCAAAATCCTACGTAATTCATCATCATTTTGACTCTGATCAGAAGGACAGATTAATTAGACATATTGGTGGGCCCAATAGCTTCCATAACCAAGCAATGAAGAAGTGTGATGCTTTGCAAAACCAGACACTATCAATTCAGACCTTTCTTACTAATCAAACCAAGCAATTGAAACGTGACTATTGTTTGCGAATGAAGGTGACAATCACTACGACGAGATTATTGCTCCATCAAGGATTACCTTTTCGAGGACACGATAAATCAGAAAATTCTCATAACAAGGGTAACTTTCTTGAGTTCTTAAAAGTTTACTCTAAAGCCAATGAAGAGATGAGTAGGGTGGTGAAAAATGCTCCCAAAAACTCAAAAATGATTTGTCCTGAAACCCAAAAGGATATCGCTAATGCCTCAGCTAAAGAAGTATTAAAAGCCATAACCAATGATGTTGGAGATGATTTATTTGGTATTCTGGTGGATGAATCTTGTGATGTTTCAGATAAAGAGCAAATGGCGGTTCTTTTGCGTTATGTGGATAAGAGGGGTTCAGTTTTGGAACGATTTATTGGAATTGTGCATGTCTCCGACACAACTGCTTCGTCTCTTAAGGAAGCAATTTGTACCTTGCTTTCTAGTCTCAATTTAAGCTTGTCAAGAGTACGAGGGCAAGGTTATGACGGTGCAAGTAACATGCGTGGCTCGTTTAATGGTTTGAAAAGCTTGATCTTGAGAGAAAATCCTTCAGCATATTATATCCATTGTTTTGCCCATCAACTTCAATTGGCACTTGTTTATGTAGCAAGGCGTAATGATGATGCCGATTGGATTTTTTGTTTTGCTCTCTCAATCTTGCAATATTGTTGGAGGTTCAGCAAAGTGTCGGGATTTGTTTCGAGAAAAAAAATATAAAGATTATAGAAGAATCAAGTCAAGACAATCTTGAAACTGGAACAAGATTGAATCAAGAGCTCAGTCATAAAAGACCGGGTGACAACTTGTTGGGGCACTCATTACAGGAATGTTTTGAACTTGATTGCTACTTTCTCATGTGTCATTGAGGTGCTTCAAATTGTTGGAAAAGACAGCCCAAAGCAAGAGCAAAGCAAGATTTTGATTTTGTTTTCCTCTTGCACCTAATGAAAAATGTGTTAGGCATAACAAATGAGCTTTCTTTAGCACTACAAAGGAAAGATCAAGACATTGAAAATGCGATGTCTCTTGTTAAAGTGGCAAAGGACCGCTTGCAAGCCTTGAGAGATAATGGATGGACATGTTTATTAGATGAGGTGTCTTCATTTTGCATGAAACATGAAATCAACATACCCAACATGGAGGATAGATTTGTTCTTCAAGGTAAATCAGCCCGTAAGGCTCCTCACATTACTCATCTTCATCGGTACAGAGTAGATATATTTTGTGCCATTATAGATACACAACTACAAGAGCTTAATAGTAGATTTGATGAGATCAATTCAGAACTTCTTCTTTGTGTGGCTTGTTTGAATCCAAGAGATTCATTTCGGGCTTTTGACTTCGAAAAATTGGTGAAGTTGGCCTCATTCTATCCTAGAGAATTTTCCAATGTTGGTCTTCTAGCTCTTCCCAATCAGCTAGAGAACTTCATTGTTGATGTGCGTACAATGGATAAATTCTCAAATTTAAATGGGTTAAGTGAACTAGCTAGTGTTATGGTACAAACCAACAAGCATAGAGCACATCCTCAAGTTTTTCTTCTGCTAAAGTTGGCATTGATTTTACCGGTAGCTACAGCTTCTGTAGAAAGAGTATTTTCCGCAATGAAAATCATTAAAGACAATTTGCGGAATAAAATGTGTGATGAATGGATGAATGATTGCTTAATAACTTATGTTGAGAAAGGGTTGTTTGAGGGAGTTAGTGATGGTGCTATCTTACGTCGTTTTCAGAAAATGAGAACTCGAAGAATACAATTGAGCGATAATGAATGTGAAATTTGAAGTGATGAAAAGTGTTTTGGTCCCTTTTTGTTGTTTATTAATAGAAATTGTTTTTTTAGATGGGACACTTTTGGATTATTGAAGCTTTTCTTATTAAGTATGTAAATATTTAAACTGTTAATATAAATTTTATTAAAAGAAATTATGTTATTGAATTTTTTTTATATATGTTTGACCCCCATTCAATATATATCTGGCTTTGCCCCTGGATGGATGGGAATATTAGTTGTTCGCTTGTTAAAATAGTTATTTTAATAGAGTAACGCCATCCGGTTGAGATAATGCACCGATGGCATTGTGTCAAAACGGTGTTTAGAAATTAACGCAGCTGGATAGTTACATTTTTCAACTCATATATATATAGAATTTTGCTATTGTACTTCGCGAAGTAAAACCAATATTTTACTTCATGCTCATACTCCCATTTCCAAAATTCAAATCGTCGATCCGAACCGTTCAAGTTGTTCTCCATATTGAAATGTGCTTGGAGACCAAATTTTACATTTTTTGGAATTTTTTTACTATTTATTAAGCCACTTTGAAAATCGCTGATCCATTGGTCCAGAATTTTTTACTTTTTTTACTGTTCACAATGGATCTGCGATTTTCAAAGTGGCTTAATAAATAGTAAAAAAATTCCAAAAAATGTAAAATTTGGTCTCCAAGCACATTTTAATATGGAGAACAACTTGAACGGTTCGGATCGACGATTTAGATTTTGGAAATGGGAGTATGAGCGTGAAGTAAAACGAAGTTTTACTTCGCGAAGTACAATAGCCCTACTCATATATATATATGAGTCTGGCTAATTTGCTGCTGGCAGAATTTTAGCAAAACAGCTACTAGATCTGTGAGCCGTCTGATTTCTATTTAGATTTGTGTCTGATAATAACTACAATTTGTAGATGTAAAACTTAACGGAGTCCGTCAATGCTTAAGTGAATAAAAAAATAAGGTTGTCTCTTGTTTCTGTTGCATTTTGAAATCCCAACCTTTTCTCCCGTTTGAAGAAAAAGGAATCCCTCATGCTCAAGCCACTCTCCCCCTCCGCCAAGCCCTCTCCAAACTTTACCTCTACGGCCGCCCTATTGATCCGTTGCGTTTGTTACCTCTCTCGCTGCGCCACGCTGCGTTTTAGCAATTGAGCATGTGAGCGGAAACCCTAGCCGTTGTCAGTCGAAGAAAGGTACTACTCGCTCCCATGAAATCACCTCTGCCTCCGCCAAGCTGTGTTTCAGCGATTCGAGCATGTGAGCAGAAACCCTAGCCTTTGTCAGTCGAAGAAAGGTATTGCTCACTTCCCCTCCCACGCCATGTTTTAGCGATTCGAGCATGTTTCAGCAATTCTGTGCACGAATTTGCACCTTTTAGTTTAATTATTGTTTTTGTGAACTGTTTCTCTCTCACCGATTCTGTCAACTTGTGTGTTGTATGCCCCAATCAAATATTTAAATGTGAGGATTCAACTGCTTTGAAAACTGTTTTCCCCAATCATGTTTAATTCCACATTGGAAAATAATTATAATTAAAAATTCAAATTCAAATCATAAACTAAATAAGTGGTACTAGATAAATTACTATGTGTTTTAATTAATCCTCTTAATAATCAGTTCATTTGAAGTCTGCTCTTGTACTGTCTGTTTTGAATTAGATTTCGTGCAAAATTTTGTTTTTATAAGCAACAGGTAGCAGGGATTGATTAAACAAAACAAATACCATGCAACTCTGTAATCAAAGTTCTGTGTAGCTTTTTATTAATTTTTTTCCTTCAATTCATTTAATGCTGAACCAAATGGATATACACATATCTTGCGCTAAGCCTTTTTTTTAAGAATTGTTTTTTTTTTTGTTGAATGTGTTTACGCAATAGAAATTTCAGATGCTCTATTTGCACTAATTTAATAACTATTTATGCTTCTTATTTTTTTTTAGACAAATGGATGTGTAGGGCACAGAAAGTTGCACTTTTAAAAAGGAAGGGTGTGTGTGCATGTGTGTACAATGTTTCAAGGTTTAGTGCTCTCTGTTTTCAAGACATGGAGAGGGCATCGAACTTGAAACATTTATTTCTCCCTGTTGTTCCTTCTGGTTCACCCTCGATGGGCCTACTGTTCATAATCAGTCCATCGAGAAAGTTTATTGATTATGGGGACGTTTAACTCTCGACGGGCGCAAGCCCCCGCCGTTAATTACATTAGCCGACCCTTCCAAGTCAGACTAAATACCTCGTTCATTTCGGAATTTGTGCCTACTTTTTTGTAAACGGAGTAATATGGCTAAAAGAGGGACTCATGAACTGCTTTTGGATTTGGTTGGTTGGTTCTAGTTGTTTGGACATGCGTGAATGTGTGTATTTATTATGTATGCATAAATATGCAATTTATATCATTCAAAATACATTGATTATGCTTATTTACTTGTTTAAAACATGTTTTGTACTTGAAAAATATGTACGATGATATCTCTTTATTTTGCCTATATTCTGACCCCAATTTACATGTAAACCTGTGCCTAAAAGCCTAAGATTGTGAACTTTTCATTTAAATATCAATAATATGTGGTACTGCTATGCTTTATTCATTGATTTGCAGAAAATGGGCAAAAACAAGGAAAATTCTGGATTCGACACATTTCCATACGGCCGTACACATTTGTGTGCGGACCGTACCTTAACAGCCCAACCACACAGAAAGTTTCACGCAGGAGGCTAAATCTCTACAACTCAAAAGCACAAGCATACGGTCCGTACACATTTATGTGCGGGATCGTACACAGAAAATCCGGAAATCCAAACTGGCGATGGAAACAGATGCCAGTTGGAGAGGTCGAAAAGTAAAGGCTTTAATACGCGATTTTGGGCATTAAAAGGGGGATTGCAGACCTAAGGAGGACGGCTGGCTCTTGGGAGAAAAACTTAGCTTGGAGAAGAAGAAGAGAGGAGAAAAACGTGAGTTTTGCGACGAATCTTCATCTTTCTTCGAGTTTTGTCATGAATTTTCTCATTGCTACTTGTTTATTTTGCTTTTTGACTATGTTTGAGTGGACTTTTCTGTTTCTAGGGTTATGATTTAGTCGAATGCTTAGTTTTACTTGCTAGTTATTTGAAATTTGTGTTGAATCTTGTGCTTGTTTGATTGTGTAGTATTTTATTGCTTAGTAGAAATTGTTTGAATTGAATTGTTGATCTGTTAGATGAAAGGCCTCATCTAAATGGAAATTGCATAACTTTGATATTCACTCGACCAAACTAAGTATTTGAGATAGGTTTGTGAACCGAGAGGTAAAACCAAGTAGTAGCCGAGAGGTGAACCTTTCCTCGTGTCAAGAGATCGAGGAGATCTTTAGTAAACCAACAAGTAACTTAGGATAATTAAGCCAACAAGCTAAAGTTGAGGTTTGAGAACCCTAAGAGGGAAGAAATTGAGTTTTGTACCAAGTAATTAAGCCAACATGCGAGAGTTGAGGTCTAGGTACTTTGGATTCGGCCAATAGAACCCTGCACAGGAAACAACACAGAAACCAGTAGCTGCTGTATCAACTCGAGGGCCACACAGACCGTGTATGAGAGTACACGGCCCATGTACATTACACACGGCATGTGCATGAAAGTGTACGGACTGGGCACCTTGAGGCTGAGTTGAGATGAAATCAGAAACCCTAGGAACACCTTTTTAATTATATTAAAATAAAATCAAAGTTTACTTTATTGTTTTGAATTCTGTTATTGGACACGTAATACCCCAAAATCAACCTTTGCAGACTTCTAGAATCTCTGCGGTTTAAGTGAAGTCCGCTAATTGTCAAACCGTCCCTGTGATCGATACCCGACAATATACTATACGATAGGACTGTGCACCTGCAGTCTGAACCGAGAGCGTATTTAAGGTTTAAAAGGTACAGTTTACTGTAATGAAACTTTGTGCATTACTTTTTGGTGCAACAAGTTTTTGGCGCCGTTGCCGGGGACGGCATTGAAAATTTTGGATTTTGCTTATTTTCCTAAATTCTAGATTTTAACCTTTTCTTTTATTTTTCTCTTACCACAGGATCAAGCTGGAATTCGTATTGCCACCCAAAGGTGATTACAATCTGAGGAGCAGAGCACAAACTTCGAACACAAAAACTCATCCAGATCCAACTGAAATCCAGAACACAGCTGTTCCTGCACCACCACCTCTGCACACGGTCCGTACACCCGAAGACACACGGTCTGTGCACTCCAATAACCAGAGCAGAGGAGACATGAGTAATAACGGAGACGAAAGAGATAAGGACGGGAATGATGTCCACAACTCTGATGATGGCATGGCTGACTTTGTTCCAAGGACTTTGCGAGAGTTCAATGTGCCAAGAGCTAGAGATGTGAGGGGAGCAATCAGGCTGCCAAGGATTGTCGGAAACCAACCAAACTTCAATCCCGGTGTTGTCAACATCGTGCAGCAGAACACTTTTCATGGATTGGATCATGAGGACCCACACGCTCACCTTCAGACATTTCTCGAGTGTTGCACAACCATTAAAACTAATGGCGCAACCTTTGATTACATTAGACTTGCATTATTTCCTTTTATCCTTAGGGATAAAGCCAAGAAATGGTTAGGGTCTTTACCAAGGGATTCGATAACAACATGGAGGGAATTGTCTAAACTGTTTCTTACTAGATTTTTCCCTCACAAAAGAACTGCTAAGGTTAGGACCCAATTAACCAGTTTTAAGCAAAGACCTGATGAACCATTGAATGAGGCATGGGAAAGGTTTAGAGAATTGCAATACTCTTGTCCACACCATGGTATACCAGACTGGTTGCTTATTCAGACCTTTTATGATGGTTTGACTGATAGTACTCGTACCTCTATCGATGTTGTTGCAGGTGGAGCACTGATGTCAATGGAACCTCTTGAAGCCATGAACCTGATCGACAACATGGCTCAGAACCAACAATGGTCCGGCCGCGACAACACCCGAGCTGGAGGAGGTGGCCGATTTGAGGTTGATCAGATCACTGCTCTAACCGCCAAGCTAGATGCTATGCAGAAGGCTTTTGACAAGATAAGTGCGAAGGCAGTCAACCAACAGCAACAAACCTGTGTCATGTTTGGAGATGAGGGTTATGCTTATGAGCAATGTCCACTAGCGCAGAGGGATGAAGAAACCGAACAAGTAAACTCTCTCAACAATGACATCTTATTTTTCGAACCTCCTTTCAACCGAACCTACTCCAAAGACCCAGTTGAGCAACAAAACTAGAGGTGGAAACAGAATAACCCTGCGCCATTCAACAATGCTCCAAATCCCTCATTCAACAACTCCTTCAACAATCCTTCTGGCAGCAACAATAACCGAAACTTTTACCATAATGCATCTTTCAACAACCCAAACAACCGAGCAGCTCAATCCGCTCCTCCCAATCCATATATCGTTCCCGCTATGAGTGACTTCATGTATGAGCAAGGGAAGATGAACCAGATGATATTCGAGCAAATGCAAACAATGAACGCTCAAATGACTGCTCAGCTTACTGCTCAGAATAAGTTGATAGAGCAAATGAGTCACCAAGCCACCTCAAGCCAAACACCACCTGGAAGGCTACCCAGCTAACCAGAGGTTAACCCCAGATGGGAAGCTAAGGCGGTGACACTAAGAAGTGGGACCCAGTATGAAGGACCTGCCATGCCTGACCATACTTTGACACACACGGACCGTGCAAATCCCACACGGGTCGTGCAGATGCCTGACTGTGTAGAAACCACACGACCGGTCATCACCACTGATTCCACTGCCAAGCACACGGACCGTGCACAACCCACCTGCTGAAGAAACATACCATCCGGACCATGCAGAGCTCGCGCGACCAGCAGGAAACATTGAAACAATTGTACACACGGACCGTGCAGATGTTACACGGGTCGTGCAAATAGAACCTAAGAGTCAGAATAAGAAAGGGGCTGAGAAACCACAGCCTTACTGGCCACCTGTACCTTTTCCTCAGAGGCTAGCTGAGTCCAGACTAAATGAACAATTTGCTAAATTCATCGATGTACTAAAGCAACTACACATCACCATTCCATTCACCGAAGCTTTGACCCAAATGCCCACCTACGCCAAGTTCCTCAAAGATATCATCTCCAACAAGCGAAGCTTGGGGGGCACGAGACGGTGAAACTGACAGAACAATGCAGTGCCATTCTGAGAAGTGAGCTACCACCTAAACTGGAAGACCCTGGTAAGTTTTCTATTCCTTGCAATATAGGGAGAGCCACGATCAAGAAAGCTCTATGCGACTTGGGAGCTAGCGTGAGTCTCATGCCACGCACCATCTTCGATCGAATGGGAGTAGGTGAGCTCAGACCTACGCGAATGACTCTACAACTGGCAGACTCCTCGGTCAGACTACCACTTGGCATAGTGGAGGATGTACCGGTTCAGGTTGGTAAATTCTATGTGCCTGCTGATTTTGTTGTGATGGAAATGGAAGAAGATAAGGAAGTCCCCATTATTCTGGGACGACCTTTTCTAAGAACTGCAGGTGCGATAATTGATATGCATAAAGGAACGCTGACCCTGAACATTGGAGAGGAGAAAATGCGATTCCAAATTGATCGAGCCATGAAGTATCCCTCATTAACCGAATCTTGCTTCAGAGTAGACGTGATCGAAGAATGCTTAACAGATTTGGCCAAGGACTACTTTCTTGAGCAAGTCAATAGCTCGCTAAGGTATCATTCCGACTTTTTATCTGAATTGTAGGTTGAAACAAGCGAGCGGGAGTCATTTGTGCAGCAGAGGCAACATTGCCAATCTGGAACTGACACACGAACCGCATGAACCACGCACGGACCGTGCACAAGAGTTAGAGGAGCTAGAGAACAAGGAGGCACACGGGGCGCACTCAGCTCACACGGGAGTAGCACACGGACCGCACACTTCTTACATGGACTGTGCACCAGCCCAAACAGAGCAGTCGACTCCTGAGCTCAAGCCTCTTCCAGCTAACCTCAGGTATGAGTTCCTAGGCCCAAATAAATCATGTCCGGTGATTGTAAATGCAAATCTCAACGACAATCAAACCGCAAAGCTCTTGGAGAAGTTGAAAGCTCACAAAGGTGCAATCGGGTACTCGATCAAGGACTTGAAAGGGATCAGCCCAGCCATCTGCACACACAAAATCTTGCTGGAGGATGATTACAAGCCATCTGTTGAACACCAGAGACGGCTCAACCCAAATCTGAAAGAGGTAGTAAAGAAAGAAATTTTAAAACTTCTTGAAGCAGGTATTATCTACCCGATTTCTGACAGCAAATGGATAAGCCCTGTCCATGTGGTGCCAAAGAAAGGAGGAGCAACAGTAGTGAAGAATGACAAGGATGAGCTGATCCAAACACGTGTCGTGACCGGCTGGAGGATGTGCATAGACTACTGAAAGCTCAACACAGCCACGCGCAAGGATCACTTTCCATTACCCTTTGTTGATCAACTCCTTGAAAGGCTTGCAAATCACTCTTATTTTTGTTATCTTGATGGTTATTCTGGTTTCTTCCAAATATCCATCCACCCACAGGACCAAGAAAAGACCACTTTTACATGCCCATATGGTACCTATGCATACCGTAGGATGCCCTTTGGTCTTTGCAATGCACCAGCAACTTTTCAAAGAGCCATGATGGCTATCTTTTCTGATTTCATTGAGAAAGAAGTCAAAATTTTTATGGATGATTTTTCTGTCTATGGTACTTCTTTTGATTCTTGTTTGACAAACCTTTGTAAGATTTTGCAGAGATGCGAGGAAGTGAATCTGATTCTCAACTGGGAGAAATGTCACTTCATGGTCCAAGAAGGTGTTGTTCTAGGACATGTTGTCACTTCCAAAGGAATTGAAGTGGACAAGGCAAAGATCGAGGTGATTGAGAAACTCGAGACCCCATCCAATGTCAAGGGGGTTTGAAGCTTTCTAGGCCACGCGGAAATCGCGAAACCACTGACCAATTTACTCATTAAAGATTCTGACTTTGTTTTTACAGATGATTGTGTCAAGTCTTTTTGCAGATTGAAGGAAGCTCTCATTTCAGCGCCTATCTTGCAGCCACCTGACTGGTCTCTACCATTCGAGCTCATGTGTGATGCGAGCGACTATGCAGTTGGGGCAGTTCTTGGGCAGAGGAAAGACAAGAAGCCATGCGCTATTTACTATGCTAGCAAGGTGCTAGACCCAGCCCAGATGAACTACACAACAACCGAGAAGGAGCTTCTCGCCATTGTGTTTGCTCTCGACAAGTTTAGATCGTACTTGGTTGGCTCGAAAATAATTGTCTACACAGACCATGCCGCACTCAGGTATCTTTTGAATAAGAAAGATACAAAACCTAGATTAATCAGATGAATTCTTCTTTTGCAGGAATTTGATCTAGAAATCAGGGACAAGAAAGGAGTCGAAAATTCTGTGGCAGACCATCTATCCCGACTTCATTGGGAGGATGACAGCACTACCAAACTGCCAATCAATGACTCGTTTCCCGACGAACAACTCATGTCCATCAACACTGATATGGAATCCATGTACACGGTCCGCACACACCATCACTCGGTCCGTGCACTTCAACACACGGCCCGTACATCTAACCATACGAACCGTGCACTCTCCAACCAGCCAACCCCCTGGTATGCAGACTTCGCAAACTATCTTGCTTCCGGGGTATTGCCTGCCACAATGACCTACCAGCAGAGGAAGAAGCTCAAATCAGATGCCAAGTACTACTTTTGGGAGGACCCTTTCCTTTTCAAAGTTAAAGTCGATGGGATATTCTGACGCTGTGTTCCATCAAGGAGACACATTCCATTATTTCTCACTACCACTCATCCGCTTATAGGGGACATGCCTCGTTCTCCAAGACAGTCGCTAAGGTATTGCAATCTGGTTTCTATTGGCCCTCTATTTTCAAAGATGCAAGAACCTTTGTTCTCGCTTGCGATCAATGTCAAAGGACCGGAAACATAACAAAGCGCAGCGAGATGCCTCTCAACTCCATTCTTGAGGTGGAGATTTTCGATGTTTGGGGCATTGATTTCATGGGACCATTCCCGTCATCTCGTGGGTATGAGTATATCTTGGTAGTAGTGGACTACGTGTCTAAATGGGTTGAAGCAGTGGCGTGTCACAAGGCCGATTCAAATGCAGTGAAGTGGCTGTTCACGGATATCATTTTCCCTCGCTTTGGAGTGCCTCGAGCTGTTATCAGTGACGGGGGCAAGCACTTCATCAATCGACAATTCGACAGTCTCTTGAGCCGACATGGGGTCACACATAAGGTATCTACCTCTTATCACCCTCAAACTAATGGCCAAGCTGAAATTTCTAACAGGGAAATCAAGTCTATCTTGGAGAAGACTGTGGCAAGGACAAGGAAGGACTGGTCGCTTAAGCTGAGCGATGCACTCTGGGCCTACCGAACTGCCTTCAAGACATCGATTGGCATGAGCCCTTTCAAGCTGGTGTACGGGAAGCCGTGTCACCTACCAGTGGAGATTAAGCACAAGGCGTTCTGGGCCACGTGAGCAATCAACATGGATATGCTTGCAGCTGGAGAGAAGCGCATCCTTGACATGCAAGAGTTGGAGGAGATGCACCTACACGCCTATGAGAATGCAAGGATATAAAAAGAAAGAACGAAGTGAATTCATGACAAGCGCGTCGCGCCTCGCGAATTCAGGGAAGGAGATCTTGTACTCTTATTTAATTCCAGGTTAAGACTTTTTCCAGGTAAGCTCAAGTCCAGATGGTCAGGCCCATTTGAGGTGAAGAAGGTGTACCCTTTCGGTGCAGTTGACATTGCAAACAAAGAATGTGGGACCTTTAAGGTCAATGGTCGGCGTCTCAAGAACTATATTGCTGATCACTCTCAAAACAAGCAATTTGTTCAGTCTCTCTCTAACCCCGCCACAACCGAGACTTAGAGAAAGGTGGTCGAGCTCAAGACCTAAAACAAGCGCTTCTTGGGAGGCAACCCAAGCATTTTTTAAATTTTAAATTTTTATTTATTTTGCATATTTAAGTTTTATTTTAATTATTTTTCATTATTTTTAATTTTTATGCTGCATTTTAGTTCTGATCAAATAGGAGGAATGCAAGTTTCTGGAGTTCATACGGTCCGCACACATTGGAATACGGGCCGGATCTTAACTCGTTCTCCATCCAGAGGATTTTCAAAAAAAATTTGAGAGCACACGGACCGCACAATTCTCCACATGGACCGTACAAAAACCAACATGTGCGATTTGAAGGGTCGCGTCCCTTCAGTTCGATCCTCTCCCTTTTAAGGGCCCACCCCACACAGACCCCACCTACCCCACCCCTTTTTGTCGTCTTCTTGCATACGGCCCGAGCAAACCCCACGTGCGACCAAACTCCACCCCCTCCACCGTTTCCTCTCCGCCGCCACTCTTCTACTCTCCACCGATCCACTCCGCCGCTACCCTTCTCTTCTCTCCTCCTCTTGCCGTCGCCTCTTCTCAATCGCCGGCCACCGTTGCCCTTTTCCCTGGTATATCTCTCTCTCTCTCTCTCCCTCTTTTACTTTTGAACTCCATTACCCTCGATCTCTCTCTCCACCTCTCTGATTTCGGACCAGATCGCCGCCGCTCTTCTTCTCAACCGAAACCCTACACCTATACGGTCCGCACAAAAATCCACACGGACCGTACATTAACCAGTCACCAACCAGAGAAGAAAATCCATCCATACGGTCCGAACAACCTTTTCATACGGGCCGTACACCACCACTACAGTCCACAAAATGAATCGTGAAATCCGCTCCAAGCGCGCTCATGAGAAAAGGCACCCCCCACCACCCCCACCACCACCACCACCAATATCTCCACCATCTTCACCATAACGCTACGATTCCGACTCAGAAGAGCATTCCTCTGGGGAGTACACCGACTCTGCGGTACAATCCGAGGTCAGTCATTTCTGCATCCCAACTAACAGGATGTTTAAGAATTTTAACAACCTATCTAGCAGAGTGTTCGAGAACACTCAACGAATTAATATGGAAACACTCCGTCGATTCGGGGTTGAGGAGGATTTCCTCCAGCTCACTGGGAGGATCGGGTTCGACCATTATTTTTGGCTCATAGAACACAAATCCTACAAGGTTGATACCCACGAGTTCCTCTTGTCCCTCCAACTCACAGGGTTTACCTTCGCATTCTCTGAATCTGGTTCAATTTTCACGCTCTACCTAACATAGAAGACCTTACCTTTCGCGAAGGTATAGCGAAGGAAACATTCTGGGCCATGATAACTGGCAAAAAAGGAGCAGACAACCATGAGTTCAAAGCCCGCTTCATTCCTCACCCTGTCATCCGCATCATACAGCGGGTTCTTGCATGCACCATCTTCGCGCGCGGTGAGACAGTCAACCATGCGAACAAGGATGACCTCCTATTGATTGATCATATGCTCCGTACTGATCCAGATCGTCCAGACCTTGCACAGCTCATGGTTTACCATTGGATCGGTCTCCAGGATTCGACTAGGTTGGGGGGCAAAAATCAAATCGGCATGTATGTCACCCACATCAAGGAGCATCTTGGCCTGGATGACCCTGGTCGAGAGCTATGCAGAGGGCTCAGCATTCTTGACACTGAGGGGTTCTGTCACACCCCAAACCGGAATTTTCGGATTAAGGTGTGATCAGTCCCCGCCTCGTGTTTAATTATCCTTAAAACACGCAAGGCTAAATAATACAAATAATCACATAATTACACAGCGGAAACGGAAACGTATATATAACATGAAGCAACAGTCATACAATCCACAAATAGACATAAACATAAATATATCAGTCCATACAACCCACAGGATAATAAAACATGAACTACTGAAAGGAGATACATGATCTACGGTCCCGAGATAAAAACAAAAGTCTCGGGACTCTAAAACCCTAGCAAAAGTCCTATAAATCCTACATCAAGCGGCGTGGCCCTCAGGGACAGCTCCGGACATCTCCTGCTGCGGAACACCAGTCTCTGTACCTAAAAATCCCACATCAAAAGGTGGGTGAGCGACTAATCGCCCAGTATGTGACCCAGGATTACCCCTTCAGGGATTCTCTTTTGTCAAGCACTTTTACTATTAAATCTACGTAAATTTATTGTCGTAACTTTTAAATGCACATGATTTAATACAATAACCCTAATTTATTAACTATTAAACGAAAAATACATATAATAGATGACATGATGCGATTCTCCTATCATGCCAACATGCAAAAGTTCCCAAAACAAAATACAAGGAGAATAGAATATAAGTATTCAAATCGGAGTCCAATACCGAAGTATTGTGTGTCAAATCCAATATATAATAATAGTACGGAATAAAATATCACCCCGTGCCGTGCAATTTGAATTGAAAGGTACAACATAGTGTAATCCAACATGACATGATCCAAGGACCGCGATCAGGGGGTGCAATGATACCCGATGCCTAGTGACATCGAGCATTGCCCCACAAGACATTGCACGCTCGCCGATGGTTATATCCATCCAACATGACATAATCCAAGGACCGCGATCAGGGGGTGCAATGATACCCGATGCCTAGTGACATCGAGCATTGCCCCACAAGACATTGCACGCTCGCCGATGGTTATATCCAAAAATTCGTGTGTTTTCCTTGCTCTAAAACGATCCTTCAACTTACATATACAAATAGGAGAAATCTACAAGCAAGTCGTAAAGTTTAGTTAATCCGTCTCCTCATGAGCAGACGACGGAACTCCACCGCCTGGCCAGACCAATGGGACAGTCAAGAGACACGCAGCCTCGTATAAAAACCTGGGACACGCAGCCCCATTTTAAAAACCTGAGACACGCAGTCTCATATCGTATAACTGAGACACGCAGCCTCATATCATACAACGGAGACACGCAGCCTCATATCACACCACTGAGACACGCAGCCTCAAAAATCTGTATATGGCGAGTAGCTCCTAATGTAAGGGAGACCAAGCTCGAATCGTTTCGTACCCAGCGACCGCAGCCTCCGGTGTACGTAAATATAAAATGAACGAGTATATATAATTCCAACTTTAATACATATAATATTTCCTAATGCAAGACCATCCGAGAAATCAAGTGATCAAACGGCTCAATGGCTAACGGGCCGTCTCGTATCCCATACTACGAGACGGAACGCAGTCACTCGATCTCTGCTCAGCTCTCACCAATGCATATGATCGTTTAAATGAAAATACTATTGTCCTCTACGAGAAGAGGACAAATAATAGCCTAATATCTATAAAGTCTAAACCTATAATTAAATTACTCTACTCCTATTTAAAAGCAGTAAATTTTCAATTTGAAAGGGGTTATGCAATTTCTAATTACAGTTCTGAAAGGATAAACATGCTCTAATGCAACTACAAATTTAAAGTGCGTATGACAGGTCAAGTGGTCGACTGGTTAGAGTACGCCACAAAAAAGTAATTCAGATATCCCACACCTGTAGGGCAAGCTGAAGGCGTGCGCTAATCGCCTCTGAAATCCACGTGCTCCGCGTATGCTCCGGTATCGCCGTCAGCGGGATCGGTCCACGGATCGGGATCAGGATAGGTCGGATGTCCTGAAATTCGTAACGTAATCTAATTAGGATCGAAACTAATTATCGTAACCCTCGCTACCCTTATTTTATTGTTTATAAATTTTTAATTTGAAGATAAACTGTTTTACTTAAATTTTTCCTAAGTGTTTATTTAAATAAAATACGTCACTAACCAATTGTTAAATAATCTATATGATACGAAAATCATTAATACAACTTATTTTATATCTTTGTAAATTCTTAAAATACTTAAACATTATGACAAATTTTATTTACTAAGTAAGATAGATAATTAAATTACTTAACTAAATTAAATCTAATTTAAATGTGTTTATCCTAATTAACTATTGTTGAGACTTTTTATTTTGGTTTGTTTCTAAATAAAATAAATAAATAAAATACGTTATTAACCAATTGTCCTAATTAATTTACAACTTATAACTTTAGAGTTTTAATTAAAATTTCGTAAGTGTTAATTTATCTATGTATAAAATATAGTACATTGCTTAGCAATTTAGCATACTACTTTTATTATTATAACTTGAACTATTTTAACGATGCATAAAAATAGTAGTATGGTGTTAATCAATTGTCTTTATTAATTAACAATATATTTATATTTAGAATCTATAAATCTAAGTATTTAATTTATTAATTCTAATTAACAACGGGTTGGTGTGCTAATTGAATTTAAGTTGGGTTTGTACAACCCGATCAAAATTAAGCCAATTCCAATTAATTTAAACCAAGGCCCAAACCGAAAACACTAATAAAATTTCTCCATTTTGCAATCCAGTCCCTATCTTAATTTAAATTACACAAGGGCCTAGATTTTTATCGTTTCACCCAACAGTTTCAAAACTTCGCAATTAGGTCCCTATCAATTCAAGTCAGTACCAGTGGTATCACTGGGCTGGTACCAACTGGTACCAGCAATCACATACAATTTACGAACAACAATGTAACATGCCAGAAATTAAATCGCACCAAGGGACAGGTAACAATACTGGTACCGACATAGTACCAGTCAAGCAAAACATCACAACACAAGGAAGGCACCAGGTTTCGCACGTCAGCCCAAAAATCAAACAAAGGCAGTACCTGTTTGGTACCAGAAACAAGGGCAAGGAAAGAACAGTACCCAACAGGGTACTGGTACGGGGGTACCAGTGTACCAGAAAAATCAAGCAAGGCACCAGAAAAGCACACGCAGCCAGCACAAACAACAAGAAGGGTGTAGGGTTTTGAGGCTACCCAAAGCCATTAGGCTTAAGCTGCGGAAAGACCGTAAAACAAAAATTTTACTTCTAACTCAAGCCAAAAGAATTGAAGTGGTATGTCGGATAATCTACCGAGAGTTACACACCTGTTCAATTCTTTTCTTAGATTAAAACCCGTAAGTAAAACTTTACTTATTTAGATCATAGATTAAGTAGTATGTCGAATAATAACCGAGAGTTACATACCAGATTAATCCTGTATAGATCCAAAGTAGTAAAACCGTATTTACTTGTATTTTAATCAGTTTATAGATCTACTCCTTTGATTGATTTCTAAAACTTTAATCTATTTACCAATTAAATAGATTAATATAACATGTTTATACCTTGTTTCCAAATCTCAGTTGGAAAGCAGACCGAGCGAGAAGAGCGACATCTGGGAATGACTCGTCTCGGAGCACCAGACGTCTGGTGCCTCTATTGGTTATCCACCAGGACTAACCGGAGAGCGGTTTATTTCTTATTGCCAGAAATACCGTAAACCGCGGAATTATGCAAAAACACTATTCACCGCGAAATTCGTCAGAACTGATTTACGTCAAACGCAAAACAGATTTACGAACTTTCACGGGAACACTATTCACCGAAATTTACGGGGGCGTAAAAACACTATTCACGACTTGCAGTTATTCTGATTCACTGATAAGCAAAAATAGAAATATCGCGAAATTCGTAATAACACTATTCACGAATCCCGTAAAAACACTATTCATCAGTGAAATTAATAAAAACTAATTTACGTCAAACGCAAAATAGATTCACAAACTTTCACGGGAACACTATCACCGCAGACACTATTTGGGAGAGAAATTAGAATATCGATCCGGTCAGACAGATTCGACATCTCAGAAATTTGTATTTTTCTCTCTACCCCTACCCCTCTATTTATAGGCAAATGAGGAGGTTCGTCAATGACCAAAATGCCCTCGGTTTTTGTGGTATTTAAAAAATTGCCATTTGGCCGAAATTACCAAAATGCCCTTGGGCCAAATCAATTTGATTTTGACTTCTTCATAATGGTTTGATTATTTTAATGGATTCTAAACCCATTAATCCAAACCCATTATGTATAGTAAATATCCAAATCAAATATATAATTGTCATATACAATTATATTCCTCTGCGGTTTTCGTACGGTAATTTTTATATAACGTGTCAAACACATTTATAAACTAACCAGTGTTCGTCATTTTAAATGACGTATAATTAATTAGAACCATGTTAATATTAATTATAATCAATTTATAATTAGTCAGTAAGATTCTCCAATTAACTCCTATACGGTGTGACCCGATAGGATCTGTGTTATGTTGGTAAATAGAATTAAAACTGTTTTAACTTCTATAATCATGAGAGGCATCTGGCATAACGCATCATGACCATCCAATTACACAGATGATGCTGTACTGTACAATATCACGATCCAGTAAACTATTTTACTCATGTTAATTCTTTTGTCTCATAGTTATCAGATCAGTTTCAAGGTAGGCGTGTGTCATCCTTGCAAACTTAATCTTTTCTTGATCTTGAGCAGATTACCAAATATAATTATTCTTGTAATTATACCGCATGCAGATAATCTTATTCTATCATGGGGCCCAGTGATACTATAACTCGTATATTGATACGAGGGACAATAGTACTTTTGGTAAATCATCACTACCTCAGCTAAGATATGTATACCGAAGAGCTACCGTTATAACTGCGTTTTACCGACAGCGTTAGGTAACAGTCACACATACACATCTCTTAGTAGGGAAGATGAATACCTCATACTTTAGAACTAAACACTGAATGAAAACATTAATAACACGAACACAATTCCATTTAATGTTTCATTCGGGGTCTGTCAAATACCATGCTCCTGGAACATGTATCTATGTGATTAAAATGACATCTCTTGTCAATGGTTTGTAAACTTAACCATCTTTTAATCCACATACTAACCTTGTAGTGGTAATTAGTGTTCCTGCTAATTACCTTGGTTAGTGACTTTTAAGAATATATATCATCTATATTATGAAGTTTCACAATTCCATTCATTGACTCTAGTCAGATAAAGGAATGATTCATAAATACAATAATACTCAAGGCAACAAGATGATATTAATCATCCAATTCATGAACAAAATATATATGATACATTTATCGTTTTATTGACTTCTAGATTATTACACTAACAAAGGGCTGGTACCGGTACGGTACCAGCACAGCCAGGAATTTAAGCAAGGCACCACAAAGCACACAAAGCAACAAACCAGCACAGACAACCCAGCAAAGCAAAGGCACGAAGGCCAACAGAACAAGAGAAGGCTCAAAGGCCACTGATCAAGGCAAACAGGCACGAAGGCCACAGATCAAGGGAACAACCACAAGGCAAAAATCCAACAAAAAGGGTCAAGATTACCCGTGTGAAGAGCAACCGCAAGAAGGGGCAGAGACCAGCCAGTTCTGAGCTCCTACTCGCCTCACAGCCGTCAAAATCAACGGCGCCTTCACAAGTCCAAGGCAACAACGAGTTAGGGCCAGCACCACCAACAGAGACAGCACCAAGGTGGCCACAATCAGCACAGAAATCGCACACTAGGCCGGCCAACTTCGATAATCTCAACCAACAGAGGGAAACGAAAATAAAATAGAGGAGTAAAGGATTTCTCAACGCATGAGTAAAGAGAGTGAGAGAGCAGAAAAGAACCAAAACCACAGGCCCTAGGGGTTATATATATAACCCGGGACAGTAAAAATTGCGCAAGGGTCAAGGGTGCTCAGAGAGCAGGTGAGATCCATGCGCCTAAGCACCGATAGTCAAGACCGTACAAGCCGGATGGAACAGCGAAGAAAAACGAGCGCAAGCGCGTGTGGGAGGGAGGCAGATCGCCTCCGTTTCTTCTCCCAGGAAGTAAGCAGCGAAAGAGAGAAGGAGAGGTTTAGAGAGGCGGCCCCAGCCGACAGAGAGAGAAGGAAGAGAGGAAGGGAGGAATTAAAAGAAAGAGGGTGTGCTTTAAGATTTGTGCAGAACATATTTGAATGGTTGAGATGGCTGTTTTTAAAGAGGGAATTTAAACTGGTTTAATTTAATCACCAAGCAATTTGCATTCGAGTAACAATAGTTACGAAGTTTGCGTTTTTAACAATACGAATTTTTCGGATGATCAGAATTTAACGCTCGAAATCATTTGTGTCACAATCGCAATTCGATTTAATAATTCACAAGACTTTGTTAAATTAAACACTTATTTATTTCGTTTGATTATTTTATTTACTTGATTAGATTCAAAATTGCCAAATTTAAGTTCAAATCCAAAATTATGTAGACTATTAGTTGATTTAAATACTCAAATTTTTATAGGTTAATTTATCTGTTTAGTTATTTGATCTTTATTAAATTTAAAATTTTTGACTAAAAATTTAATTAGTCGTATATTTTAATTGTTAGTCTATTAAATAAATTTTAAAATTTATGGATTATAACAGGTTCTGTTTGGCCCATTTCACGAGGACAGTGCACGGTCCTGCTGGTCACATGGACCGCTATTACTGGCGCTTTGAGGATGGTACTCAGCGCGAGCTTCCATTTACCGCACCTCTCTCTTTCGATGACCCCACCACTTGGCTGGTCACTACAGCACCTGACCCTACACCTCCTCGCGTTCCAGCGACAGACATCCCTAGCTCTTCCCACCAGCCACCTGTCACACCAGCTCCTGAGAGCTCTCACCCTGCTGACCCGACTCTCCGGGATCTTTACCGTCTGATGTCCGACATCAGGGCCACCCAGCAGGAGCAGGGCGCCTCCATTCTAGACATCCAGTGCCAGACCACCCTCTACACCGAGCGACTCAGTGAGTTTGGTGCCCACATGAGTGACTATGGAGCCCGGCTAGGAGACATTGAGGATGCGATGTGCGACTGGTGGTTCGACGCCGACCCCTCTACCGACTACTGATCAGGTTCATTTTCTTCAACCCCGGCTTTTACTTTACTTTTACTGTATTTTTACTTTCTTTAGTTGCATGTTTTGAAGCATTGAGGACAATGCTCGAACTAAGCTTGAGGGGATGATAGTTGCATGTAGTTGCATTTTGCATTTAGGTCATATTTATTTTTATTGTACTTTAGTCGATAAATTTGTGTGATTGTTGGAATTAGGAACTAATTTGAAAATTTTTGGTTGTGATTTGGATGAATTTGTGAAATTAGAAATAACCCCATGTTTGATTGAAAGAATTGCATAGGATAGGATGTTTTGAGATTTTGAGAAAACAAAAAATTGAATTGTATCGAGAAAGCATTTTGAAACCGAACTATGCCTTTTAAAATAGGAAATTGGGATTTTAAATAAAAGAAAGATTGGGATATCCATTGGTATGAAAGAATACCATTGAATGTGTGTATTCATGATATATTGCAAAAAAATAAAAATAATAATATATATATATATATATAATAAAAAAAATTCTGAAACAAATGAAAAGATGGAGAAAATAAAAGTACTGGTAATAAGTCCTACGGGGGCGTCTTTGAGCTCGTCTCCCAAATTTTAAAAATATATAAATAATAATATATCAACACACGAAATCCGTGACTTTGGAATAAGCTTGGGGGAGCTTAAAGGGAAAAATCACCACAAATGAGGGCATAAATTCGGTAGAAAAAAAATGAACTATTGATGGATTCGGTTTATTAGTTTTCACAAATATTAAAGCATCTTTGATTATGAAATTTAATTGATTGAATTGTGGGTTGAATCAAAATTGATCAAAAGAAAACCAAATTATCATCCAAAAAGACTCTCATAAGTTTCTAACGAATGCAAGATCATGTAAATTTTTCGCATTTAAGAATTTAACTTGCATTTAGGTAAATCCAAGATCCGTTCCAATGCCTACGTTGGGATTTTTGCTTGAGGCAAGATTTCAGCTTGGGAGAATTTGATATCTCTCTATTTTGCCTATATTCCGACCCCAATTTACATGTAAACATGTGCCTAAAAGTCTAAAATTGTGAACATTTCATTTAAATATCAATAGAATGTGGTACTGCTATGTTTTATTCATTGATTTGTAGAAAACGGGCGAAAAAAGGAAAATTCTGGATTCGACACATTTCCATACGGCCCTGTACACGTTTGTGTGCGGACCGTACCTTAACAGCCCAACCTCACAGAAAGTTTCACGCATGAGGCTAAATCTCTACAACTCAAAAACACAGGCACACGATCCGTACACAGAAAATCCGAAATCCAGACTGGCGATGGAAACAGATGCCAGCTGGAGAGGTCGAAAAGGAAAGGACTTTAATACGCTGATTTTGGGCATTAAAAGGGGGGATTGCAGACCTAAGGAGGACGGCTGGCTCTTGGGAGAAAAACTTAGCTTGGAAGAAGAAGAAGAGAGGAGAAAAACGTGAGTTTTGCGACGAATCTTCATCTTTCTTCGAGTTTTGTCATGAACTTTTCTCATTGCTACCTTGTTTATTTTGCTTTTTGACTATGTTTGAGTGGACTTTTCTGTTTCTAGGGTTATGATTTAGTCGAATGCTTAGTTTTACTTGCTAGTTATTTGAATTTGTGTTGAATCTTGTGCTTGTTTGATTGTGTAGTATTTTATTGCTTAGTAGAAATTGTTTGAATTGAATTGTTGATCTGTTAGATGAAAGGCCTCATCTAGATGGAAATTGCATAACTTTGATATTCACTCGACCGAACTAAGTATTTGAGATAGGTTTGTGAACCGAGAGGTAAAACCAAGTAGTAGCCGAGAGGTGAACCTTTCCTCGTGTCGAGAGATCGAGGAGATCTTTAGTAAACCAACAAGTAACTTAGGATAATTAAGCTAACAAGCGAAAGTTGAGGTTTGAGAATCCGTAAGAGGGAAGAAATTGAGTTTCATACCAAGTAATTAAGCCAACATGCGAGAGTTGAGGTCTAGGTACTTTGGTTCGGCCAATAGAACCCTGCACAGGAAACAACACAGAAACCAGTAGCTGCTGTATCAACTCGAGGGCCACACGGACCGTGTATGAGAGTACACGGCCCGTGTACATTACATACGGCCCGTGGATGAAAGTGTATGGACCGGGCACCTTGAGGCTGAGCTGAGATGAAATCAGAAACCCTACGAACACCTTTTTAATTATATTAAAACAAAATCAAAGTTTACTTTATTATTTTGAATTCTATTATTGAACTGATAGGACATGTAATACCCCAAAATCAACCTTTGCATACTTCTAGAATCTCTGCAGTTTAAGTAAGGTCCGGTAATTGTCAAACCGTCCCTGTGATCAATACCCGACAATATACTATACGATAGGACTGTGTACTTGCAGTCCGAACTGAGAGTGTATTTATGGTTTAAAAGGTACAGTTTACTGTACTAAAACTTTGTGCATTACTTTTTGGTGCAACATACGTGTGCTTTATTTGTAATTTATTCATAAAGAAAATCATTTAGATTTGAAGAAAGGGGTACTTTGATCATTTCATAGGCTGTCTAACACTTGGACATGTTTAGAAATATAGGGAATTTAATTTGGGTTCATTTGGAGGTGGTTTGAGTCAATTTGGACTTGAAACGAACAAGTTAATGGCAAAAAAGAGTTGTTTGTGAAGTTTTCAACTTTCCAGGGACTTATTTGTAAAGTTTGAGGGGTTGGAAATTGTAATTTGGGCTTTTAACAGGGTTTAGAGTGCAATTTGGGTTTTCAGGGGCTTATTTGAAAAGATTTTAAGGCATCAGGGGCCTATTGGTAAAATTTAAAGGGCTACGCTGTAAATTTCCTTTGTTAGAGGGGCTAATTTATAAAATGGCCTTTGACTTTCTATTTTCTGGGCTTTAAAATTGGTGCCAGGCTTGGAGATTGGCACTGGGCTTTGAGATTCGCACTGGATCACAAGGAATTAGAAGTTGGGCCTGTAAGATTTGTTTTGGGCTTTGAGATTCGGGTAAAGTTTCACAGGGCTTTGAGATTTGGTCATTGGGCCTCGTGATTGGTGCTACGCTCTGGATTGAGCTTTGAGATTTGGTCAGGGGATCTTTATTTAACATGGGCTTTACTGACATATGGGTCCCTCTCGATCAGTGACCGTTGGGTTTTAGGTTTGAATATGGGCCTTTAGATTAGATCCTGGCTTCAAGATCCGAACTCATTTTGAAATTTGGTTTCGGCGCTTCAATCAGATGCTTGTGTTTACTTTAATCTTCGTGCCGGTTTAGATATGAACTAGGGCATGAAGCACGAGCCTAGGGTTTTGACTCCGGCTGGATTTTGTCCACGGCAAGGGCAGAGGAGGGCACCATCGTCATCGCCTTGGTCCCAGGAGTGGATTGCTCATGTTGTCAGTTTCTGATGATCACCGAGGGAGGTGATTAGTGGTGGTGCTTGGGTTTAGCACCCGATTTGGGTTTTTGATCGAATTCTTCATGTTTATTCAGAGTTTCTGTCAATTGGGATGTCGATTCTCATCAACTTATTGTGTGGGGACTATTGAGAGTATCAATCTCAGATTTAATGGAGTATTTATCAAGATTGAGTTTAGAACTTCTCGGATTCAATTGAATGCTACATTTAACCTGTCTAGTCATCCAGTGAATGTATTAAGGGTTATGGCAAGGCTGGCAGAGCTCGAAAGCGATTTTAAGTTTTGAATATCATGTATACCTCATAATTCATCAATTTAAACCTTATATATCTTTCTATTTTTGTTAAAGAATGGGTGTAATTATTTCATATAATCACAAAGAAGTATGTATGCTTCCATTGCACAAGATTTTATAATTTTTGGAATTTTATTTGTTAGTTTTATTTTATTATGTGGCATATGTTATTTATTGTGCACCAATTTCATTTACAGAAATTAACGAAAAGACACGAGTAATTTTTGGTGAAAAAATTCAGATGCTATTTAATAAATATACTGGTCCAAAAGTTTGCCTTAGAAATATAAAAAGACCTCTTCTTTAATTAATTCGAAAATCTCTCATTTTCTGAAAATTCTGTCATAAAAATTAATTAGAGAAATATAAGGAAAACGCCTAAAGGTCTCCATCATCACGTCTGAGGAAAATCTTTTATGATCAGTATTTACGCTTCCGCTTAACGATGTCGTCACTCCAAAACTGTAAGTTTTAAATTACGTTTACTATTTTATTTTGCATTTACGGATTGTGAGTTGTTTGTGTTCTAATTACAAAACACATTTTGAATCTATTAAGTCTATCATTTGGTATCAGAGCCTTCGTAAATTCATATAAGATGCAATTATTTTTAACAATTTTTTTTTTCAAAACTGAGAAATTCATTTGCTGTTGTGTATGTATGCACAAAGAAGATCATCAATTTTTTTTATTGGAGATGCAATGTTGGAGACCTTTAGTAGCCAAAGGCATCATGTTATGAATCACATGGGCACTCTTTTTTGAATATGTTGGATCTTATACAACTTAGTTTGGATGAAATTTTGATCCAAGTTGCATCATAACCAAGAATTTTAATAACATAAGCTCAAAAATGAAAAACAAACAAACTAAGTGAGAGTTCCATGCTTTTTGAGATAATTAGCTATGTGCACTACTCTTGCATTTCCTCAACTTCCAGATAAATATATAGAGTGAAGCTATAATTCTATGCCAAGCACATATTGGTCCGTACAATGGATCAATATAATTGTTTTTTAAAGTCAAAATAGTTGTTATAAACCATTCAACACGATTTTCATAAGAAAATATACGTGCATACTAAATTTAACATTTTTTGAGAATAATTTTACAATTTTTGTAGATAGGTAGAAAATTACTATTTTAAATAGTCTTAAAATTAATCTTAAAATTAAATGATTTTCTACGTATCTTAAAAAACAAATTATTTTTTTTAGGTCAGTGAGTGAAAGCCTTACTAACATTTTGTATTAAATTTTTTTAAAAGTCTGTACAGCGCCTCCTCCCCAAATTTTAAAAAATCACTAATTATTATATATATAATGTTGTTTGAACACCTGCCTGTACACGGATTACTTTATAAACTGCCGTTTACGAACACCTCCTGTGTCGCTCTCCATATAACCGAGTTACACGGATATTACCTAAACATCCGTGTACGATTCCTTTTTCTACATGGACTTTACATTTCATATCCGTGTATGATTCCTCTTTCTACATGGACTTTTACTTTTATATCCGTGTAGCTCTCCTCTTTCTATACGGACTTTTAACTACATATCTGTGTAGTTCTCTACACATTTCTACACGAATATTGATCTAATAATCCTTGTACGAATAGATTCCTATATGGATTATTGGATAAATGTCCGTGTAGGAAACAACCCTACACAGATGTTTATCCAATAATTCGTGTAGAAATGTATTCGTGCACGAATTATTTTATAAATTACTCTTCTTACACTGACTTTTGGTAAATATCCGTGTAGGATTGTCTTATATATTTTTTTTGTTTTTTTTTGGCTAGCCTCCTGTTTTGCTACCCAGTATTTAAATTTTTCAGATCAGATAGCAATTTAAAATTCATGTACACTAAATTATACAAAATTATACAAATCCATATTTAGCATTACAAATTGTACAAATCCATATTTATCATTACAAAATTCTAATCGAAACCACCTTGCCCACATACATCTGACATCGTCGATCTGCTCCTTGGTGTAATACGTCTGCTTTGGTCCATACTACAATTATAATTTGGTATTAGTTAGTAATAAGAAAATGTAGATGCAAGACACTCAGCAAATATCAATTGCTATTAATAAACTGAAAATTATAAGTAAGCACAATATGAAAATATCAACATATATAACATAAAAGCATAAAAGCATCAACATATATACATATTGTCTTTTGTACATATGCAATCCCATGTGATCCATATAACACATACTCCCCAAGATCCAATACAATATTTGTATAAAAGTTATGTCATTACCACTTAGTAAGCATGTGATCAAGGTTTGGCCCAAATTTCGTATGTTGCCAAAACTCTTGGTTATGATCTAGTTTGGACCAGAATTTCATACAAAATAAGGTGTATTAGATCTAACATATCAAAAAAGAAGTTCCATGTGATCCATGACATGATGCCTCTTGGTTAAAGGTCTCCAACATATTGCATCTCCAATAAAAATACATTTGATCAACATATATGTGCATACATATTAGAGAATAAAAATTTTCCTTTAAAATTTTCGTCAAAAAAATTATAAGAAAATTTTATACATAAAATTAATTGAATATGTATATCTTTTATACAAACCATTGAGGGCACCCATTTTTTCCAAAATTCAATTTTTTTCAAATTTCAAATTTCAAATTTTTTTCAAACGTGGTCGTCCCCACGCTTGGGCTCCCTACTCAGCCGACTTCCCCCCGCTTTTGCGTGGCTGCCCCCATGCTTGGGCTCCCGCTCAGCCGAACTTTCTGCCATTTTTGCATTATCTTAAGAAATCAAGCATGCATGAATTACACATGACCTAAATAAGCAATAATAAGTAACAGAAAATTAGAGGAAGAAAAGGAATATATATATATATATACTAACCTTAGAAAGATAGAGAGGAGAAAATACAAACTTCAAATATCTCAGATCCCAGCTACTAGCCTTTGCAGAAATCAGATCAATCACTACTAGAATTCTGGTTTTTTGCATGGGTAAAATTTGGCTTGTTGCATGGGCTTACCCATGCAACAACCCCAAAAAATGTCAATTGCATGGGCTACCGTTGCAACAAGTACCCATGCAACAACCCCCGTTGCAACTACTCAATTTCCGACTTGTTGCATGGGTTACCCATGCAATAACTTATGGAATACTTGTTGCAACAGTATTCCCATGCAATAAGTACCCATGCAATAACTTATGGAATACTTGTTGCAATGGTATTCCCATGCAATAAGTATCCATGCAACAAATCTAATGCAGGAAGTAGTTGCAACGATATAGCATTGAGTAGTTGCATGGGTAAAGTGCGTGGGTCCCATGGAGTAGTTGCATGGGTAAAGTGTGTGGGTCCCATGGATTAGTTGCAACGATAGAGGAGTGAGTAGTTGCATGGGTAAATAACGTGGGGCCCACATGGTTAGTTGCATGGATAATTAACCTATTAGTTGCATGGGTAAAGAAGGTGGGCCCCACCAGGTTATTTGCAAGGATATTGTCTGGGCCCCATATTTGTATAGATTTTCCGATGCAAAAAATTGTCGTTCCTGAAAAAAAATTCAGGCCCAATTCTATAATTCACCCCGTACCAATTTGGTACCAACCCACAAGTAACCAAGAAACCTTTTACATTACACATTGAAACATAATAAGAACAATAACACAATAAAACATGGAGAGTAACATTTTAATTATCATTAATCATTATAGTAAATTCAAGCTTTCCTTGAAACATCAGAACAAAAAGGATTGCAACCACAGTATAAGAGGATTGCAACCACTTGTTTCTATAACCAAAATATACACACAACCCATCACCCAAAAATATACAAAGAGAGGCTACTTTTTTAGCTATACAAAATACCATTTTTCTGTGATAATGATTTACAACACCCCACACTAGAAGGGCTGGTTGTTCTACCTTTCTTTCCCGAACCAGTCGGCGTCAACACCTAGACATGTTGCCGCCTGCTTTTCAGATTGCACATTGAGAAGTGCTTGGAAATTTCTTCCCCCATTTGATTCTGTAAAATCAGCACCTAGACCCTACATATACAACATATAGCATAGAACGAAATTTAATATTGATAATAAATTGTAGAAACACTCGAAAAGCATTAAAATAAGTATAATAGGTATTTCTTCATAACCTACTACACATAAAAAATCAGTTTATCTTCATAACATAGGACTAAATGGTAAACTAAGTATATTTCTATTCTCATTTTATCTTCATAACATAGGACTAATTGATAAATTATCAGTTACCTTCAAGCATCTAGCTAGAACATATTTTTAAGTATGATACCTAAAAAGCCACAAACAAGAAAATTTCCTAATACAACCTATGTTCTTAAAAAAAGAAAAAGGTTCGAACTATTGATATGATACCTGAGAGATGGCCATCGGCATTCCCAAAGCTCCTTCATGAGGTTGAGGTAGTGTTGTGGGACCTTGACCCTAAGCATTAACCATAGAATAATTGTTTTAGATTATGGACCTTTCAACATCTGGTCAGTGAGTACTATTAACATCATCTAGTTTTAAGTTGACAATTTCACCTCCAAATTAGTGATATACCCCATTAGACCAACATTTTGAGGTCCCTAACTG
The DNA here is from genome assembly GCA_025461125.1 of Carex kokanica. Lineage (NCBI taxonomy): Eukaryota > Viridiplantae > Streptophyta > Magnoliopsida > Poales > Cyperaceae > Carex > Carex kokanica. Next base: position 495,396 of record JAJGRX010001086.1, read on the forward strand.
TAACCTTGAGCCTAAGTTAAACCAGAATCCATTCAAATGAGAATTTAGCAATCAGAAATACACATTAAATTCAAGTGACAATAAATATAAAAATTCAGAAATTAAGAGTAAAATTTATATTTATGTAAAATACTTTAACACTTGAACCAAGGTGCAGGTAGCTTATTTTGTCATGCCGGTCACCTTTCTACCGCTCATTGCCCTTAACCATGATGTTATTGTAATAGTAAAAATTCCTAGGATTTGGTTGAACAACTATAGTTATTTGGTTATTCCTAGGAGGCTGTTTAGGGATATGGTACTATGGTACTATTCATAGCGCATAATGATGCATGCTATGGATCAATATCTTCATTTTTAATGTTTAATAATTCTTAGGAGGCTGGTCAGGGGTATGGTACTATGCATAGCGCATAATGATGCGTACTATGGTGCTATGCATAGAGTTAAATATTTTGTCTTTCTTTGCAATTCTGACACAAAGATAGAACCTCTCATCTTACTGGATTTAATTGGAATTTTACCTTGAAGGGTTGGCGTATCAATAATAACAACATGATTTCAGTCCCTGAGGAGGAGATAGGCAAATTTTACAGTGGAGATTGTTACATTGTACTTTATAAATACCAATCAAATTTCAAGTAGGAAGAGTACTTGTTAGCATGTATGTTGGATTGGGAAAAATAGAGCTCAGGTTAAACACACAACTCGTATCATTTAATTTATCAATTGTATCAATTATAAAATAATATCTTCTTCCGTACTTAAGCAACAGCCAGAAGAAGCTACACTACTAAATCGGGACTTATAGCATGGGTTAAATTCTCGAATCCTAAAATGACACTGAAAATAATAATTAGACCGTACCTGCAAGTCAGGCCTTTGCATCCCCACCATAGCGTACAACTGCCTGAACATGATGTTATTTTGTTCTTGCATCCTAGCTAGTCCTCTCTTCCCGCTCCTCATTAATACGATTAAGTCATTCTTGTACTAGGATTGCGTTCATTTCTTCCTGAGTGTACGTTTTCTACAACCCATCCTGTGTCATCCTAGATTGTGGATTGGTTGTCTTGGCTCATGTGGCTGTTTTCCCCAAATTAGAGTCAAGCACGCTCCCAAAGCCTTGCAACCTGCCACGGCTTGTTCCCCCAATAGCAGCAATGTACAAATTGCTGTCGTCCTCGGCAACATGTACCTCATCGGCCTTCCATTGGGTAACTTCTTCCTATGAGTTGCAACAGGTGAGTAAACTATATAATAGAGAAATGTAGTTAATAAATTAAATATTAATGTAATTTTGTTGATATGTAGATTTGATTAGTGACTGGATTTGCCTCCATGGCTTGGTTGGGACTGTTAATTCAAAAATATAGAGATGTAATTTCAATTTGATGCTATTCCTAGTTATGCCACGGTTGGGACTGTTAATTCAGAAACTGTACAATAAATGTACTGCTAATACAAACTGCACAATAACGAGGTTCTGTGATTATACAAAATTACCACTTACATAAACTTTTATGGATCTTGCATTGGTGAATTGCAGCAAGTTGATATCGAAAGTTAAAGGCTCTATGGTAGTTCCAGACACGCCCTCTATTGGTTCACCATTTTCAGTAGCTTCAGACACGCCCTCTGTTGGTTCACCATTCTCAGTAGCTTCAGACATGGCCTTGTTGGCAGCCGCATATTAAGACAGCACAGGTGATTCTCCATTTTCATCTCTACAATGCATATGTAGGTAAATCTCCTCCAATGTTGGAGTTCCTTTTTTTATCATTGCCTCCATATGAGAAGGAATAAACAAGAATTATTGAAGGTCAGATTTTCTAGTAAATTTTAAATATTTATAATTTACTAACACGGTAGTTATTAAGCTTACCAGTTTATCCACATGCTGAAGGGTGCTCGCTGAACCTCCGTGATGGGGAACTGTAAATTTCATTGCTAGACGATTTTTTTTGTTTTTGTCGCTTAACCCTTTCTAATCCTTAGTGTTGAAGATGTCACAGAGACCGTGCCAATTTGGGGGATCAAGACACCAATGCGGCACATTGGCCTTCCATAGATCTATGTCTCACTTATATTTATGGATGCAATGGCGCCTTGCTTTGCCAAGCTCCTCAGAGTACCTTTTGCAAGCTATGGCATCAAAGACTTTTCGACATTTGTCGACATCTTCCCCGTGTTTGTATCTATATCTTTCCTTTAAAATAAGAAAAGGGTTGAAGCGTCACTACTACAGAAATGGTCATTGTACACGGCACATTGTACACAGATTTGGTAATTTTATAGAAAAACCGTGAAGAAGTTGTAATTTTTTGGATGCCTGAAATATCTGTAGGATCTCTACACGGATATTTATTAAAGAATCAGTGTAGAAAGACGTGAGAGAGCTACACGGACGTTTACTAGGAAATATACATGGCTTATTGTTTAAATAACAGTGGAGAAAGCCTAGAGAGAGCTACACGGATATTTAATTAAAGAACCATGAAAAAAGGTAAGAATTGTACACGGATGTTTGTTTAAATGACAGTGTAGATAACCTGTGAGAGCTACACGGATGTTTAATAAAGAGCCGTGTAGAACGGTCGTAAATGTACACGGTTTTTTGTTTAATTAACAGGGTAGAAAGCCTTGAGAGAGCTACACGGACGTTTGATAAAGAGCTGTGTAGAAATGTTATTTTAGGTTTTTGGTTATATAAAAGGACCTTCTCCCCAGCGCCATTTTGATCAATCTCTCCCCTCTCACAGTTAACAATTGGGTTGAGATGTAGGTTTATCAATTGTTTCGGATCGCAAATTATATCAATATGAGCTACTGTTTTGGGAGCTCACAGATGAGCGATCCGATATAATTGATAACCTACATCTCGAATTCCCATGCGAAGTGCTTCATTTCCCCAATTAATTGATCTGATTTCTGCGCTAAAGTGTTTTTCGAGGGTAAAGATGTTATAACTGGAGGCCGGATCTGAGATCTTGGAAGTTAATTTGTATTTCCCTCTAGATCTTGCTAAGGTGTTTAGTTTAGGACATATAACCAAAAGGCTACTTAGATTAATGTAACTAGTAGTCCTTACTTTGGTTACATTAACCTAAGTAGTCTTTTGGTTAGTTCCTTGCATGTCCTAACTAATTCGGGCCAGCAAGATCCAGAGGAGAAATTATCTCTCTTATGATCAATTTTACTGGATGAAGAGTTGGCCGGTAAGAGTTGGGTGAAAGACCTTCAGAAAGAGGTGAATGTGACCCGGATGAAGAGGTGAATGTGACCTTCAGAGCCGGGTGAAGAGTCGAATGAAGTCGGAGATCATCCGACTATTCATTCGTCTCTTCATCCGGCTCTGAAGGTCCTTCATCGACCTCTTCCCTTTTTTTTGAAGGTCCTTCATCCAACTTTTAACTCAACTCTTTAGTAAAACATATCTTCATATCACCCCTCTGTAAACCCTACTGGCACCAAAAGGAAAGAACCACCCTATTCTAGTCCTTAATGGAAATTTTTAGTTACAATATGAATTTTTATTCCAACATTTGTAATGCTTTAATTTTGTATAATTTAGTGTACATGAATTTTTAGTTTAAATTGCTATGTTTTGTAATTCTGGATTTTAAATGTCTTCCTCTGTTTTGGAAATTGTTTGTTTTGCTATCTGAAAAACATAGGAAAAAAAACTAGTTGACAGCCAAAAAAAAAAAAAAAACAATGCTACACGAACGTTTAATAAAGAGCCGTGTAGAAACGAGAAATAGTACACGGATTTTTGTTTAATTAACAATGTAGAAAAATAATTTACACGGCTGTTTATATAAAAGTCTGTGTGTCTTTCTACACGGATTTATAGCTAAATATCCGTGCACAAAGGTTATTAACTGAAAACAAAGATACTTGCTCGAAATAATGGAAGGCTAAGCCAAAAAAAATAAAACAAAAATTATGAAAAAAAAAGAATTCTAAATGTCCGTGAAGAAAGTTTATCTTTTATATTACACACGGCTGTTTATATAAATGTCCGTGTAGAAAGGTTATCTTTTATAAACGGCTACCTATATAACAGTCCGTGTAGCTCTCATTATGCTTTTTTACACGGATTTATAGATTATCATCCGTGTAGAAATGTTATTTTAGGATTGGAACTATATAAAAAGCCTTCTTCCGGCGCCGTTTTGATCAATTAATACTTCTCTCTCTATCTCTGTATTGAATTGGTCTGATTTCTACGCACAAGGAACGAGGCCGGATCTGAGATCTAGCTTGTTAATTCGCATTCTCCTCTCTATTGCCAAGGTTAGTCATACATATATATATTTCCCTCTTCTTTATCTAATTTTCTGTTACTGATTAATATTGCTTAATTATTTCTGTCAATTATTATTTAATGCATGCGTAACTTGATTTGTTAAGATAATGTAAATAATTAGTGTATTGTGGTCCAATAACCGACCTACTGATGCTTTTAGGTCCATGCCCGTTCAAAATTAATCCAATAGGGATTAATTTTGGATAGTCCCCCGTTTGGGACTGCTCTTTGAATATTGTGTCTCATTTAGGATGTGAACACATATTAGTGGGATTTAATTAGTATTTGAGAAAAGTTCGACAGTATTTCTCCTTATTGCTCCTACGAGTATGTGGTTTTTACGCATACTTGGGGAGTTAAGGAGAAATGCTGCCGAATTTTTCTCAAATACTAATTAAATCCCGCTAATATGTGTTCACATATGAGGCATAATATTCAAAGAGTGGGTTAGGATTGTAAACCAGCCCTTTATAAGCCAAGAATTTGGAACAATATATATGCTGACCACCATATATGTTTAATTGGAATTTTTTTTGTTTACTTTAATTTACAGATGCATCGAAGTTGGATGTACGAATTGCGACGTGATAGTGCAGAATATTTGGCTCGCGTTGATGAGTTCCTAAAATTTGCTGAGAGTTATAGAGTGGACACAAAAGATAACGACATCTTGTGTCCTTGTAGAGATTTTAAAAATTTATAAGATTTGGGGATTCGGAAGAAATTAGAGCTCATTTAATTTGTTGGGGATTTAAGAAAAGATATACATGTTGGTTTATGCATGGTGAGAAAATTGGAGAATGTAGTGGAACCAATAGAAATTTTGTTTTGGACGAGAATGAGGATAATATAGAAACTGTTGATAATTTTGAATTTGAATGCAACGATGATTTTGAGAATGTCGAAAATTTCGATAATGCTGGGCTTGATTGCAACGAGGATGATGAGGTGGAGATTGATGAAAATGCAGAATGCGATTTTATTGAGAATCTAGAGGACATGTTACGTGATGTGGAAGATGAAATTAGTGATAAAAATTTTAAAAAATTTCAGTATCTGTCTAATGAATCTAAAAAGCCGTTATATCCCGAGTGTACCAAATTTACAAAACTATCAGCTGTGTTGAAATTATTGAACTTAAAAGCAGACAACGGTTGGAGCGATAAGAGTTTCACGTCCTTATTAAAGCTTTTACGAGAGATGCTCCCAGATAACGAGTTACCCTGTAACAATATATCAGGCGAAGAAGTTGATCTGTCCAATGGGTTTGAAGATTGAAAAAATACATGCATGTCCGAATGACTGTGTATTGTATCGTGGAGAGTACGAGGCCATGCATGTTTGTCCTAAATGCGGTGTTTCACGGTATAAACGCAAGGACCATGACACCGACGATTGTGATGGAGGAAAAAAGGCAAGGCCTCCGGCTAAGGTGGTGTGGTATTTCCCGATAATACTGAGATTCAGACAGTTATTTGCAAATCCCAAAGATGTGAAATTGTTGCGTTGGCATGAAGAAGAGCGCAAAAGAGATGGTAAACTAAGACACCCTGCTGATTCAATTCAATGGAGAAACATTGATAGACATTTCGAAGGATTTGGTGGCGAATCACGAAACCTTAAGTTAGGGGTGAGCACAGACGGAATGTCATTACTAATCCAAGGACCCAGCACAGCACTTGGCCAGTTCTTATATGCATCTACAATCTTCCTCCTTGGCTGTGCATGAAATGCAGGTATATAATGATGTCATTACTAATCCAAGGACCCAGACAACCCGGAAATGACATAGATGTGTATCTCGCACCATTAATTGAGGACCTCCAGAAATTGTGGCGTGATGGCGTCCCGGTCTGGGATGCGTACGGCAAAGAGCAATTTAATTTGCGGGCCATGGTATTCTGCACCATAAATGATTTCCCCGCGTACGGTAATTTATCGGGTTACACTTGTAAAGGAGCAAAAACGTGCCCCATATGTGAAGATGACACGCAGGTGCTGAGGTTGAAAAATTGTAAAAAGAATGTTTTTATGGGGCACCGTAGGTTTCTTCCTGTTAATCACCCATACCGTAAGAAGAAGAAGGTATTCAACAGGAAAATTGAGCTTGGAGTGGCACGTCGTCCGTTAGATGGGAAGAATGTCTTCATGCGGGTTAAACACCTTGCTGTTGTTTTTGGAAAACGTGCCAAAAAACCACCGAAAGATATTTGGAAAAAGAAGTCCATATTTTGGGAGCTACCATACTGGGAATATTTAGAAGTGAGACATTGCCTAGATGTCATGCATGTTGAAAAAAATGTCTGTGACAGTTTGATTGGCACATTATTGAACATTTCGGGGAAGACTAAAGACGGTCTTAAAGTTTGAGAAGACATGAAATTAATGGGAATACGACCCGAGCTTGCACCGCAGGATAAAGGGAAGCAAAAGGCATACCTCCCCCCCGCAATGTGCACAATGTCGAAGATCGAGAAAACGAGCTTTTGTAAGTGCCTTCATAGTATTAAAGTCTCATCAGGGTATTCTTCGAATATTAAGAAGCTGGTGTCGATGAAGGACCTGAAATTGATTGGTCCGAAATCCCACGACTGTCATGTTGTAATAACACATATGATTCATGTTGGAATTCGGAGAATTTTACCGAAGCCCGTGCGGCAAACCATTACGAAGCTTTGTTTTTTCTTCAATGCAATTAATTCCAAAGTGATAGACCCGCTCAAATTGGACGCTTTGCAGAAGGAGGTCGTCGTTACCCTTTGCCATCTTGAGATGTATTTTTCGCCATCTTTTTTCGATGTTATGGTTCACCTTGTTGTTCATCTCGTGAGGGAAATTCAGATCTGTGGTCCCGCATTCCTGCGGTATATGTATCCATTCGAGAGATTCATGGGTATTTTGAAAAGTTACGTAAGGAACCGACATCGTCCCGAAGGTAGCATTGTGGAGGGATATTCCACAGAAGAGGTAATTGAGTTTTGCACCAACTACATGACCGGTGTGGGTCCTATTGGCGTTCCAAAATCTCGATACGAGGGAAGGCTACAAGGAGTAGGGACAATAGGGTTGAAAGCCATAGTTGCTGATAACGATGACCTGCGAAAGGCACATTTTATTGTACTGCAGCACATGGCAGATGTTGCTCCATATATAGATGAGCACATGACAATTCTTCGACAACAGAACTACACGAGAAGTCAGAAGTGGCTTACTGACGAGCATAACTGTTCTTTTATAGGATGGATAAAAGACAGAGTGAAATCACACCCCGAAATGTCCCCCGTAAATGAAACTGTTAGATTGCTGGGCGAAGGACCCCAAATGGTTGTTAGAACATTCCAAGGATACGAGATTAACGGATATACATTTTACACTAAATTACAGTGTGATAAGAGCACGATGCAAAATAGTGGGGTGACGTTGGTGGCGACGTCCCAAGAATTCAGTAGATCGGGGGATGCCCGGCCTGTAATAGCTTCAAAGTCTTATTATGGCGTTATTGAAGAAATTTGGGAGCTCGTTTACAATCCTCACCTTAGCATTCCCTTGTTTCGGTGCCAATGGGTCGAAGACCGGGGTGTTAAAGTTGATAACGACGGGTTCACCCTCGTTGATTTTGACAAAGTCGGGTATGTGGATGATCCGTTCATACTTGCCAAGCAAGCCACCCAAGTCTTTTATGTCACTGACCCGAGTGATGATAGGTGGAGTGTCGTTCTATCAGGAAAAAGAAGGATTGTTGGGGTAGAAAACGTCACCGACGAAGAAGAGTACGACCAGTTCGAAGAGATACCTCAATTTTGTACCGATGTGCAAGCTGAGATAGCAACAATTGCAGAACAAGACGAAGCAAATTACATGAGATCTGACCACAATGAAGGATTATGGGAAGATGTTCAAACAGTGGAAAAAAAGAGAAAAAAGAAAAAAAAATCCAATGTATAATATTTACTCCTTTTAAACTTGAAAATTTTAATATTTCTTATTTGGAAAAAAAAATTCAATGCATAATATTTATTTCTTTGATAATATTTCAGAGAGCCCAATGAAGCTTAAAGACTCAAGGCCGGTTTATCTCTGGATATTTCTGTCTCATTGTAATGTTTTTATTTCGTTTCTAATATTTCTTTTTTGCATCAGGAGCAAGAACCAGATAGATTATTTTAGATATGTGGGCAGAGTGGTTTCAACAGTAATTTTTGTAAACTAGAAATATGGATTTGTATAATTTAGTGTAGGATTTTTTGTATTAATTTTTGATATAATCTAGACATGAATTTTTGTATAATTTTTGATATAATTTAATTAGTACGTGAAATTTATATTTTATTTGTTTAAATAAAAAAAACCCATCTTTCTAAGAATAATTTTTAATTTCATTAGAAATTCAAAGGGAGCGACACGGACATTTAATTAAACATCCGTGTACAAATACATTTAGACGTTTCATTAAATGTCTGTGTAGAAATTCAAAGGGAGCTACACGGATATTTCATTACACATCCGTGTAGAAAGGTATTTTTTCCCCTAAAATTATTCTCAGAGAAAAAGTAATCGAAACGGGAGAGTGATTATTTGAATTCGTTCCGTCTTTTCAGAATTAAAAAGATAAGGCAACTTCTCGAATTCCGTAATAACCTGTTTGAATTAAATGTTTTAACTTCAAATTGGACACGGACGTTTAACTAAAAATCCGTGTAAGAAAAGTTTTCTCCACGATCGTTTAATTTTCTAGAGTTTTTTCGCCTTCTAAGAAACGAACACGTGCGTTTAATGAATAATCCGTGTACAAAAGGTGTTCTACACGGTTATTTAATTAAACTCCCGTGTAGAAATTGAAATATTCAAATTACATTATTTTTGAAAATAATTTACTTGAACAACAGGGACTAAATTGCATGTTATTTTGATATATTTTTTTGTAAAAAATATTTTGAACTAATTACTTGAACAGAAGGTATTTTTTTTCCTAAAAATTATTCTATGGTTGTTTTATAAATTTGTAAACCCAGATATCATATCAAGTAAAGTGTTCATTTATGTTTTCAAATCGGATTATTTAGAGAGCATATTAGGCATTCTATGATATTATTTAGACATATTATTTAAGTTAATTTTAAATAATTTACTTTTTAGTGATTATCCATAAATAAATTATTTGTTGGTTGTTTTGTACTGCTAATTTATATCTATAACAGTATTTATTTAGATAGCATGAAGTATTTAACAAAATAGTTAAACGGATACAAAACAAAATGCTGATTAAATTAAGAACAAAAATATATTACATCAAAACAAAACGAAAAAAAAAGCTAACTTAATTAAACACTCCTTCACTGGCCTGGCTGGATTGCTCCTTGGCCTGACCCCCTCCTTTTAATCCAGGGTCTCTTTGGCCTGATCCAGGGATTGCCCCTCCTTTTGTAGGGCTTTGGTGGTGGGTGCTCCCTTGGGCTTCGCCGTGGCACATTTGAGGGCGGTCATGGCCATGTCCTCCTGTAGTTGGGAGGAGGCATTTCATAGCCGGGAGGGACTTCTAATTTCACGGGAGCATCTTCGGGAGGGACATAGCTGGGGGGCCATGGCCATGGCACATTTGCGTCTTCCGGTGGCACCGAAGCGGCCATTTCTTCTTCCAAATTCTCAGAGAAAAGTAATCGAAAAGGGGGAGTTTCTCAGATTATATTGAATTTTTTGAAGTCGTTTCGTCTTCTTAAAAAGATAAGGCAACTTCTCGAATTCCGTGCACAAAAGGCTTTTGAAGGTCGTTTAATTTTGAATTTCGTCTTATAAGAATCATACACGGTCGTTTAATTAAAAATACCTGTACAAAAGGCTTTGTACACGGCCGTTTAATTTTCAAGAGTTGTTTCGCCTTATAAGCAACGTACACGGGCATTTAATGAATAATCCGTGTACAAAAGGTTTTCTACACGGATATTTAATTAAACGCCCGTGTAGAAATTGAAATATTTATTTGCATTTATTATTAAGTTCTGCTAGATACTCGAAGATATAAAATAGTTTTCAAGCTAAATAAAACTGAAATCAGGTTCCTTTTTATTTTTAAGTTTTCCATTTTGAAAAATATGGAATTTGAAAAATATGAAAATTTGGAATTTGAAAAAATTAATCTAGAAAACCATATGTAGGCGCGCATTTCATAATTTCGCGTAAACTAATTATACACGGGTGTTTAATTGAACGTGTAGCTCTCTTACGTTTCTACACGGGTGGTTAGTTAAATGTCCGTGTAGATTTAGTTTACGCAAAATAAAGTGCGCGCCTCGTCTCTGTCGCTCGATATCTTTTCAAAATCTCCTCGTCTCCCCTAAAACCTAAACCCCCTAGTCTCCTATCTCTTTCTGTGGTGCTGCCATCGTTCTCTCTCTCGGTGCTAGCTCGGTCTCCTCTGTCGCTCTCCTCTGAACTCGCCAATTGAATCTCTAAGCTCCTCTCGCGCGGTTGCTGTTCTCTCCTTGAAAGGTTCTCTCTCTCTCTCTCTCTCTCTCTCTCTCTCTAAGTTGCAATGCTCCCTGTATCTTGGTTAAATCAAAACCCTTATCTCTGATTGTATTTTGGTTAAGTGAAAAGTTTCCTCAACTGACCTATTCTGGTGACATGGACACCTAATGTTACAGGGACTAAATTGCAAAACCAACACTATGATTGAACAAAGGACCCAACAACACATAAGTTAGACCTAAATTTTACATTTCATAGCATTTGTAATAATGTTTCTTTTTTGTAGAAATAACCATGTCACAGCCAGGTGAGAATGCAGATATGATTTTGGAAACAGTGGAACTGCAGGTAGATATGATAGTGGAAGAAGAGGACCAGCAGGCTCAGACAGAAAAGAGGAAAAGAGGTCCGACAATGTGCACGAAGACCTCAGAGGCGAAGGATTTGCAAATCGAGTTCAACAAAACCGGATGTCCGAAGGGTCCACGTAGGGCAGAGTACACAAATTGGTGTAACAATTTGGTGAAGCAGAAGGCATCTATCTTGGTTGAGAGGTGGGACAAATTCGATGACGAAGATAAGAACGAATGGTGGAACATTGTGAAGGTAAAGTACCTAACAATTATAAACCTTATTTTGATTATTGTACATGATTGGTAATTGGTTAATTCGTTTGACTCGAACGATGGCTGCGTTATCCTTGACTGGAACACCCACCAACCTTCAAGTGTAGTTCTTTCTTTAATCTCTTGAGTTATATTTTTCAGGACCATTTAGTAATGTATTGAAAAAATCTATAAAACTGTACATGCATTATATATTCATTTTTCCTATTCTCTCTCTGTTTGTTATTTCTTTTTTTGTTGGATACAAGTTTTCTAGATGTCTTAACCTTAGCATAGTTGGAATTTGCTTTTATAAGTGAATAATAACTTTTTTAAATTGCTATGCATCATGTGGTTGTCTTCCTGCAAGTTATATATGTCTATACCTGACCTGAAAACTTGAATGAACTTACATACAGTAATTTTGTTGTCAATTATGCAGGCTCATTGGAACATCCAGGATGACGACCCAAAGTCCGCGAAAAAGAAAAAGACTTTGAGGAAAATGAATGAAGCTTGGAAGCAATTCAAGAGCACGTTGAAGACGGATTTCATGGAGGAAGGGAGAAATCCGGTAGGCTACTATAAATGGTTGAAACAAGAGGACTGGGAGGCGTTTCAAGCTTTGAAATCCACAGCAGAGTTCAAGGTATATAAATTCAGCCAACTTTGTCTCTGTTCTTTCTCGATATGTACTTATCTTCCTTAAACTAGCTAATTGATATGCCTTGATGTGTGAAGATAAAAAGTGACGAGGGCAGGAGGATCGCGAAATTGAACAAGTACCCGCACAAATTAGGGTCAGGTGGTTACGAGGGTAAGTCGGCTGAATGGGCGGCAGTACTGGACCAAAACAAAGATTCTGACTCACCTGTGGTTAGGATCCAAAATCCTAGGGCCCAACACTGGCTCATGGGAAGATCTGAGGTAACCGCTGACGGGACGATAGTACTCCCAAATGACGTGCAACCCGTGGCTCAGAAAATAGTAAGAGTCTTTGTGATAACTTCGTGTACATTACTTTGTCTTTTGCTATAACTAATTTTTTTTAACAGTTGGATGTGGAGGAGGAGGTAAATTCGGGCTCCATGACTGTCGAAAGAGTGGATGATTCCTTGTCCGCAGCGCTCGGGACTAAAGAACACACGGGTCGAGTTAGGGGTGTCTCGGTCTACTGTGGCTGGAAGGATGTATACAACGGACCAAAACCAAAAACAAGACCGCGTGCCAAAGTTAGCACGGAAGAGATGGAATCAAGGTTGGCGCAGGTACGCCAGGAGGTATGCGAGGAGTTCAGAACGGAGTACGATGGAAGGATGGCTGAATTCGAATCAAGGTGGATCAACCAAATTACATCTCTTACGCAGCAATCCGAGCAACAACCTCCCGTTTCGTCGGGATTTCGGCGAAGCAGTCAAGCATCCGGGACCGAAGTTCTGGGCGTATTTGTAACGCCACGGAATTTAGGTAATAAAATTATATAGCCACATTAAAATTTCATAAGCACAATAGAATAAAACTTATGAGGCTTCTGAACTTCAGACAGACAGCTGTTAGTATTTTAATAATTTATCATTCAAAATAATTCGGATCTAAATGAAATTTAATACCTGAAAACCTAACCTCAAGATCTACGACATTTGTTTAGAAACTTACTCTAAATTCTGAACGTAAAATTCTCCACAAATTTTCAAAGTCAGTAAACAGTGCTGTTTCGAAACTGCAGACCCCTGTCGACTATTATATTAATTCCTCTTCACTCGAAAGTCCGATTAAGTTGAAACTAATTGCGTTCGAACCGTAACAGAAAAACCTACGACTCTTGTGTTTTAACTTTCTTCAAATTCCAAACCTATAATTCCAGTTATTACAATCTTTGAAGACAAACATTAAAATTCTGTCATAGGCCCTAATCCGAATTTATAATATGTTGGCCCACTAAGCCCAAGCCCAAAAATCACAAACCCTCTTCTAAACCTAACCCTACCCTATATAAACCCCCCTCTCCACAGCCCCCCCCCCCCCTTCTTTTCCCCTTGCCCTAGCCGCCACTCCCTCTTTTTTCGGCCGCTAGGCTGCCGCAATCACCCGCGCCTTCCTCAACCTCTAGGCCGCCACCTCCTCGGCCACCACCGCAGCCCCCCTCCCCAAACCGAGACCCCTTCTTCTATAACCGCAAGCCGTCACAGCAGCCTCCACCTCAGATCCGAGCCCCACCCTCTCCTAGACCCGAAAAACTCAAAGATCCGAATCTCCACTGGATCCAAACCGACCAGCCGGCTTTCGCATAGAACTGCTACGTGTACGTTCCGAATATGAATGAGACTTCAACACGAGAATTGTAGTGCTCGAAGATACAGACGATTGAGCGCTGGATTCACCTCAATCCGAGTTTCCATCACCGAGATCTGGCCAAAACAGTAACTACTGTCCGTACTCAAACCAGAAAACCGAGCTATACCAGTCAGCCGAGTTCCACAGGGAACTGCAATCCGTACGTCCGAAATCTCAAGGAGTGTACAAGACGAAGGTTGTAGTGCTCGCAGATACGGATCCATGAGCGCTGGATTCACCCCGATCGGAGTCTCTATCGCTGAGAACCGTCCAAAACAGTGACTGTTGCGCGTACCGCTAGCTGCTGATCCGAAAATCCTCATTCAAAATCTGAAATTCTTATTTCGTTTCGCATTATAGAGGATCCGTAAACTCAAGGTTCGACTTTTTGAAGAATTTAGAGACGTGAGAGACGATCAAGGAATCGCTCAGCTAACAGGTGCGGGTTCCTGGTCTTTTTACAAATAATACATAATGCAGGGATTAAGGTAAGTAATTCTTTCTTTAATCTGGTGGATAAACTGCATGTTGTGAATGTCGAACAATCGTTTGAATTTGTGTAGAATTGCATGGTAGGAACTCTTGGTGCATGAAATTGAATCGACAGGAATTGAATTGTAAATTTGGGAATGGGGAATTTGAATGAATTGTTTTTAAATTGGGGCCGTCCGTGTGAGGCGGCTCTGCATGTGTTTTTGAAAAGCGGGTTGTCCATGTGTGGCAGCCCAGTGTTTTGAACAGAACAGAACAGAACAGAACAGAACAGAACAGAACGGGCCGCCAAATTCGCGGCGGTTCGCCGGATGGGTCCCCGAAATGGCCCATCTAGAGTGTGATAATCGGGTCGTCCTTGCGTGGCGATTCGCCGGGTTTCATGTACGGGCATGATTCCCAGAGGGTGGAATTTCGAAATTTTAAAAGTGAACAGGACAGAAAGGGGCCGGATCGTCCGTGTGTGGCGATCTAGGTTATGAAAAGTTTGTTTAAGGAAAAGAAACAGGAATTGCGTTTTTAAATTGATTTACAAGTTGCATATCTGAATTTATAGGAAATTGGGGTTTATTTTTAATTAACTGCTGTTTGGGTATTAATTGCATTCATTTGTAAAAACACCGGGCTGGAACTAAATCCCGCACTGAGAGATGGTTCGATCTCTCACCCGTTTTGTTTCCATATTTATGTGGGTTCCAGGAAATGAAGAAGGAGACATGGAGGAAGGCCGTGAGTGAGAAAATTTAGCGGAAACTATTAAGAGTAGCCACTATTTGTTTTTAATTTATATTTGTATGAATCATATATGATGCAGACATGGCGGTAACTGTTTGGCTAGCCATGTCTGACATATTTTCCCCTTTGTTTGTTTATGAACCTTGTTTATTTTTAATATAGTGGCTTATTTGGTTGTGTTATTGATAATGTATGTGATGTGCTTAACGCCTGGCGCATAAATGCGCGGCGGGTTGTCCTGGGGTGTGACAGTATTGGACAATCTACAGGTAATCACTACTTGTTCATAATCTACCCTTAATTTTGACTTGTTCATTAACTAATTGCTGATAATTATTGCAGGAGGCCACATCATGCGACCTCGTCATGTGGCACGATAAAACTCCTCTGACCATTGCTAAGGGCATTGTACATCCTCCAGCCGGTTCTCAGCTAAGGCCCAACCACCTCCCCGTAACGGTTGACATGATTGTGGCCGAATGGGCTGCCCGCATACCTCTTCCTGTCACTACCGACGGCATGTTGGTGCTTGATGATGCCCGTAGACAGATTGTCCAATGGCCCAAGTGTCAGATTATTTTGGATCAGGTAATCTCTAAATAAAACACGGATATCTTATGTTACGTTCAAATGATTATTTTGAAATACTTGAAAAAAGGTTCAAAATCTGATACAGACCCGAAGAGGCGTTTCCAACGCTGCGGACGAAGCTTTGTCACCGGTACGGCGAGGCTTGGAAGTAGTAGTCGGGGCTGATGCGCAAGAATCTCCTGCTGCGCCAGCGGCTGCGCCAGCCGCTGCGCCAGCCGATGCGCCAGCCGCTGCGGGGGTAGACCGTACGGGGCTCTCTGAAGAAGAGGTTAGCCGTTTGCCCGAGGATTTGCGGAATCTCCACGCCTGCCTGGTTAAGGCACCAGATTATATGGAGGACGTAATGTTCGATATCCCCCCCGAGGTTCTCCTACACGAAGGCAGGACGGTCGTGCTGCCTTTCCAAGAATTCAAGGACTTTCTACATGCCTCATCAAGCGATAAATGGCTCGATGTGGGAGTCGTCACCGTTTTCCTCTTGTTAGTGACCAAAAATCATATATATCATGTGCATAGCAGTCAAATATATATATTCTAATGTGAAATGATGATTTTTCAGGATGATACAACGAAAACAGTCTGTGGCTTGTGGGAAAGATAAGGTGAACTCCTGTGCATTCTTGGACCCCGGCGCCACTAATGGTACGATGGTGCAATATCAGGAGAAAGATACTGTCCAGTACATGTGTTCAGCGATGCATAAGGCTCTTTCGGGGAATAAGAGATTTATTCTCCTGCCATACCACCAGAGGGGCCACTGGTGTTTGATTGTGATTGTGCCACTTGAAAATTTGGTTTTCATCATGGATTCTTCACAGCCCGAACCGGGCATCACTCCTCAGGACTCCAAAATGATCTGCACTCCAATAAGAAAGTAAGCAATAGTAATTCACTTGGTTTGATTTTTTCCCATTACGTATAACAAATTGTGGAATTGCTAATTACATTCACTCAATTTTGTAAGGGCTTTTCTGCAATATCTTAAAGATGGAGGAATGCAAAGCACGAATCCGAAGCATAAAAATAAGTTGTGTTTCAGGTGGCAGCCGGTGAGCACATGCACTATAATTTTTATAATTTCATATTTTTTGTTCAAAAATTTATTGTCATTCTAACATAGGCCGCTAAATGAAAATTTCAGTGACCGCAACAGTTGCAGGGTTGGGAATGCGGTTATTACACGATGATTTATATGTATCACTTTGTCGAACGCATACAATTCGATTGGCCACACTATCCGGTATGTAATTCATATGTTTGCCTTGACTTGTCCATATAATTAATATTGATTTCCTCTAATATTTTATTCTACTAAATTTGTTTTATTAGTTGCATTGTTATAATTATTTATTTTTATAAAGCAAAACAGAGATGCAGTTGTTATATTGTATTTTTCTAATAGGTCATATTTTGAATTTTTGGCAGCATAAATCGACCAAAAAGGCAGGGCATTACAGCAAGGAAGATATAGATTATTTTAGATGTATGTGGGCAAGGTGGTTTCAAAATGAATTTTGTAAACCAGAATATGGATTTGTATAATTTAGTGTGCATGAATTTTTGATATATTTAGTGTACATGAATTTTGTTTAGGGGTTGTATTCTGATATATTGGAAATTCTTTGTTTGGAATTGATTTTTAATGGCTAGCAAACTGGAGGCTAGCCAAAACATAAAATAAAAATTGAAAAAAAATATAACCATTCTACACGGATGTTTCACATAAGTCCGTGTAGAAAGCCAAATAAAGAGCAAATAAAAATATAAGATAGATACACGGCTGCTTATGTAATGATTCGTGTAGAAATAGTTATTCTACACGGATATTTTGATAGACATCCGTGCAGGAACATGATCGTACATGGCCTTTTAGTTAAATATCCGTGTATAGATCTCCACAAATAGTACACGGTTGTTTATGTAATGAGCCGTGCAGAATAACTATTTGTACACGGATATTAACCTAAAAGTCCGTGTAGACAGAGAAATCGTACACGGCTGTTTATGTTCCAATCCGTGTAGCTCTGCTTTGGAGAGCGCCACTTGGCAAGGAATTGGACACGGTTGTTCAAGTAATAAGCCGTGCAGAATAATTATTTCTACACGGATAATAACCTAAAAAGGCCGTGTAGATAGAGTAATCCTACACGGCTGTGTATGTTACAATCCGTGTAGCTCGGCTTTGGAGAGCGCCACTTGGCAAGGAATTGAACACGGTTGTTTATGTAGTGATCCGTGTAGCTCGGCTTTGGAGAGCGCCACTTCGCAAGGAATTGGACACGGTTGTTTATGTAATGATCCGTGTAGCTCGGGTTTGGAGAACGCCACTTGGCAAGGAATTGAACACGGTTGTTTATATAATGATCCGTGTAGCTCTCAGGAATTGCACACGGATAAATATCCGTGTATAATTTATTCAGGGGATTATACACCCTCGCACTCCACACGGCAGGAAATCCGTGTAGCTCCCCTGTTTATGTCCGTGTACAATGACCATTTCTGTAGTAGTGCGTTAGCATATATTAGTTAGTATTTAACAACAAGCCTATCATCCTATACTAAAGCATATCACCTTATATTAGTTAGTATTTAACAGCAAGCGGTGAAGTTCTCCATTGATTTATCTCTCATTCAAACATTTGTTGCGAAAATATGATGAATCTATGGCCACTAATTCAGCTAATCCCAAACACTGGAATGCTATGTGGAATTGTGTAGTATAAAAAAATCTGATTAATAAAGGGTACCAGAAAAGCCCTCTCGGCGTTGTTCTTTGCCTTAATTGGAAAGGCGTTATAACTTCTTAATGGTTTCGGCATGTAATTAAGGGCAAGCCTAGTTATCACCCCAGTGATCTTCCTTGGATCTTTTTCGCAGGAGAACTCATGTGGACCAACCCGCCATATCTCCGGTCGATCTTGAATAACATCTGTCGAGTCTGCTATAACTGCGGGCCCTCGTCCCTTTCTCTTTGCTGGTGTAATATCACATTCAGCTGCACCGTCCAAACTCTGGACATTTTGAATTTGCTGATCCGTCGTGCGCTTCCTCTTGTTGTTCTTAGTTGCTCTTGATATTGGCAGACCAGATTTTTTTGGAGGCATATTGGTTGTCGTCTTGTATATTCAAAAAAATAAAATAAATAAGTGTGTTATAGGCAGCAAAGAAGTGTGGTATATACGCAGATTTACTTGGTATAATTAGAGTATTTTTATTTGCTAACCATTGTGGTTATTATCCATGAACTAATAACATTTTCTAACGAGGCAGCAACACAATTAAATTATGATTTGCATAGTACTAAATATTTGCACCAACTAAAAAGAGTATTTTTTTTCATACATATTTCAACATTTTTTTGTTACTGCAGTGACAGTGACCTAATTGCATGAAACAGAAATGATATTAGTAATATTGGAATGTCATTTATGCGACAAAGGAAAAAGGTATACACCAAACAATCACATATAAATTATAAGATGGAATGTCAATTTCAAGAAATATTAAAAATACATTTGACCAAGTTGCTCCAGATACTAATTTGCAGTCTCCTATGTAGTCTCTCCTTTGTTTGTGGTAACAAAATAACACCCAATTCGACCGGGAACTCCACAAAATAAATGCAATACACAAGAATTTTTTTAAAAAGTACTACAAATGGTAAACAATTGGAATATGACTTTAATTATGGAGTAGCAAAAATTTGACAAGTATAAGAGAGTATATCCCCAAAAGAAGCCAAATTTCAGAACTAATTAGTCACACAAATTCAATGTTCCAAGCAATAATGAAAAAAAAAAAGATAAAAAGATAAAAACATCCCAAGTAACCAGAATTTAGCTGATCACCCCTATACGTTATGACAGCTACAATTATTTGCAAATTCTGGTCATTACAAATTATTTGAGAGAGCTACATTCTTTAAACCTCTTTTGGAAAATTTTGTTAATTACATTTGACAGATTCAGGTATTTGAGTGTTCCATTAATTTAAGGTTGAATTGAGCTACAATTATACCACAATTTCAGATAAATGGCAAAAATCACAAGACTAAGTTTTTCATTTCAAAAGCCAAGTGCAAAATTTGCAAAGATAAGCACGTAACACTTAATCAATTTGAAAAAATGTTTAAATTTACCTGAAGAGGAGGAGGGTACTATGAAAACTTTTCAGGGTTCAATCTACCTCCGAGAATTGAGAGAGCTACCTCCGTTGGTTGAATCTACATCCTTGTTTGTCGGTCACTTTCTTGGCGAGCGTGATTTAGAGAGAAAGAGACACTAGTGGAAAAACACACATCAGGGTCGGTTATATACGCACATTAGCATCGGATCCCGAGGCGATGCTGACCCAGGCGTTGCAAATGCGGTACTAATCTGGGTCGGTTGAACAGGCGATGCTAAAAGTGTGAATTAGCATCGGTTATTTACAAATAACCGATGCTAAAAGTGTGAATTAGCATCGGCTATTTATAAATAACCGATGCTAATTCACACTTTTAGCATCGGTGATTTACAAATAACCGATGCTAATTCACACTTTTAGCATCGGTTACTGTAGATAACCGACACTGTTTTCATTTTTTTTTTTTTTTTTTTTTTTTTTTTTTAAGCTGGTCAATAATTAATATGCCACAATCACAAACAAAAGAATTATCAAAATAATATTCAACAATCACAATTCCAACAATTAATCAAACTACATCAGCCATGTCACTTAACAAAATAATAACAATGAATTATCAAAATATCACAATTACATAGAATCATCTAACTAGCATTTGTACACTAATAAGCAATTATACACCACTAGTATGCTCTACCAATTTTCATGAGCACATGACTTCTTTGCTATCTTTGCATGGTCATTAGGCATAAGAAGAAAATTTGTAAAATCATGAAAATTCATAGAGTCATAGATTGTATCACCTTTGCTGCTCCATTTACCAGAAAACAGTCCACAAAATCACAATCCAAAATCTGCACAGAACCTACTGATAAAAGGGTAATATGGTAAAATAAATGATACAGTTAGAGAGAGGACTCAAAAACACACAACTTAGACTCAAATTTTACATTCATAGCATTTTCTATGCATTTTCTATGATTTTCTAAAGATTCAGCCTTTGAAAAATGAAAAAAACCAGCAAAATACCAGCACAGTTCCCAGCTTACCCCTGTGTTTAGACCCCTTTCTGGTACAGCTAGGAAGCCTCAAATTTCATGAAATTTTACCAGAAAGTAGAGCACTCTCATATGAGTAAAACAAAAAAAGAATTACTCAATTTGAGTAATCCAGTGAGAAATGGTGGCTGTCTAAAGTTCATTTCTTCAAATCCAAACAAAGTACCATATGCTTCACATGACCCTTTGTAACAGATCAGTCAGTGCAGACTGATCCAAAGCCCAAATCAAAAGTTTAGTTACACAATTAAATAAAGGACAGAAAAAAAAATGGTTTAGAGCTAAACTTTGCATCATTCGGATTTTTCTACTATTTTCTAGCCATTTTCAAAGTTGGCCCCGAAAATACAAAAACTGCATATTTTTCTACTATTTTCTTCTTCTTTTTATTCACTTTTTTTGGCTTGCTAAAGCAGTCAATAGAAACTTCATGCATAAAATTGGTACAACAATTTCAGATAAAAGTGCACAAGTATTAAAGAACCAACAAAGTTTTCAGATTGCCAATCCCTCAAAATTGGTTCAACATTCTAAAGAGTTAATTCTAAAACTGCAAAGCACAACAAGAAAGCACTTGCTAGAGAGAGAGAGAGCATACCTCCATCTCCTTGTGGACAAACTCCATGGCCTCACCGACCTTGTAGAGGGGCACGAGGATCTCCTGGATGACATGCATGTTACAGACACCGTGTGTGCCTGTGGTAGTACTCCCTTGTCGGTATGTACATAAGTAGGGAAATCAAGCTATCAGCATGCATTAACAACTAATAGAATAGGTTTAAGCTCTTTGATCAGATTATCAAATCTGGCAAGTCTATCAAAACTTCATTGCCATCAGGTCAGTACAAAAGGTTAATCCCTAGGCTAGTACAATTTTCTTGTACTTTATTGAATAATAATTCCTGAGTACATCAAAACAGTTTTAAAGAAAAGCTGTTAGGTTCCTAAATCAGAATTTACTTCTTTTTTAAAAACAATCTGCTTCGATGTAGTGTCCTGGTGTCTTGTCAGAAAATATCCTAAATATTCAACCCAAAGAGTTCTCAAAAGCATATTCAGGAATATAATGAAATGAGCATTTATTGTGAACCACATGCTGTTGCCTTTAGATAGAATGTGGCATAATTTACTCACAAAGTTGCAGTGGAAACAATTCAAAGCCCGAAAAACATTAAAAAAAAAAAATCACCTCATCAGCTGTATACTCAGCCTCACTGAATCCATCAAGCTCGATAGTTGCACCGTGCCAAGTAAATATCTGATAAAACAAGTGCACATCCCAATCCCAATTCAAATTGAAATCAAAGATAGCAATGAACTTGAAAATTCAAATAAAAAATGGGAGACTTAACAGCAATCTTCGAGCGAGGAGGGATGGGGAGCCAGATGTCTAGAGGCAACTCGCTACCATAAACCTCAGCTGTACCGGCAAGGAGGCGGATGCAGAGAGGCATGTCAGGACCCACCTCCACTCTCAGCTCGCACTCCCTCGCTAGCTTGACCTGTCTCGGCGGCTGCTGTACCACTGGTGGTACAGGTGCTGTCGCCATGGCTGTTTAGCTACAGAAAATACTGCTCAAAGCCGTAGTAGAGGGTTTTTATTGGTTTTTTGCCTGATCCTCCGTTGAATTTCTATTTATACTTATAGTTCTTTTTTCGATCTAATAGGCAAGTTAATCCAACGTTCGTCGATAGTTCTTTATTTCGAATTTTATACTAAAAGATACAGCTTTTCTTCTAACGAGTTTTATTATATGCTATCTTCGCTCGTACCAGTAGATGATGGTACAGACACACATTACTATCTTGCTGTCATATCTTTTAGTATTTTGTTCAGACGAAAAAACTTACTTGCTTTTGTAACTGGTGGCTGGTGGCTGGTGGCTGGTGGCTGGTGGCTGCATCGCCTCACCTAACCGCATCTATTTGCCTCGCCTCACGGCCGCCTCACCCAACACCTCACGGCTGCCTCACCGCGCCTCACCTCACCTCCGGAGAGTCGGAACCCTCGCCTCAACCTACTGAGCGGCGAAGACAGAACCCGAGAGAAAGAGAGTGAGCCACGGAGAGAGAGCGCTGAGTTTTGAAAATTTTGAAGAAGATCGAAAATTTTGAAGAAGATCGATCGATCCGTAGATTCAATACCCTCCTTGTTCACTAAACTATCGAAAAGGGAAGTGCTATCTAGGAAAGAGAAATAGGCTATCTATGAAAGAGTCGGTTAATTAATAACCCGATTCTAAAACAAAGAAATCAGAGTCGGTGATTTAAAATAACCGATGCTAATAATATTTAGAATCGGTTATTTAATTTAACCGATGCTAATAAGTAGATAATCAGAATCGGTTTTTTGTAAAGAACCGATTCTGATATGGCCAGCACTTTTAAGAGCGGTTGTTAATATTTAACCGATTCTGATTGTTCTTTTTAAGATCAGTTGTTTATAAAGTCCGATTCAGATATAGATCAGTATCGAATTTTGAAAAGTCCGATCCTAATAGGGCGATGCTGATGTGCATTTTTCCACTAGTGAGAGACTGTTCGAATCTACCTCCTGTGGCTGAATCTACCTCCGGTGAATTTAGGGTTGTTTATCGGTCAATTTCTTGTTTGAATCTACCTCCGAAGGATGAATCGTGACCTAATGGAAAGAGGTAAAGAGGGAAAGAGGAAAAGAGGTGTTAAGGACATGTCCAAATTTGAGGGAGGCGGGCTAAGTAGTGGATCTGAGAAGGGATGTCATGAAGGGATTTCAGAATTCACATCCTCTCCATGACATGATATCCCCAAATTAGTATATCTGGACTGTTTATTTATCACTGCCTGAATCTCAAAGCCCTTTAATGAAGTATCCCCTGCTGAGCCCGAATCTCTAATTTGTTGGTGATTTAATCTCACACCGTGAAGTTAGGGTAAGAATGCGCAATACCTGAGAGGAACATGTTAGTTTGTAATAATCTAGAAGTCAATAATACGATAAATTTGTTATATAAAGCTTTGTTCATGAATTGAATGATTAATCATTTTGTGTTTAATCATTTTGTTACCTTGAGTATTATTGAATTTATGAATCATTTCGAGTTCATGACTGGAATTGTGAAACTTCATAATATAGATGATAATACTCTTAAAAGTCTCTAACCAAGGTAATTAGCAGGAACACTAATTACCGCGATAAGGTTAGTGTGTGGATTAAATGATGGTTCAGTTTTACAAACCATAGACAAAGAGTTGTCATTTTAATCACACAGATACATATTAGAGAACATGATATTTGACAGACCCCAAATGAAACATTAAATGGAATTGTGTTTGTGTCATTAATGTTTTCATTTTAGTGTTAAGTTCTAAAGTATGAGATATTCATTTTTCCTACATAAGAAATGTATATGTGTGATTGCTATCTAACGCTATCCGTAAAAAGTAGCTATAAGGGTAGTTCTTCGGTATACATAGCTTATGCGGAGGAAAAGATGGTTTATCAAAAGTACTATGGTCCCTCGTATCTCAATACGAGCTATAGCATCACTGGGCCCCTTGATAGAATATGATTATCTGGATCCAGTATGATTACAAGAGTAAACATATTTGATAATCTATTCAGGATCAAGAAAAGATTAAGTTTGCAAGGATGACACACACCTACCTTGAAACTGATCTGATAGCTATGAGACAAAAGAATTAACACGAAGTAAATCGTTTACTGGATTGTGATATTGTACCGTACAACATCATCTGTGTAATTGGTGTCATAATGTACTTGTCAGGTGCCACCTATGATTATAGAAGTTAGAACAGTTCTAATTCTATTTGCCAACATAACACAGATCCTATCGGGTCACACCAATAGGAAAGTAGTCAGAGAAATTTTATGATTAATTATAAAGTGTTATAATTAAGAATAAAATATATGTCATGGAGATGACATGCTTAAACCGAATTAAATTTATAAACGTGTATGACACGTCGTATAAATTTATCGCAAACGCAAGAAATACAATTATTCAGAATAATTGTATATATATATTATATGGATTAAAATATTAATTATGAATTAATATTTTGGACCAAAAGTCCAATTTGAATTTAGGCCTTAATTAAATTTAGAATTTAATTAAAAGTCTAAATTAAATTAAATTAATTAAATGAAAATGTTTAATTAATATATTAAACAAATACAAATCATTACAAAGTCAAATTTGATTTTGATTTCAAAACTGACATATGCAAACTGCCACAATTATTTGGTTATAAATAGATATGAAATTGGAGAGAAAAATAAGAAATCCATTTCTAAGTCAAATCAAAGTACGAATTAGAATCCGATTCGATTCGTATCTAATTTTCTCTCCCAAATAGTGATTTACAGAAAATCTGATTATCCATATATATATTTTTGCGAGAATAAAAGTTATTCTTGTGAATAGTGTTTTGTCAGAAATTTTGTACTTTCGGTGAATAGTGATTTACCGAAAACCGTGACTTTTCGAATACCGTTGGTATAGTATTTCTGGCAAAAGAAATACCAACTCTCTGGTAGTTCCTGGTGGATAACCGATAGAGGCACTATATTTTTGGTGCTTGCTTAACCGGGTCAGACAGCCGGGTCAGACTGCATTCCAATTTGAATTTGGAAGCAAGGTAAAGAAATGTTATATTAATCTATTTAATTGTTAAATAGATTTAATCTTTTAGAAATCAATCAAAGGAGTAGATCTATAAACTGATTAAAATACAAGTAAATACGGTTTTACTACTTTGGGTCTATACATGATTAATCTGGTATGTAACTCTCGGTTACTATCCGACATACTACTTAATCTATGATCTGAATAAGTAAAGTTTTACTTACGGCTTTTAATCTAAGAAAAGGATTGAACAGGTATGTAACTCTCGGTAGATTATCCGACATACCACTTCAATCCTTTTTGGCTTAAGTTAGAAGTAAAAATTTTGTTTTACGGTCTTTCCGCAGCTTAAGCCTAATGGCTTTGAGTAGCCTCAAAACCCAACAGTGGTATCAGAGCACAAGGCTCTCCTGTTGATTGATTTTCTAAAAAGTTATAACTTATGCAAATTGTTTGCATATACCACCTATCGGTTTAATTCTTAGATTTGCAGCTTAAGTCCAAAACCGATTAGAAATGAGATTTTCTTGGTTCGGTTTTCCGACTGAGAAAGTTAAATTAGATTTAAGCTTTCTTTAATGTTTTCTTTATGTTTTCGTTTTCAAAAACTTTCGACTGTGGTAAAGTTTATCTAAGAATGTGATGAAGCAATAAAGTACCCAAGTAAGAACTGTTTATTTCCACCGTAAATGGGAAAATGTTGAGTCAAAGAAAGATGGTCTTGGATAAAAGCGGTTTTCTTTCTGGCCAATCCTATTCCTTTTACGTGTCCTGATAAACTGGCCCAAAGGGGACTTTGTCACGTTACCAAATTACTTTACTACTGTCGAAGCATGGCAAAATGTAATTCTTTCGCCTTTTCGAAAACCTTTGGTTTTGTAAAGTTCATCGAAGAATGTGATGAAGCAATAAAGTACCTGAGTAAGAGCTGCCATTTCCACACCGTAAAGGAGATGGTTCTGTCTAGGAAAGACCGAATCTAAAGCGGTCCTCGTGACCCCGGTCTTTCCTGGGAGCCCCTTTTCGTGTCCTAATGGCTGGCCCAAAAGGAACTTTGTCACATTAGCACAATCAGCTTCTGATAATATATTTGAGCTTTTGGTATCCATGGCACAGTTTTGGTGTAAAAACAAAAAATGTGAAGTTTGCTCTAATTTAGATTTTGTGTTGCCTTGTGATGTCAAGTACCTGTCAGAAGATTTAATTACCAGTTCAATGGTGAAGATTGAGACAGTTTTATATTTCCATTTTTGTTGGGGGTTTACATGCTTATTTCCTTTAGCTATCAGTTTCCATCTTTTGTTGAATGTATGAACTTGATCAATGTTTAGGTTTGTGTTGTTGATTTGTCAGTCAAGGTATTGTTATATACATATCTAGGGTGTAGGTTCTTTTAATGTTGTGTTTGTATTCTGGTACTAGAGAGGTGGTACCTGGTTCGAATATGTTCAGGAAAAAAAAAGAGAACGGGTCCAAGAAGAGAGAAGATATTTAGTTAATCTTTGATTATTTAAAGTTTTTTAAATATTAAACATAATTAAGTTGAGTTTTGGATATATTTGTGATATCTAAAATTATGTTGGGCAAATATGTGACTTATTAGATTTTTAGATGGTAAATATGTAATTACAGAAATTTGGATGGCAAATATGTAATTTCACAATTTTTGAGTGGTATATATGAAATTCTCCCTTTAATTTAGGTTTTGATTTAGGTTTTGATTTTGGTTTTGATTTAAATTATAGTATTTTGAACTTAGTTCTTAATTTAGGTTTTAATTGAGGTTTTAACTTAGATTTTGAACCAGAATTTTGTTAACTTAGTTTGTAGTTTAGGTTTCAATCAGATTTTGAAGTTTTAGATTGTTTTGTCTAGTTGGGACCAATCTGATTTTTGTTAACCTAGGTTTTGAAGAACCAGATTTTGATCAATTGTCGATTAATGTCAACAGTAATGGTGTCCAGACTTTAAAAAATACATTAGGTGTACAAAGACCTATATATGTTGTAGTCAAATTCACATCTGCATTATTTGCATCTTCACATTTCGTATTTTCAAATTTGTATACAGATTACATGGCTGAACCCCATGATGCCGTCTCGCAGTCCGAGGCGATTGTATGTTGATCAACTCCAAGGTTCACTAAGAGTCATGCAGCCAAACGCTTGTTGTCACTGGCCGAATATTATAGGCCCCCGGCAAAAGTGCCAGAACCAAAGCTGCCGTCAAAGGCCTCCGACCCCAATATGGCATTGCCTGAATCCCCCGAGACCCCAGCAAATGTTCCACTGTCTGATCCATCACCTGTTGCCGCCCCCCCCACCACCTCCACTGCCTAATCCAGCTCCGGCACTACAACCTAAAAATTCGGGCAGTAGCCAAGCCAAACGCAAGAGCTCGAGCATGATGCCCCCCACCCGACATTCGTCAAGGCTAAACAAGTCTGTACCAGATGCAGCCGCTGCCGAAGACGCAGCCGTAGTTGTTGCCGCTGCCGTAGAAGCAGACTCAGAATCAGCTTCAGACTCAGCCACTGCCGCTGATGCATCTTCTCATGAAGACTCATCTGCAGAGGTATATTTCTCTCTCAACTCAGCAGACAGTTCAGACCATGATGACGTAACTGCAGACTCAACTACGACCAACGCTTCAGGTTGCTCGACCGAATCTCTACCGGTATTGGAGGATGATGGCAGTAGGAGGTACAAAAAGCATGTAAGCTTACGTGAATGTCCTGAAGCCCGTGAAGCCAGTGGTGAAGACCTGGATTGGTCGTCCGCTAAATTGTAGACTCGCAAGAGGAAGAGAATTGGGACCAAGAAGAAGTCTGATGTGAGGTGTGGACGGGGCCCAGGCTGACCGCGTGACCCGGTTCACCCAGATAGCAAGCCCAAGCTGAAGATTGTTGGTGATCGAGAGTTCACATCAGAACCTGGGTGCACAAAAATAACCACAACAATAAGGGTTGCAACATGTGAATGCTTGCCGGGGCCGATCAGGTCGTTCAACATGTTTCCAACAAGGGTGAGGTTACAAATCCTTCGTAAATTCTTGCAGCGGTACTCCTGGGCTGATGGCGAAGATGTCGGGCTTTGTCTCGATGTCTTCGAGAGAATAGTTGCTGATGCTTACAGCCGTGTACTGGTCCAAACCAGGAAAAACTACACTGATAGAATCAGCCACGACAAGGAGGAATGGAAGGAATTTTGTCCACAGTGGTGTCAGAATTTGGACCACTGGAAGGGTCTGTGCGACATATTTAGGAATCCCAATTGGGAGAAAAGTTCAACAATCAACCGAAATAACAAACTAGTTCACGGAAAGTGAGTCGCTAGTCATGTGGGTGGATCCAGGAGCTTGTACAGGCACAAGATGAAATTGGTATTTCTTTTTTCTAACTAATACGTTACATGACAATACTTTCCATCGTAAATTGCATTGACTAACATCTTATGAATTCATAATTAAATTTCAGATTGCTGAGAAGGGGACTTCTGTTGATTTGAAGGATGTTTTTGACCGAACTCACTTGAGGAAGGACTCGAACGAGTACGTCAATAAAAGAGCAAAAGACGTAGCGGTATACAATATTTCATTTCCTTTATAGAAAAAAATAGCTGCTGTTAAGTATTTGACATTTGAAATAACTACACTGTCAAGTAAAAGAAGGAAAAGAATGTTGGAATATTTTGACATAAAAATATTTGACATAAAAATAGCTGCTGTTAAGTATTTGACATTTTTTGTTGTTTATTTGAGGTCAAGTAAAAGAATGTTGGAATATTTTCAATTCAGGGGCCTCAATTAATGAACAATGTTAGTGCACTTCAATGATAATTGTAAAAATTATTCACATTTAAGTATTGTATAGAAACTTGTTCAAGCCATAAATCGATGAGAGTTTGTACTAAATTTCTATTGCATAACTAAATTTTAATGAGTATTTTTAATTGGAAAAAGACTTCTCTGAGCTAGAGTTATAGTTCAAGAACACAAAACTTGTGAATGTCCTATGAACCACAATCAAAACTTGTGAAGGTTCTGGTCACAAAATTCATAATTATAAAAATATATTGCTGATGCTGTTAACATATCTTTTTTTTTTGTGTAACAAGTGTGATGACATTTGAAACAACTTTACTGTGTCGATCCAATGTAGAACAACTTTAAAGCACTAAAAGAGACACATGGTAAAGGGTTGGACGATGAAGTGATCTGGGACATAGCTGTCAAGGGAGAGGACAAGAGAGGCAGGTTGTACGGCTTTGGAATTCGGTCAAGAAAGTCAAGAGCCAATCGAGAGGTGGAGGAAATGGAGGCATCCCTATCACCCACCAAAAGCACTGCCACCTCGGCTAAAAAAAAACAAAAAACATTCACGGCCGAGGAGGTTCAAGCGTTACTAAAGGATACACTAGCCAAGGCACAAGAAGGGTTTGCCGAGAAGATAGCTGATCAAGAGAAGCGACACATTGCAGAAATGGAAGCGAATAAAGCAGAAACTAGATACAGGAGGATGGCTTTAGACGAGCTCCATAAACGTGCAGGATATCAATCTCCTGAATTCACTGTAAGTCCAATGACCCGCAAAATGTAGTTTACTCCATTGCATATTATACCTCTGCATATTTACTTTTGCTACATTTTGTTAGGAGGGGACGTCAAATGTCGAGGCACCTGGTGGTAGTAGGGGCAATCAAGAAGGGGGAGAGGAACCTTGATCCGGGACCTCTGTTATTGCCAAGCCGCTACCATGGTCTTAACAGTTCTAATGCAGTAATTGAAAAAATGCGCTAACAATATTAAGTAGGATGTGTTAATGTGCTCTAAATTTATATATTTTCTGAACAATTAAGTAGGATGTGTTAATTATGTAGGACATGAACAATTAAGTAGAATGTCAACAAAATACTTGACCTAATTGAATTTTCCTGTTCTGCATTTTCTTATTGTGACAAGTGCTAAATACAAATGAATTTGGCTAATTGAATTTTATTGTTCTGCATTTTCTTATTGTGACAAGTGTTACATACAAATGAATTTGGCTAATTGAATTTTCTTGTTCTGCATTTTCTTATTGTGACAAGTGGTAAATACACATGAATTTGGCTGACTACATGAATTGGATAATTTTATGCGTACAATGTGGGTACGCAAGAAGATATAATTGAAGTCACAAAAGAAATGCCACTATTTATATCGGTCTGCCCATGGAAATATTAATTGCTCTCTGGCTCCAAAACAAAAACATTATACACAGACCCACTTTGAGATTATTCCATTTTCATCGACCTCTTATGTTTTTTGGCTTAGAAGCGATAGTCCCTTCCTTCCCTCTCTCTGCCTCGCCCTACTTCTCTCTCTCTCTCTCTCTCTAATCTCTCTCGCTCTACCTCTCTCTAATCCCTCCTCTCTCTCTCCACAGTCTTTCTGAATCAGTCACCAGCCGGTGTAAATTCTCTCAATAGGTACATAATTTTTCGGCTCTTTTTTTTTCTTGAATGTAAAAATTAAAGATGAAATTAATGTACTCTCAATTTCAACCTCCACTTGTTCATTTGGTATGTACATTAGCAAACAATAACATCCTCTACGGTATGGTTCTGGACCTTAACTTGTGCACTTTAGGTGTTTGGTGTAATGTCTAAGAGAACTTGGTAGCCAATAACGGACCAGCGATCGAAAATTCAACATTACTAGTAGGTTCTAAAATTAATATAATCTACCACTTGTGTAAATTATTGCTAATTGCATAGATTATTTTTTTTTTAACTCAACTAATGCCTCGATGGTATAGGTAACTTCATATGGCCACTCACAATCGTGAGTGGATGTACAACAACCGAACACGAGTTGCACCCGAATTTGTTAGTGGTGTTCAAGAATTTGCGCGAGTGGCATTATCCAAACCCGATATTGTGACTATCGACGCAAATCGAAGGAAATGTATCCCTTGTCCTTGTAAAAAATGCGCAAACCTCTATCCGTCGAGATGTGGAAACCATGAAGATACACCGTTATAAACACGATTTTTGCGCCTTATATGGGGTTTGGCACAAGCACGGGGAGTCGGTTCCTGAGGAAGCTATCAATCCCCCATCCCCTCCACCAACTGATCAAATGGGAGATATGTTAAGGGCCGCCGCTGGACCAAGTTTCGATTGGGACGATGACCAACCCACCGGAATAGCCAAAAAATTCTTCGACATGCTCGCCGCATCGGAAACACCTCTTTGGGAAGAGAACTTGACCGGTCCTTTGAAATGCGAAAACCACACCTGATACGTCCTATCTCGGGAGACAAGGCCGTATGGAAAGTTTGGGCTGAGTTGGGTTCGCCCTGCCAAAGGATGGCAGGTCGAGATGTGAATGGAGTTAGGAACTCGGGGTGGATTGTGAGAGATTCGGACTCTATCCTGTGTGATCTCTTTCTTGATTGGAAAAGTGTCCCCCTATTCATGGGAATCACTGCCTTATATAGTCCAGCCGTAACTGCCATCTCGGGCAGTTATGGAGAACGTGTGTAGTTATGTCAGCCGTTACTGGAACAGGGGGCATTAAGCTAGCCGTTTCCATGGTTATCCCGTATGTCGGTTATCATGAACCCTAATTTAAGGCTATATGATTTTAGGCCGTTGTATTGGGCTCCGACTTGGTGAACCTTTGGGCTTTTCATATGACGTCGGGTTGGCCTCTTAGAGAGGTCCGAATTCCAGTCGTTTATGGCCCAGTTTAGAACAAAGGGCCTGTGAAATATGGCCCTATCATTAGCCCCCGAAGTCGGAATGCATCAGCGAGATGCTTTCGACTTGAGGGTGAATAACTCATAAAACACATTGATTAATGTTATCTATATGTCTGTGATGTAACATCTTTGGGTATGGGGAATGTCGGGTGATATTGTAATGTCGACGGGGTGTGATCATGACATCGTGTAATCGTGACATTGCATGATGATGATGCAAAAAATATAAATGAACTATTATTATATTAATAAAAACCCATTACAACTAGGAATAACCTAAAGATTCAAAAAAGAAAAGGTGGACTTATCTAACTTATTACTGACTATTACTCTCATAAAAGGTGATCAGGCTAATCTCGGCGGTGAAGGGAGGAAATCCAATAACTTGTTATCGGGATCTTCGAAATGACTATCTGCCCAAATCTCGGCCGGAGTGGCTGTTGCCAATGTGGGTCCCTTGGGATGTCGGTTTTGGCGGGATAGACACTTGAAGAAGCGACGTCGGGGATCCGACTGATCATGAATCAGAAAATGAGAGGGGTGCCACCATGTGCGGCAGCCCCGGCATTTGATCAGGTCCTCTTTTGGGGCTGATTGCCCACATGCCAAGCAGTCACGAAGAGGTCCGAGGAGTAAGGCGATGTCGATTTCATCGTCCAACTCTAGGTATGTCTCCAGCTTATAATTTAGGAAATCTCGAATGGTAAGGGACTCGTTGTCCAGCATCCAATCCAAGTCATTGGGAATGTCTTGGATCAACTGCTCCCTTTCCGCGGACGTGAGTATACGTCGTTGGGTGACCTGAGGACCTCGGCTTGAGCTGGATAGACCAACAGGGCGAGGTGGAATAACTCAGCGTTGAATAGCTCGGCGTTGTTTTGCGCGTTCTGCTAGGAACGCGCAAATATGTCGCTGAACAGACATAATCGAAGCTAGGTGGAAGTGTTTGTGGAAGAAGCGAAGGGAAAAGTCCTCTTCTCCTTGAAGGGAACATCCTATTTATAGTAGTAAAGCTTGTCAGAACGGAACTGCCGTCTGCCCAACTACGCACTATTAATAGGCATGTTTTTTTTTAAAAGCCGGGATGAACCCCGATTTAGCCAAGAAGAAGAAATGAAAGCAGAATGATTAATTGATCATTGATATCTCAAAATCATACAAAGTCTAACTCAAATTTATATAATATAGGAAACCTAATTAGACTAAACATGACATGTTTTTTATACAGTGCCTATAAGGGTATTGCTCCTTCGTCATGGCGCGCCCTACAAACAAAAGGTGAGCTATTCTCGTGACACACTATAGATAACTAAGGCTATTCATGACGGGAGCGCTTGGCCCGGCGTACTTGATCAAGGCATTGTCTGCAAGTGAAGGATGTGAAGCGAGGATCACCATGGTTCCGAGGTGATCTTCGAACTAGACACCCGGGGTGAAAAGCTTCTTCACAACCGTCACAGTGGAACATGTGATGGTAGTTCCCCCTCGTTCTGCAAACGGCACACCGGTCCCAAGCTAGCGAGTCGTCGTCTTCTTCCTGGGGGTTGTTTATGGGTGACTCAATGTTGACCCCGGGACTCGTATGTTGGGGAGATGTGTGAGGTGACGGAATTTCGCCCTTCTCCATTGTAACGCCATCGTTCATTTGTTTGTTATCTGTCATCTTGTTATAGCCCGAGTTGGAAAGTGATAACTGTGTATGATGGACGGAACGTTAAATGGAGATGGAGGGAGTATATATAGTATATCGGCATTAATTACTTGACGCCTCGTCTTCCGTTAACTATCGTCAGCCATCAAATCATCCGTCAAATCAGTCAGGGATACGAGGTTATGGCGCAATCTTCGCTTGACACCTGGCACGCATCAACTCGGTAAGAGCTCGCGTCCCTTGATTATGCGCGGGAATCGAAGCGTCGCAATGATGAAAGGAGGCAACGCGACGTTTCGTGGCCTCTTTTCGAAATCTGCGCAAGTATTGAGCGGGAAAATGGAGACCCCTATATATACACTTCGGCCCACCCCACTCATTCGTTATCGTTTATCTTGAGCAACTGGATCTCGGAACCAAAGAGCGAAATTAATCTCGGTGATAGCACATGGAGTTCAGAGTTTTCAGACGTCCTCGGAAATAGACGTCGGACGAAGACCGAGCAGCGAAGGAATCTCAATATAAGGTAATTCTTTATCACCTCGGTAGTCGACCTTATATTGAATAATCCTGCATGTTGTTATTTGTATTGCCGGGGTTTAGAGTAATTTAGTTAATAACATAAGTATGGTAATGCTGTAGGAGCCTAGTATGAATACCATAACCTCGGCAATCAATGTGCATCAGTTAAATCAGTAGCTCATAATTTTTTAGAAACAGTAAGATCGGTTACTTAAGCCAATCCTGTTTCTTCGTAAATTTAGAAATGGCCGAAGAACAAGATGGATCTCGGGACCAATCGCCCAATGCTTCTGAGGAGTTGTCCCCAATATCTTACTTACCCCCCCGCCCAGGTAGGGGCAAGAGCTTATATGGAATGTCTCCCCCACATTCCGACACAGTGTCGGAAGACGCTGAGGAGGAACAGTATGGTGAAGGGAATGAGGGAGATGAAGAAAATCCATCTCGGGGTGAGCTTGTTGTTACCCCAGCGGGAACGTCTCGTGGGCCCTCGAAGCCCAGGAATAAAAATCAAAAGGAAAAGAAAGACGTCGTTCCCCGAGATGGTCATGCAGATGACTTGAAATTTCCGGTATCTGCCGGTATCCCTCCCAAGCTGGTTGTCCAATGTGACTCGTATGCTGATGCTTTTTACGAGGAACTTGTGGCGGAGGGTGACAGAGAGCAATATTCCCGGGAGGCACTTAAATTGGTAGCCCCGGGTCCTAATGACCGAGCTCATGACGCGGGTCGCGGGATGTGCATATATTGGAAGATGCCGAGATGCGGTTTTAAAGTAAGGGTATCTAAGTTTGTACGCGAGATATTGCGGCATCTCGATGTAGCCCCTGCACAGTTAACCGCACCTGCATGGTGTTATATCATGAGTTTCAAGTATTTGTTTGATATGATGCCCGAGTTAGAGCCATACTTCCCGAGTGTAGGACTGTTCTTTCATTATTTCGCTGTTTTATATAACAGTGAGAGCCACCTCGCTATTCGGAAGCATCCTAGTAGCGTTGCGCTTTTGGACAAACTGTCAAAGGCAGACGACTGGAATCATGGTTGGGTATATCTTGAGAATCCCGACCAATTGAAGTGCTTCAAGGGGATACGAAGGACTTGGCGTCCTCTATTAAAGAAGAATTTGACACCAAATTCTTCCCTAATCCCGACTTCAGATGAATTACCAGCTATCAAAATTCTTGACAGTTATTTCACAAGTTAGTCGTTTTGCTTTTAATTTGCACCGGTATACCTTTGCATCGCATTTGTTTATTTAACCCGTATTGTCATGAATAAATTGTTAATTCCTGCATACTTCTTATGTCGCAGGACGTGGTTTTATGGCACTGCCCTGGAAGGCTATTCGTCCATTCCCGGTCTTGGCTAACCCAGAGGACGGCTTCGTTAAGAAGAAAGGGGTTACGAACCCCCCAAAGCCGAGTTCTTCTAAAGGTCAGAAAACACCGAAGTCGGCTCCTGCTAATCCTGCAGCAATTCCACCGAGATCAGCATCCAAATCTACGACCATCACAAAAAGCACGAAGGACAGTGCTTCCGGCTCCTCCAAACCCGAGGGGTCTCAGAAGAGGAAGGAAATTTCTGTTGACGTTCCTCTACGTCTAACAAGAGAAGCCAAGGGTAAAGGTGCGGCTTCAGAGGAACCTGAGCCCAAGAAACAAAAAACTCAGCCCGAGATTATTTTGGGGAAAACCGGGGAGGTTGCAAAGGAACCTTCTCAAGCCCGAGTCGACGCTGCTCAGGGGGAGCTAGATAAAATTGTTGAAGACGCAGCGGACGACGTGTGGGATCCCGCAGAGGAACATAAAGAGTTCCTCGAGTCGCAAATTTCTGATCACGGGCGACATACCGGGTTCGTGTGGGGCACTGAGATTTCTCAGGGGTTCCCGGACAGTATTTTGGCCCATCTTCCCGGGTATTCTCTTATGCAGGACGAGGAAGATCATCCCGAGGTCCATGCCGCGTATTCCCGGGAAACCTTCAGGTTAACCACGACCCAACACCAAAAGAAGTGGGCTGAGGAGCATCCCGACCAAGTCGCGGGCCAGGTGTCGAGGTTGTTGCATGACGCCGGGGTGTTCTTCGGGTTCCTGAAGGACTCGGTTGACAACAGCAAGCGCGACTCCCTCGTTGTCAATACCGATCAAGAGGCGCTTAACAAAGCTATTTTGGAGAGGAACTATTTTTTGAATTTGGCAAAGAAGAAAGACAAGGAGATGAGAGTAGCCACTGGCCAAGCCGCCGTAAATTTGGCGAAATACGAGCTTGCAAGGTATACGGGCGTGAAGGCCGATGCCGAACGCAAGGAAGCCGAGGCAAAAGTGAAGCGCCATAAACGCAAAGCTGATAAATACAAGAGCAAGTCAGCGCGTCTTAAGACCGAACTCGAGGTCCAGACCAAAGAGGTGGAGGACGCGAGATCAGAAAATGCCCAACTACAGGCCGAGATGCGGGATTTGCGGAAGAAAACACTCAGCCAATTCTTAGGCAGCAAAGCCTTCGCACAAGCCGTCCCTTATGCGTGTTTAGACATGATGACGGCAACTGTTCATGGCTATCTGGGGGAACTAGCAAATCATTATCCTTTTAAACCCGAGCAAGTGGGTTTCACCGAAGTGGAACCTGAAAAACTTGTTGTCAAAAACCTCTCGGGTTATGGTTGGGACGAACAAAGTGATGCATTATTGAACCCGGATGGTACTCCATTTGACGAGGAATTTCAGCTTGAGAATCATCCGACTTCAATCATTGTTCACCCCTGGCCTAAAGATAAATGGCGCAAACATCTCAACTTGCCAGATAACGCGGCTGAAGGGCAGAAGGACAATCTTCCCTCTGATACCTCCTCCGAAGGTGAAAGCATGAACACCGAGGTGAGGGGAGTTGAAGAAGGCAATGTCATTCATCCATGCGAGGGGCAGGAAGATGAAGCGGCTGTGGATCTTTTCAACTCTCCGCGTGATGGAGGAAACGCTGATCCCGTGGAGGCGGACCCCCCTACTTGTAAGTAAAAATTTATATTATCTTGCCCTCCGAGGTGTTTCATTCATGCCTAACCTTACTATTCATTTTGTTTTGTTTATATGAAGGATCATGTCGAGCAAAGGATGCAGTATTGCCCTGAGGAATTTATTTTGTACCCCCGAGATGTGGGGGATTTTGAAGTTGTAATATGTACTGTTTTGTATTTATACCCCCGAGATGTGGGGGTTTTAACAGAATTGTGTTGTAATGTAATATTTTGCACCCCTGGGATGTAGGGGTTTAACAAAACATGTCAATGTAACTCGTTATTTTTATCTGCATTTCGCTTTGTCCGAGTTGTTTCTTTCAAAATTTATCTCGGTTCATGCTTTGAATATCTTTGTAAACGAGCAAAGCGTGCTTGATGTATATCCTTTTCCCCCCTTTTTTGTCTTTGTTGTGTTGAACAAAAATGGTCAACATCGGGGGAAAGGTATGTCGCGAAAAACATATGCGTTACCCCGAGGGGTTTTCGATAAATGTTTCCAACATAAAAAATGAAAGCCATGTTACTGGTTTAACATTCGTCGTCTCTTAAGACTACATTAATTTGTTGTGTATCTCGGGAATATTAACCAAGACGCATTTCGTTGCCTTAAAAGGCTTTCGTTCATATATCTCGGACCCAATAAATGAAACACAATAAAAAATAATAGCATATATATATTGATAACTGCTTAGAACCATACAAAAACTTGTATCTCGGCCTAAGTAAAATACATGGGATGTAAACAAAAAGGCTTATCTCGCCCAGAGCACATCATGCTATGTATGAGGTAAAACAACGTGAATAGAAAATTAAGCATAGTATACATTAGGTGTAGAATTTCCGGAGGTGACAAGCGTTCCACGGACGAGTGAGTATGAAACCACTCGGGTCTTCCAACTCGTAGGCGCCTTTTCCTCATGAGCGAATGATCTTGAAGGGACCTTCCCATTAAGGACCAAACTTGCTGACATGTTTGCCAGTTGCTTCCACAGTTTTGAGTACCAAATCGCCCGGTAGGAATGCTCGAGGGACCACGTGTTTGTCAAATGCACGCTTAACCCGGCGTTGATATTCCATGGTGCGGATGCGAGCCTTCTCCCGACCTTCTGTGATGAGCTCGAGTTCAGCGGCACGCGCATCACGGTTCGCTTCAGTGGAATATGCCAAAGTACGGAGAGATGGTTCCATCAGTTCGATTGGAGTGACTGCTTCCATCCCGAACACTAGAGAGTAAGGTGTCTGTTGTGTAGCCTCCCGAGGTGTCGTGCGGTAGGCCCACAGGATTCCATCGAGAATGTCAGGCCAGTCTTTTCTGTTATCCGCAACTTTCTTTTTGAGATCGTCCAGGATAGTACGGTTGGTGACCTCGGCCAATCCATTGCTGGCAGGGTGGCTGACCGAGGTGAAGTTGTTTTGAATACCCAAGTTGGAATGGAACATCATGGTGCGGGCCGTATTGAACTGTGTTCCATTGTCCGATATGAGTGCATGTGGTATGCCAAAACGACAAATGATGTTTCGCCAGATGAACTTTTCTGCCGCTGCGGCGGTTATAGTTGCTAACGCTTCTGCTTCGACCCATTTAGTGAAATACTCGACGGCGACGATAATCCAACGGCGCTGTCTAACAGCTGTGGGAAATGGCCCGACTATGTCGATTCCCCATAAGTCAAAAGGCCAGGCCCCCGAGATGGATATCTGATCGTATGCCGGGATGTTGCTCAACTTGCTATTGTATTGGCATCACTCGCATTTTTGGACCAAGTTCGCTGCATCAAGTTGCATAGTTGGCCAGTAAAAACCGGCTCTAAGGATTCGTTTGGCAAGAGTTTTCGCCCCTTGGTGGCTTCCACAGATGCCCTCATTTACCTCAGATAGCATTTTTAGGGCTGTTTCCTCATTTATACACTTGAGCCAAGGTCGCACGTATCCCCGTTTATAGAGATGATTGTTGAATATAGAGTACATGGGCGCGATCCTTTTCAAACGTCGAGCTTCCAACTGATCTGTGGGTAGGACCCCTGTGTTAAGGAAATTCCACATCGGGGTGAACCAGGACTCGCCAGTTTCACTGATGGCGAGTACGGCTATGGTATCAAGGTGGATGCTGGATTCAGGAACGTCCATAACAATCACGGGCCGGTCTTTGTCAAGGTTATCCGCAGCACTAAGTTTAGACAAGGCATCAGCCTGGCAGTTTTTGTTGCGCGAGACATGTTGAATGTTTACCTCGTCGAAGTGACTCTTGAGCAGATGGAACTGCTGTCAGTATTTGCGCAAGTTTTCATCCATGACTCGGCATTCATCGTTGATTTGCTTGACTGCTAACTCGGAGTCACTGCGGAGGTGAACCTCGCGGGCGCCCAATTCTTTGGCTAATTTAAGGCCCACTATCATGGCTTCATATTCCGCGGTATTGTTTGTTACCGGAAATTGGAAGTGAAGAACATAATTCAGGATTTCCCCTTGTGGGCCAGTGAGGGATACTGTTATAACCCGAAAAATCTAAGTAATTAATTAAGTCTAATAACTAAGATTTTACAACTAAATAAAATTTAAATTGAATAAATTAGTTAATAAACTAGTTAGTAATTTTAAACAACGTGTAGATTTAAATTAACAAATACAAATTTTATTATATAAATGCAAATGTGAACGAAATTATTAATTAAACTTCGATGGAGATACAAATGAATTCGAACGTTAAATTCTGATCATTCGAAACATTCGTATTAAATTTTAATTGCAAGCTCGTTAAATTTTGTTGGTAGGGTGCAGTTGATTAGGTTATTAGATAAAACCAAATTAATTCCCTTCTTAGATTTTTGAATGGATCTCAACCGTTCATTTTAATTCTGCACTGATCTCAAAGCAGTCCCTCTATTAAACCCTTCCCACCAACCCTCTATATTTCCCCTCTTCTCCATTAATCGGGCCAGAGACACATCTCTCTCGTTTCCTCTCTGTCCCGCTGCCCTAGGGCTGCACAAAAAATTCGTAGTTCGTAATTCGATTCGAGTTTGATTCGAAAAAGTTCGGAAAAAATTCAATTCGAAATTGAGTTCGTTCGAAATTATTTCAAACCAAACTTAGTTCGAAATTAATTCAAACCAAACTCAAACTGGACCTAGTTCGTTCGAAATAGGTTCGCAAACCAAATTTAGTTCGAAATTAACTCAAACGTGAACCGTTAATTTCTGCTGATAACTTATGTTCACTGATGAAAATATAAGCCGTCCAGTCCATAATTGCTTTGAATTCTGACTTCTGAAACAGAAAGTCCGGTCCAATTACAAGCTCAAATAAAAAAATTCACATGTTTATACCAGAAATTTTGTTTTTTATGGTAGGATTCTGAGTTTTTCGGATAATCCAGTCTCAACTCTCTCGTTTTTTCTTTGTTTTGATAAAGTTATTATTAATTTGATAAATTTGTTCAATTAATTTCAGCTTTAAGAAACTATTAAATAATAAAAAATAATAAATAAATAAATAAAATAAATATTGTAACTTTATCATTTTTTTGACAGCAATACATTTTTTGGCATTTTTTGCATTTATTTTCGGACCGTTCGTTTTACCGCGGAAATTCAACGGTCGATCTACAACAAAATCATTCCAAATCTGATCTAGAATGATCAAGGTACAATATTGAACGTAACCAACATAAAAGTTCGGAAGTTTTATTATGTATGAGCTTTGATCCAACACGAAATGTTTATGGCCATACGATGCTTCAATTTTCGATCAACTAGATGGATGGGTAAATGAAAACAAAATTTTATCAAACTTTCATGGAAGATGATAAATGCAATGCTCTTTGATTTCAACAGCCCCGATTGGTCAACGGACTGATATGTTTACGTGCGCCTTCATTAACTTAGAAAGCAAGAGTATATGTTTCATGAGACATAAACTCTTGCCTTGTGAGTTAATGAAGACGCACGAAAATATATCATCTGTGGTTTGATCGGGACCGTTGAAATCAAAGAGCATTGCATTTATTATCTTCCATGAAAGTTTGATAAAATTTTGTTTTACTTTACCCATCCATCTAGTTGATCGAAAATTGAAGCATCGTATGGCCATAAACATTTCGTGTTGGATCAAAGCTCATGCATAATAAAACTTCCAAACTTTTATATTGGTTACGTTCAATATTGCACCTTGATCATTCTAGATCAGATTTGAAATGATTTTGTTGCAGATCGACCGTTGAATTCCCGCGGTAAAATGAACGGTCCGAAAATAAATGCAAAAAATGCCAAAAAAAATGCCAAAAAATGCAAAAAAAAATGTATTGTTGTCAAAAAAAATAAAAAAATGCTGTAAAAAAAATGATCAAGGTACAATATTTCTTTTATATGTCTAAAATATGCAAAAAAATGTTGTTATTGATCAGCTATTCATTTAGAAAACAAAAATTATATGTATTGCTGTAAAAAAAAAATTAAAAAAACTTATTTATTTGATAAAAAAAATTAAAAAAATTAAAAAAAACATGCAAAAAGTAAAAAAATGTAAAAAGTTTGAAAATATAAATTTTTATTTTTTTTCCAAATTATTTGCTGCCTAATTTTATTTTGTATCACTGCAATGCACTTGTAGACTCATTCAATAAAATATTAACTAAGCGAGTGACCCCACAAATCCCGCAATCCGATCACCTCAATAATTTCACACCCTTAGATCTATCCTCTTACCAACGTCTAGATCTCTTTCATGTCATCAATCCGCTCTTTTTTCATTCAACCAATTAACCCGCTATTTTTTCCGCCACTGCCTCCAATTTTTTTCCCTCTTCCTGCTAATTTACGCCAAAACCGCTCGCCCAAATTCCTCTCCCGCTAAGTACCAAAATAATATCCCTCACGTCTTCTCTCTCTCTGGTGGCCTCTCACAACAAAGACTCCTCTCTCGCCCAAATCCCCTGTTGCGTACATTCAAACTGAGTGTGGTATTTGGTTATAATTAATTTTGGAGTACTTGAGTTTTTATTTAAATTGTACTTCTATTGATATTTGAGTTTTATTTAAATTGTATTTTGAATACTTTGGAGTGCTTGAGTTTTTATTTAAATTGTACTTCTATTGATATTTGGGTTTTATTTAAATTGTACTTTGAATACTTGAGTTTTTATTGAAGTGCTGTAATTTCGCACTATGGCCCAGTCAGAAGTCATAAATCGTAAGTCGTAACAAAGTTCGTAAAGGTTCGAAATTGAGTTCGTAAAAAATTCGGTTTGAAATTGGGTTCGTTCGAAATTGAGTTCGTTCGAAATTAATTCAAACCAAACCTAGTTCGAAATTAATTCAAACCAAACTCAAACTGGAGGTAAGTTCGATTCGGTTCGGTTCGTTTGCAGCCCTACGCTGCCCCCACCTACCCTCACCCTCTCTCTCTCTTGTTCCTTCATGGAGAAGGAAACGGAGGCGAAAATTTAAATCCGCGTTCTCTCTCCCACGCGCCTATGGCGCTAATTTCGCCACTGTCAGAAAAGCCGTACAGGCGACGACCCTATCTCACCCACTCCGCGACTGCACTCACGCAAAGAGTACAAGGCCACGAGGCCATACCCGCGCCTTCTCTCTCCCGGGTTCTCTCTCTATTACTCTTCCCTTTTTACTCCTCTCTTT
The DNA here is from genome assembly GCA_025461125.1 of Carex kokanica. Taxonomy (NCBI): domain Eukaryota; kingdom Viridiplantae; phylum Streptophyta; class Magnoliopsida; order Poales; family Cyperaceae; genus Carex; species Carex kokanica. The sequence continues at coordinate 538,311 of JAJGRX010001086.1, forward strand.
CAATCTCTATGTGGAGAAAAATCCCTCTCTCTCTATCCATTTCTGATTTTCCCTCTTTACTTGCTTGAGCCGAAAACCCTAGATTTTGGGTGCCGAATTCTTGTGATTTTGGAGTGACTCGGTGCTTGCCTTGAGCTATCCTGGTGCTTGGAGGTGCTAACTTTTGGGTGCGGCGCTGGTTCGGTGCTGGTGCGGTGATGGTACGGTGCTGGTGCGGTGTTGGTGCGGTGTGGACTTGGTGGCTGATTGAACGGCGAGGCAGAAAAGACGCAATTCCAAACGAGTCTTGTGGTTGTGGTATTCCTCCTCTCTCATTTATGTTTCTTACTCTTAACGGGTTTGCAACCCGTTGAGCCTTGCTGGTTGATTCGGTTTGTGTGATATGACATGTTGGTTGCTCTCTTGTTGTGCCTTTGCTTGTGAAAAATTGATTAGCAAGTTAAGCATTTGATGTGTGAATACTTGTTTTGGAAGTTCCTTTGTATCGTTTGGAGTTGAGCCTTCGTGCTTGCCTTGATGACATTGTCAGAATAATTCCATTTACTCAAAGTCCGAATTTGATTGTTGAATACGTCTGTCTTTCAACCCATATAAGTTATAACCTTAAGCGATACGATTGCTTAGACACATGAGTTTATTGCTCATTTTATTATTATTATTTTTTCTTTCTTTCCAACTCAAGACATTAATCTAAATCACTCATGGCACCTCTCTCTGTACCTTATTACTAGTGGTACCGAAATTTTCTTTGATACTAGTACGGTTTTGTAATGATAGGGATGAAATTATAAAATGTCTGATTTTAAGGGGCTGATTTGGTAATTATGTGACTTGTGGTAATTTCTCTTATTAGATGGACTTAGGTGTTAATTTGGAAATTTTAGTTGAATAGGATCGGCTGGAACCGAATTAATACTTTTAAAGAAATGAATTCGGCTATCTATTAGGATGTGAATTTATGGGCTTTAGCCATTTCCGAAAATATATTATATTAAATCCAAATGGACCTTTTAATTTATGGGCTTTTAGGCCTAATCCGAATTTCAATTAGTTATTTAAATATATTATCAATGGTCCTATGAATTGATTGTAATCGGGCTTGGACTTAGATTTTAAATAAATTAACAAAGTTAAAATTAATTAATTTAATTTCACGGTAATTAGTATAAATAATAGTTAAGTATTTTAGTTATTATTATATTTATTACAAAATTTAAATAAATACAAATATGTTGTTAATTAATTAAGGACAAATTAATTAACAACATATTAATGGTTTTCGCGTCATTCTGATTTCTATAAAATTTTAGTAATGACGTCTTTGATTTTATACAAGTACTTAGATATAAATTAAATTGACCTATTAGAGTAATTAAAATAAAATATGTATTTTTCATTACAAACATTTAAACGCTATTAATTATCGCAATAGTTAACTTAGTAAATTATCTACACGTTTTTAATCTCATAAATAAATATGATTTCTTTTTAAATATTTAGAGAAGTTAGTTAAAACAATTTATCTTCAAAATTAAAAAGTCTCAACAATAGTTAATTAGGAATTTACAAGAGATAAATTATGTTGTATTAATGAATTTCGTATCACTTAGATTAATTAAAATTGGTTAGTATCGTATTTTATTTATATACATACTTGAGAATAAATTAAGTTGAACCATTAGAGAAATTAAGTAAAATAAGTACTTTTACAATTTCGAACACCTAAACGCGATTAATTTTCACAATATTAACTTAACAATTTAAGTACGTGTTTTACTCTTATATAGCGAATAGGACTTCTTTTTAAAATACTTAGGAAATTTAATTAAAACAATTTATCTTCAAATTAAAAATAATAAAAGGGTAGCAAGGGTTACGGTAAATAGTTTCGATCCTAATTAGATTACGTACGAATTTCAGGTCATCAGACCCATTACGACGAGTCTGACCCTTGGACTGACACCGCGGGCGACGATACTGGAGCAGGAGTGGATCCTGCAGACTACGTCAGTGTTTAGCGCGCGCATGTCTTCAGCTTGCCCTACAGGTGTGGGATATCTGAATTATTTCTTTCGTGGCGTACTCTTACCAGTCGACCACTTGACCTGACATCCGTATTTAAATTATTAGATGCATTAGAGCATGTTTACCTTTTTGAACTGTAATTAGAATTTGCATAAACCCTTCTAAATGAAAATTTACTGTTTATTAGGAGTAGAGTAACTTAATTACAGGTTAGATATTATATATATTATAGTTATTTTAGGTTATTAGTTGTCCTCTTCTCGTAGAGGACAATATATATTATATATGTATAAACTTTGATTTTAAATATTCTTTTCGATTATTTTACCATTACGTGTGGGCTGGACTCGAGCCCAGAGGTACGAAAACGAATCGAGCTTGGTCTCCTCTACATTAGAAGCTACCAGTCTTGTATGGCTTACCCCATTGCCCCAGGTCGCGTGTTGGGACCGTACGCCTCTGGGGGTCTCATACTCGTCCTGGATGACACGCTCTAGTGAGTCTCATGCCCGGCACGGATGACACGTCACTAGGGGTCGCATACTCGGCGAGGATGACACGCTCCGGAGGGTCTCATGCCCAGCGCGCCAGTGTGCTGTCCTGGGGGTGGCATTGTGATGAAGGCTGGGGTGACACGTCACTAGGGGTCGCATACTCGTCCTGGATGACACGCTCTAGTGAGTCTCATGCCCGGCGCGGATGACACGTCACTAGGGGTCGCATACTCGGCGAGGATGACACGCTCTAGTGGGTCTCACTCCCAGACCTGTGGAAAAAGGGTCTCATGCCTTTGAGGGTGACACGCCTATCTGATTTATGTTTATGGCCAAAAGATGGAGGTCTCCCTGCTCATGAGGAAACGGATTAACTTATTTTACGACTTGCTTATATGATTTATCATATTTCATATGCTTTGGTTGAATGATTGTTTTAGAGTAAGGAAATTACATGGATTGAGATATATTCATCTTGTGGGACTTTTAGTCCGATTGGCACAGCACGGGGTGTTAAATGTATTCGTATTATTATAATAACCTTCTACACACAGTACGTTAGTGCTGGACTCCGTATTGATAAATTGGAGAATACTCTCCTTGTATTTTATTTTGGGAACACTTTGCATGTTGTCATGATAGGATAATCGCATCATATCATCTACTATATGTATTTTTCTTTTAATAGTTATTAAATTAGGATTACTATATTAAATCATGTGCATTTAAAAGTTGCGACATTAAACTTACGTAGAATTAATATTAAAAGTGCTTTGACCGAAAGAGGATCCCTGAAGGGATAATTCTGGGTCACATACTGGGCAATTGTTTGCTCACCCACCTTTTGATGTGGGATTTTAGGTACAGAGTCTGGCGTTCCGCAGCAGGAGATGCCAGGAGCTGTTCCCGATGGCCACGCCGCTTGTTTATAGATTTTAGGTTCTTTTTTCTTAGGGTTGAGAGTCCCGATGTTTTTGATTCATACATCGGACTCGATAGATCTTGTATTCCTTTCTTTGGATTGTGGTTTTATTTGTGATGTGGATGGTATGGACATTATATGTTTGTGTTTATTTATGGATGTATGACTTGTGCTTTTCTTGATTTTATTCATGCTTCCGCTGTTGTTATTTATTTGTATTTAATTAGCCTTGCGTGCTTATTGATTAATAAGTACGAGGCGAGGACTGATCACACCTTAATCCGGAAATTCCAATTTGGGGTGTGACAGATACCCCGGCTCCAGCCCCTTATAACGAAGAGGCACCATCGACATGGATTGTCCAGCGTCCCTCAGACTCGGGGGAAGTCCGGAATATTCAGCGATGAAGTCGGCGAAGATCTGAGACTTCAGAGCATTTTGGGGATGGAAGGAGACATCGAACTCGGATAATTCGAGTGCCCAGGCTAGCAATTGCCCAGATGAGTCGAAATTTGCGAATGCCTTCTTAAGTGGAATCCCGGTGTAAACCTTTATGGAATGTGACTGAAAGTAAGGCCTCAACTTTCTTGCAGCTATGACGAGAGCATATGCTGCCTTTTCAATCTGGGAATACCTGGTTTCGGCATCCCGAAGTACATGTGAGACGAAATAAACTGGCTTCTGATCTCGTCCCTCTTCCCGGACAAGGGCGGCACTTACTGCATGTCCCGTCGTTGCTAGGTACAACACCAGGATGTCGCCCGCGGTTGGCCTGCTGAGACACGGTGGATTGGCGAGATAGGCTTTGATTTTTTCGAAGGCCATTGCACATTCATCTGTCCATTCAAATTTGGCTGACTTGCGCATGGCCTTAAAGAAGGGGAAACAAACGTCCCCAGATCTTGCGATAAACCTGTTGAGAGCGGCCAACTTGCCTGTGAGATATTGTAGCTCTTTGAGGTTCCGAGGTGGTTTCATGTCGAGGATGGCTTGTGATTTGGAAGGATGAATCTCAATGCCTCGCATAGAAACCATGAAGCCAAGGAATTTACCGCCAGTCAGGCCGAAGAAACTTTTCTTTGGGTTGAGTTTCATGTTGGCTGAATTCAGTGTCGCAAAGGTTTCTCGAAGATCTCGGACATGGTCGAGGTCAGACATGCTCTTAACAAGTAGATCATCCACGTATGCCTCTACATTTCGTCCAATTTGACCTTGGAACACGGTGTTGACCATTCGTTGGAACGTGGCTCCAGCGTTGCGCAATCCGAAAGGCATGACCCGGTAGCAGTAAAGCCCCGAGTTGGTGGTAAAGGCAGTTTTTTCCTCGTCAGCTTGGCTCATCCGGATTTGATTGTATCCGGAGAAGGCATCCATGAAGCTGAGGTAAGCATGTCCCGAGGTGGAATCGACCAGTTGATCAATTTTGGGCAAAGGGAAGGGATCCATGGGGCATGCTTTGTTGAGATCGGTGTAATCGATACACATACGCCAATCGCCATTGGATTTCTTGACAAGCACGGGATTGGCTGTCCATTCGGGACATTCGACATTCCTGATAAAACCAGCGTCGAGTAATTTCTCTACCTCGCGCTTCACGGCCTGCTGCCGTTCGTCCCCCATATTACGCTTCCGTTGCCTAACTGGTTTTGAGCCCGGCTTAATGTGCAGTCGGTGCTCTGCTATTGACCTTGGAATTCCTGGCATGTCAGCTGCGGTCCAGGCGAAAACGGATTGGTTTTCTTGGAGGAATTTGATTAGCTCTGCCTTTGCCGGCCCTTGGATTGCCTTTCCGATGTTAAGTGTTTTGCCACCACCTAAATCGAGTTGTTCGACTTCATCTACTGGTTCAAGGGAAGCTTTCGCCTCAGCTTTATCGACTGGATCCAGTGCGAGGTTGGTGTTTGGAGGTAGAAAGTCAGTACTTGAACGGAACCGCTGTTGGTTGGTTTTAGCGTCGGACTGATCAACTTGGTGGACAGAGCCCCCTTGACCTTGAATGGATGTCATGTAGCATTCACATGCCACCTGCTGTTGGCCACATTCTTCTCCTATCCCGTTTTCAGTGTGAAACTTGATTTTAAGGTGGGAAGGAGAAATGATGGCGCCAATTTTGTTCAAGGTCTCTCGTCCCAAGATCGCATTTTATGCGGAAGGTGCATTAATGATGAGGAAGTCCACCATAACTTCCACTGTCCGAGGGGATGTACCAAATGTCACTTTGAGTGGCATCATTCCCCGAGGTTGAAGGGCATCTCCCGTGAAGCCTATCAAAGGCGAGATATGTTGTTGGAGGGCGCGAGTGTTGAGGCTCATTTACGTGAAGGCTGGTAAATACAGGGATGTCGGCCGAGCTGCCTGTATCAACTAACACCCTTTTAACCCTGTGAGTGTTGATCTTGAGATTAAGCACCATGGGATCATCGTGCGGGCCAGAAATTTGACCGAGGTCCTTCTCGGAAAAAGATATCACTTCCTCAGGTCGAGGTCGTTTTTTGTCATTCATGGCTTCAACCGATAGGACAGTGGGGTATGGTTTTCGATTGTCGCGAGGTAAGATTTTTCGGGCGGTACCGCGATGGCCACCACTGATCACATTAATGACAGGACTGCTCTGCCGCTCCGGGCGCCTTGTCTCGGGACCATCCCGGGTTTGGGGACTGACCTCATCAACTCGAGGTCCCGTATAATCCTGCCTGTATGGAATGGGTTTCTTAAAAACCTTACCTTGACCATTGTACTTCTTGAAAAACTTTTTGAAGAAGTCGGGGTTGATAAACTCGACCAGCTTACCCTCTCGGGCTAGTCTCTCCAGGATGTCTTTGAGTTGGAGGCATTCTGCGGTGGAATGCCCATTGAATCCGTGGTACTCGCACTTTTTCGAGTTATCTATCACCGTAAAAATGCTTTTCGGCAACGGCGGGGGAAGATCGAACATGCCTTCTATGATGTTGTACATCTCATGTCGCTTCTTGGTGAGAGGAGCGTACCTCACAAAATGCTGTCGGTACCCGTTAGTGCCGGATTTATGTTCCTGCTCGGTGGGTTGGTTTCGCCGAGGTTCTCTTTGGTTGCGAGACCCTTCCTGAGCTGGCTGTTTGTTTGTTGGATGATGGGGAGATCGAGATCAGAGCCTCGTGGGGCTCCCGTTGTCGTCCTCGGCACAGATGTAACCCTCAGCAAAGGTTACAAACTCCCTAAAAGTAGTAATTTTCTTCATGTGGGCTTCGTAGCGCAAAGTACCCGGACCCCCTTTGCGGAGTCCTTTCTTGATGGTGGCTAAGGCGAATTTCTCATTGAGATTCTGAATTCGCCGAGATGCTTGTATAAATCGATTAACGAACGCACCTGTTCTTTCACGCTGTCCCTGGACAATGTCCAGAAGCATCTCGCACGTAGCTTGCGGTGGCTTGATAATCGTGTATCTCTCCAAGAATAGTTTTGCGAAGTCTTCGAATTTGTTGATGGATCTCCGGGGTAACGTCATGTACCAGTCCCATGCTTCGCCAGTTAAGCAAGTGGTGAAGACACGGCACATGATAGCGTCAGTGGCTCCAAGGAGGCGAAGCCGCTCAAGGAATCCGTATACGAAATTGTGCGGATCCTGAGTATCGCCACTACCACGGAAGCTGGGGAGAGTTGTTGGGTACTTGAAGTCCGTCATCGAGTGGCGGTAGATGTCTCTGGAAAGAGGGCCATCTTTAATCCCCATAGGCCGAGAGTTGGCGCCTGTCTTCTGGGATTCAATCTCGGCTAATTTAGCCGCGAGCCTCGTTTGGATCAATTCTTCAATTTGTGCCATATTTACACCTCGGAGTGGGGTAGGTGATCGCCGATTTCTTCTGCGATCATCTCGGCGAGTTCTATCCCGATCTCGGGGTGGGCTTCGTCCATGTTCTCAACGGGAGCGAGACTATTCTCTGCGAGATGGTCTGGAACTTCCGCCATGATTGGCTGATTCGCGCTCGTTGTTGTGATGAACTTCGGGTCCTTTAGCATGTAGCTCTCTTTCGGGATCAGGTTCTCTACTTTTGCCCTGCCCTTTCAGCCGTCTTCCATCATTGGGTTGTTCCCCTATTGGCAAAATAGTTTGGTCTCGGCGTTTGGAGTGGACCCGTTGTTCTTGCGGGATGGGTGTATCTGTCTCATTACCAGTTCGAACATGTACGAACTGAGAATCCAGATCTCTAGGAGAGATGTTTTCCTGGCCAACTTTGAACGTGGTTTGCTGACAAAGGCCGGGGAATCGGTACAGCGGGTGGTACGGTCTGGTTTACAGGTCGCGGTGGTACTTGTTGGGAGTGTGGTGTTGGACCTGTCATAGGGTATATCCCTTGAGCGCCTCCCGGGCCCCATTGCCCAGGTGGTGTCACATAAGGGTACTGGGGATACATCGGGGTGTAAGGTGTGTAAGTGGTCGCGCCATAGTGGTAAAATGGCGTCTGCTGAGTGTAGTATGGTATGTATGGTGGCTGATAGGTACCAGGTATCGGTGTGTGCTCGGTGTATAGTGGTCTAGTCGCATGCCCTTCAGTAAACGAAGGTCGAGTAACGATGTCGGGGCCTGTGTGGCGAGGCTGTTCCGGTTGGGGACCATGGGGTCGTATTACCGAACTGTTAGGCCTCGCCCCATGAGGCTGATTGTGGGAGGGGTTCCCTGTAGGCGGGGTTACAAAAGGAGGTGGTGTGATAGTTACTCCTGACGGGATCGTCACCCCTGGTGGGGGCGAAACTGATGCGTTTGGGTGAGCCATCTAATTCTCTGTGTGAGCGAGGCGTGGCCCCACGGTGGTTGATACGTCCTATCTCGGGAGATGAGGCCGTATGGAAAGTTGGGCTGAGTTGGGTTCGCCCTGCCAAAGGATGGCAGGCCGAGATGTAAAAGGAGTTAGGAACTCGGGGTGGATTGTGAGAGATTCGGACTCTATCCTGTGTGATCTCTTTCTTGATTGGAAAAGTGTCCCCCTATTCATGGGAATCACTGCCTTATATAGTCTAGCCGTAACTGCCATCTCGGGCAGTTATGGAGAACGTGTGTAGTTATGTCAGCCGTTACTGGAACGGGGGGCATTAAGCTAGCCGTTTCCACAGTTATCCCGTATGTCGGTTATCATGAACCCAATTTAAGGCTATATGATTTGAGGCCGTTGTATTGGCATCGGGTTGGCCTCTTAGAGAGGTCCGAATCCCAGTCGTTTATGGCCCAGTTTAGAATAAGTAAAAGGGCATGTGGAATATAGCCCTATCAACACCATATTGTCGGTGGTCACGCAAGCCTTAGCGTTAAAGTCGGAACACAAATTGAGCCAAAAGTGCTATGATGGGATGATGAGCCTCATTAAGAGCATGCTTCCTCCAAGTTCAAAAATGCCGGATAATTTCTACAAATCAAAGCGATTGATCGAGGGTTGGGCATGGAACATAAGATGATAGATGTATGCTCAAACTTTTGTATGCTTTATTACAATAAGAACGAGGACAAGACATGTTACGATGTATGTCAAGAATCGAGACATAAGCCACCGGGACCAAATAAAGATGCAAAACCCATTCCACAAAAGACACTCCGTTACCTTCCTATCACCCCAAGATTTCAAAGGATGTACATGACCAAATCAAATGCGAAAAATATGAGATGGCACAAGTAGGGTAAGCATGACAAACCTAGGATTATGATGCACCCGGCCGATGGTGAGGCTTAGAAGCATTTCATGGAGAAGTATCCGGAATTCGCAAAAGAGGTGAGAAATATGGTGTTCGGTATAACAACGGATAGATTCATGCCTTTCAACTCTAGTGCAGGTCCGTATTCATGTTGGCCGGTGTTTATCTTTCCATATAACCTACCACCGGGGATGATAATGAAAGAAGATACCATGTTCCTCGCGCTTGTCATCCCCGAACCAAAGCATCCGGGACGTGACATTGACATTCTTCTTGAACCGTTAATTGACGAGTTGAATAAATTGTGGTTGGGAGAAATGACATGGGATGCATATAGAAAGGAGAATTTCAAGATGCGTGCATCACTTATTTGGACGGTGAGTGATTATCCCGCTTATGAAATGCTATGTGGGTGGGGTACACATGGACGATTGGCGTGCTATTATTGTCAAGAGAAAACAAAGGTATTTCGACTAGTGTATGGTGGGAAACCAGTTTGGTTCGATTGTCATAGATGCATGTTGCCTCCGGATCACCCCTTTCGTCGAGATTAAAAGAATTTCATAAAAGAAAGAGCCGAGTACGATGGGCCACCTCACATAAAAACGGGTGAGGAGATTCTCGAGGAAGTGAGCCACTAGATGAGATCGTATGGGGCAAAACTAAGGGCTTTTGGAGTTTACCATTGGCAAAAGAAGAGTATCTTTTGGAGTTTACCATATTGGAAGGACAATCTTTTGCCTCACAATATTGACATTATGCATTTGGAGAAGAACTTTGCGGATAATTTGATTTACACGCTCTTAAGCATAGGTAGCAAAACCAAGGATAATGAAAAATCAAGGAAAGATTTGGCTCTCCTTTGCGATCGTCCCAGTCAGCACTTAACCCCTCACCCTCGAATCTCAGGAAAGATGATAAAAAGTAAGGCTCCCTATGCACTTACTTTAGTGCAAAAGCGGAAAGTTTTGACATGGGTAAAGGACTTAGTTAGGTTTCCCGATGGCTATGCATCGAATTGGTCAAGGTGTGTTAACCTCACAACATATACCCTTACTGGGCTAAAGAGCCATGATATGCATGTGTTCATGGAGCGCCTACTTCCCGTCGCATTTTGTGACTTTGTTCCCGATGAGGTTTGGGATGTTTTATGTGAGATTTCAAGCTTTTTTAGAGAGATATGTACTGTTACACCAAAAGGTATATTACAAAGTTTCAGTACAGTGAACTGTACTTTTTAACCTTAAACACACTTTTCAGTTCAGACTGCAAGTATACAATCCTATCGAGTAGTATATTATCGGGTATCGATCATAGGGACGGTTCAGATTTTATCTAGAGTTCTACCTAAATTAAATAAAAACTAGAAGTTGGAAAATGTTGGTTTTGGTTCTTAAAGTTCCTAACAGTTCAATAACAGTAATTAAATGCAAGAAAGTAAATCAACTTGGTTTAAATCAGAAGTAAAAAGGCGTTTCCAGGGTTATGACTTCATCTCAGTTCTGCCTCGAGGTGCCCGGTCCGTGTAGTGTCCTACACGGGCCGTGTCCAGTGTACACGGGCCGGGTACTGTCGTACACGGTCCGTGTGGCCCTCGAGTGAATGCAGCAGTTATTGTTTCTTTGTGTTGTTCCTTTGTGTAGGGTTCTACTGACCAGACCTAATGTCTCTAAATCTCAACTGTCGTCTGTTGGTTTATTAACTTGGTATGGAATTGCAATATGTGCCCTCGTCGGGTTCTAGACCTCAACTGTCGTATGTTGGTCTGAATTACCTAGTTGCTTGTTTGGTATACTAAAGGTAACCTCATTCCGTCGATATGAGGAAATATTCACCTGTCGGCTACTACTTGGTTTCACCTTTCGGATCACTAATCCTACCTCATGTACTCAGTTTGGTTAAGAGATTATAAGGGCTAAATTACCTTCTAGATGTGATCATTCATCTAGTGGTAAACCAATAAAAATCAAATAACTTACGCTAAGCAATTAAAATAAATCACAATCAAGCAAACACAAATTTCAACAAAGGAATCCAATAACTAACATGCAAAATAAAACATTCGATTACATCACAACCCTAGAAACTAAGAAATCTACTCAGACATAGTTCTAAAACAAAATAAAGAAGTAATAAAAAGATTAGCCATGACAAAACCCGAAGAATAAAGAAGATCCGTCGAAAACTTGCGTCTTTCGCTTCTCAACTTCGTCTCCAAGCTTAGCCGTCAAGTCCAAACCCTAGGAATTGCTTCTCTGCTCCAGAATGTCCTCTCTGGTGCAAGAAATCCCGCTTATATGCTCTTCTGGTCGACCTTCCATTAATTAGCCTTGTTTCCAAATTCTGGATTTGTTTCCGGAAATGCTTGACACGGCCCGTGTAGAATTCTACACGGACCGTGTGCCTGTGTTCTTCCTGCGGTCGAGTCAGCGGTTCTCTGTGGTCGTGTCATCGGTCGAGTCGAGGTTGACACGGCCCGCATAAGGTGCTACACGGACCGTGTAAAGACTTCTAAATTCCATATTCCTTCTCGATTTCGCCCGATTCCTGCAGAATAAAAATAAACTTGCAGCAGTACCACATTCTATATATATTCAATGAATTATAACCGAATTAATAGATTTAAACACAGGTTTTGGCACAAATTTAAGGTCGAAATATAGATATGAATGCGATATATCAAATTCCCCCAAGCTGAAATCTTGCTTGTCCTCAAGCAAAAATCCCAACTTTAGGTAAAGGGCTGGTCTAATGATTACCTAAATGCAAAAGTAAATTCTAAATGCGAACAATTAACGCGAGCTTGCTATTGTTAAAAATCCTCAAGAGTCCTTTTGAATAATAATTTGGATTTCCTCGTGAAATTTGATTCACCCCACTAATCAACTAATCAAATTTCATAATTTGAGATGTTATAATATTTGCTAAAACTAATTGTTCGAATTGATTGATCTTTCATTCTTACATCGAAACTATGCCCTCGTTTGTGGTGATTTTCCTTTTTACCCCCCCAAGCTTGGAACAAGCTTAGGTTAGAAAGTTGCGGACTTCGCGTGTTGATATATGCATAAGTCTTAACTATGATTTTTCTCGAGCTCAAAGGCATCCAGTAGGATTGTGCCAGTACTCATTGTTTTCTTCTAAATGTGGGAGACGAGCTCAAAGGCGCCCTGTAGGACTTATTGCCAGTACTCTTATTTTCTCCATCTTTTCGTTTGTTTTAATTCATTTGCATATATCATGAATACACACATCCAATGGTATTCCTTCATACCAATGGATATCCCAATCTTTCTTTTATTGAAAATCCCGGTTCCTTATTTTAAAAGGCACAGTTTAGTTTCAAAATGATTTCTCAATTCAATTCGACTTTCGTTCTTTCAAATGTTCAAACTATCCCGTCCTATGCAATTCTTTGATCAACTTATGGGGTTATTTCCAACTTCTCAAAGTCATCATAATTACAACTCAAAATTTTTCGCAAGGTCTCTAATTCTAGCAATTCACGCAAATATATCGCCTAAAAGTGCAACAAAAAGTAAACATGACCTAGAAATAAAAGAAAAATAAACATGAACTAAATGATAAAGTTCTCCCCCCAAGCTAAGTCCGAGCATTGTCCTCAATGCTTCATCTAATGAGTGGCACTCATGCCATGCATGAGGCGGTACACATCCTGAATGGTCGGGTCGGCAATGGGAGAGCCGGTCTCAGCAGGGAAAGGGATATGGGCCTGGTGCGAGGAGCTGGGCGCATCAGTCATCGGTACATCATAATCAGGAGGAGGGGGTGGTGAGGCTGGAGCAGCCGGCAAGGGCTCAGTGAAGAGCCAGGTGGACCTGTCCTCGAAGGAGAGAGGGGCCGAGAAGGGCATCTGGTACTGAGTGCGTCCATCCGGCATGCGCCAGAGGTATCTAGTGCGGCCGCCAGAGCTCCTCTGAATCCTGATAAATGTCGCCAGTCGGAAAGCGTCGGCGTCCAGGTGGCGTGGACCTCTACAGAGCGTGTCTCCATCGGTGGAGAGCCCCAATCGATCGGCAATGTGGGTGACATAGGCACCCATAGTGATAGCGCCCCCCGTCCTCGTGGAGCGCTGGAGACCAAGCCAGTGGTGGATCATGATGAGCATCAGATCGGGCCGCTCCATCTCCGCGTCTGGGCGGAGCATGTGATCCAGAAGCTGGAGGTCCTCGAAGTTGGCACGGGAGACTGTCTCTCCACGTGCAAAGATAGTGATGGCAAGGGCGCGCTGGATGCAGCGAAGGACTGGGTGAGCGATGTTGAGGCCTTTGAATTCTTTATTGTGAATGGCCCCGGGTGTCATGCCAGAAATCAAGTTCCAGAAGTGGTATTTGTCGAGACCCACACGAAAATTGAGGGAATCGGTCTGGGGATCTGACTGGAAGCCAAACCACCTACGAAGCTGGTAGAACCAGAGACGGTGAGTCTGATAACGGAGCTGGAATTTGATGTAAGGGTCGCCCTGTCAATCCGTCTTGAGTTGGAGAGAAGAGAGGAACTCGTGCGTGAGTAACTCGTAGGAATTATACTCGATACCCCAGAAAGCAGGGGTAATCCCGATCCTGCCGGTGAGAAAGAGAAACTGCTCCTCGATGCCGAATGCGCGAAGGGTGTCGAAGTCAACCCGGTGAGTGTTTTCGAACTTGCGCAGCCGCAAAGTATCGAAGTGCGTGAACATGCGGCGGGTGGGGATGGGGAAGTAGTCATCCTGGTAATCCTCTGCCCGATCGGTGTACTCCCCAGATAGGTGGTGGGACTCGTCAGAGGCATAATCGGACTCCTGAGGGGAAGAAGAGTGAGAGGGAGTACCGTGTGGTAAGGGGGCAGACGGAGGTGGAGAAGGTGGGCGCGCAGGTGGTGGTGTCTGGGCACTGAGAGCCTGCTGCCTACACTCGTGGGCGTACTTAGATCGGCGTTCGCGATGCATGGCTACCTTTGAATAGGGCTGACACGGGCCGTGTGGAATTTGACATGGGTCGTGTAGGATTACACGGACCGTGTAGAAGTTGATGCGGGCCGTGTCAGGTTAGGGTTTCGGCTGAATGGCAGATCCGAAAGGGAAGAGAGAGAGAGGAGGATCTCGGTGACAGTGGTGCGAGATGTAGTGGAGTGTGAACGAAAAATTGAAAGAGAAGAGAAGGAGAGACTTACCTGAACGGAGGAACGGCTTGGTGTGGTGGTCGGCGCACTGGAATGAGGTGGAGAAAGGCGACGGCCTAGAGGGAGAAGTAGAGGGCGAGAGTGGTGGCTACACGGCGGCGCGCGGAGGTCAGGTCGGTCCGAGAGAAGGGTCGGGTGCACTATGGAAAGAGGTGAGGTGCTCGTGTGGGTAGAGGAGTTTTTAAAGGAAACGAAGAGGTGTAACGTATGCGGAGCGGACGCGACCTTCCATATGCATCGTTTGGCGGTTACACGGGCCGTGTAAGAATTGATACGGGCCATGTGAGATGAACCTGGCCGTGTAGGAATCGCAGGGGTCGGGTGGTCTCTCTCCTTGTGTTGTACGGGCCGTGTCATGTGCTGTGCGGCCCGTGTGATCCAGTTAACAGATGTTGCTCTCCTTAGAACCTTCTAAATGCAAGTTAATTGAAAACAAATATGCATGCAAATAATAATATTATGAAGAAAGAAGAAATATTCAAAAATGCAAGAAAATTAAAAACTAAAAAGGCCTTGGGTTGCCTCCCAAGAAGCGCTTGTTTTAGGTCTCGAGCTTGACCACCTTTCTTTAAGTTTCTGCTGGAGCGGGATCAGAGAGATCTTGATCGAACCGCTCGGTCTGGGGATGGTCAGCAATGTAGTGCTTGAGACGCTGACCATTGATTTTGAAAGTCCTGCTCTCTTGATTTCCAATCTCGATCACACCGAATGGGTACACTTTCTTCACATGGAATGGGCCGGACCATCTAGACTTCAGCTTACCTGGAAACAGTCGCAATATAGAATTAAACAAGAGTACAAGATCACCTACCTTGAATTCGCGAGGCGCAATGCGCTGGTCATGAACTCGCTTGGTTCGCTCCTTATAGATTCTGGCATTCTCGTAAGCATGTAGGCGCATTTCCTCCAACTCGTGTAAATCAAGGATGCGCTTCTCGCCAGCTGCAAGCATGTCCATGTTGATGGTTCGCGTGGCCCAGAATGCTTTGTGCTCGATCTCCACAGGTAAGTGACAGGGCTTGCCATACACTAGCTTGAAAGGACTCATCCCAATCGGTGTCTTGAAGGCAGTTCGGTACGCCCAGAGTGCGTCATTGAGCTTGAGCGACCAATCCTTCCGGGTCCGTGCCACAGTCTTTTCCAAGATGGACTTGATTTCCCTGTTAGAAATTTCAGCTTGTCCATTAGATTGAGGGTGATAGGAAGTTGTTACCTTGTGTGTCACCCCATGACGGCTCAGAAGGCTGTCGAATTGTCGGTTGACGAAGTGCTTGCCTCCATCACTGATTACTGCTCTTGGCACTCCAAAGCGAGGGAAGATGATGTCAGTGAACAACTTCTTTACTGCGTTTGAGTCTGCTTTTCGACATGCCACTGCCTCGACCCATTTGGACACATAGTCCACTGCAACCAAGATGAACTCATTTCCACATGATGATGGGAACGGTCCCATGAAATCAATACCCCACACATCAAAGAGTTCTACCTCGAGAATAGAGTTGAGAGGCATCTCATTGCGCTTGGTAATATTCCCGGTCCAACTTGTCGCAAGCCGAGACGAAGGTCCTTGCATCCCTGAAAATAGAAGGCCAAAAGAAACCAGATTGCAATACCTTGGTGGCTGTCTTTGAGAAAGAAGCGTGCCCTCCGTAAGCAGATGAGTGACAATGCTCGAGAATGGAGTGTGTCTCCTCGTACGGCACACAGCGGCGGAAGATACCATCAACACCTATTTTGAAAAGAAAAGGGTCATCCCAAAAGTAATACCTGGCATCTGAGCGGAGCTTCTTCCTCTGCTGGTATGTCATAGAAACGGGATGTACTCCAGAAGCAAGAAAGTTGGCGATGTCTGCATACCATGGGACTGACTGGGAGGTAACACGGTTAGTGTGTCCGGTCGTGTGGCTTTGGTGTTGCAGTGCACGGGCCGTGTGAGATCTTGTACGGTCCGTGTCGAGGTAAGTCAGGACAGAAGCTGAAAAGAGTTGTTCATCAGGGAACGAGTCATTGATTGGCAAATTGACAGAGTCATCATCGCCCCAGCGAAGTCGGGATAGATGGTCAGCCACAGTGTTTTCGACTCCTTTCTTGTCCCTGATTTCGATATCAAATTCCTGTAAAAGAAGAACCCATCTAATCAGACGAGGTTTTGCATCCTGTTTACTTAGCAAATACCTGAGTGCGGCATGGTCTGTGTAGACGATTATCTTCGACCTGATATGTCCAAAGGATATATAAAAGCTTTATCCTCAAATACACTTTCGGTTCAGATTGCAAGTATACAATCCTACCGTGTAGTATATTATCGGGTATCGAACCACAAGGAGTAAGGTAAATACTTAATTTTCAACTTTAGATGATAAATTTCAGAAAAGAAAGAAAGTAAAGTGCAATAAAGTAAATTTGGGGGGGTTTGTAGTAAAAATCCTAAGGTTGGGTTCAATACCCGAAGAAAGGAGTTTTTAAACAATTAAAAGTAAAAGTAAAAGAAAGAAAAGTCGGTTTGTTTTCAAGGTTAAGAGAATCTAGGGGTCTTTGGTCTACAATCCCTTGTTAATTCTATTTATTCGGTATTTGCTTAAATTCATGTATGATTTGATGAGGTTTCTAACCTAATATGTCATTAAGGGTCACTTTCATGAATTAATAACGTGTCTAAGTAATTCGGACTTCACTTTTTAGGTTCTTCACCCTAGCTACCTAGACTATAAGCTCTTGTTAGTCTCTCCTCTCCTCAAATATTCATATTTCACAATTAAGTTCATGATACCAATATCCGACTTGATTTGAGATGTCCTAATTAGGGTTTGACTTCTCGTTTAGGTTCTTCACCAAGTCCCTAACCTTAATTTCTGTAGTTCCGGCTAGATTAAATTGGTTAGAATCTTAATCTAAAACCTAAAGTATTTGCATTCATAATTTGATACTATCCTATTGATCCTAGTCAATTTTGGTTCTTTTGAAACCAAAACGAGATGCTACAATTCAAGTACTAATTATGTTTCTAACACAAATTATTAAAATCCCAGAAATTAACAATCAAATCTGATAAAACAATCATAATAAAAGCAAATAATCGAATAAAATAGAATTAAACAAGTTCATGCATATTGACCTAAACCCCTAGAGAGAGAACTACTCCCTCTTGGAGAGAAACATTGCAAAGTTTGGCAAAGAATAAAAGGAAATGAAATAAAGAATAATTACACCCTTTGAATCTAGAACCTCAATCTTGCCGAATCTTGCTCAGGAAACCCTTCTTCTCCTTGCTTGAAAGCTTCACCTTCTTCAGAAAATATTGCTAAGATTTGTGTGTAGAGAGAGAATGAGATGTGTTGTTGGATGGATGGATAGTGGATGGTTTGGAAGGGAAAGTTCTAGCCCTTTTATAGCAAGAGATCATGCCCAATTTAGAGGCTAGAATGTGGAGTTAGTGGGTGCCCTTTTTACATTACTTTCCTGGCAAGTATGTCTATTTTTGGCCTTTTAAAAACGTGTCCTTGGAGTGCCAATAATAGAAACCGTGTTGAAACTGGGTAATTATGGCAGTCTGCGTGTTCAGTGCGTCCGCACTGATGGTGAGTGCGGGTGGATGTCCCGCACTGGATTGAACTTTCCTTTTTTAACTTGGCGAAAATCCTGCGTAGTCTTCTGAGTGCGTCCGCACTGGATATGGGTGCGGATGGAGGACCCGCACTGCTGAACTTCTATGTTGATTCGCAGTTTCTGAAAATTCGACTAAGTACCGAATGCGGGTGGATGACCCGCACTGGCGTGTGAGTGCGGACGCATTACGCTCGGGAAAAATTCTGGATGTGCTGAGAGGCTGGAAAATCGACCAAGTACTGAGTGCGTCCGCACTGAATCTCAGTGCGGGTGCTTGATCCGCACTCAGTCCAAATTACTTCATTTTTCATCTTTTCCTGCATTTTAAAGCCAAACTACCGCAGTATCTTGATTCTAGGTGTAATTCATTCGTTTTATATTGAAAATACATGATAATTGGAGTTCTTTTATGATAAAAACTAGATCAAATGTGTATATAATTTATGCTTATCAAAATCCCCCAAGCTTAAACTTTGCTTGTCCTCAAGCAATATCTAAACTTGGACTACAATTCGATCTCAAATTTAACCCCTATACCAAGTATATTTTCCTTTCAAAACTTTGAAAAATTCGTATGATCTTGCTAAAATTAAAAATCTCAATGTTAATTTCTACAAATTTAAAGTTTAACCCTTGGTTAATCATACTTAACCCCACAATTTGATTACTCTAACTTTTATTTCCTTAAAGAGTTTAGAATTTGCAAACTTTATTCATCCAAATTTATTAAAAGACATGCATTTTTATTTGTGAAGAAAAAATCCCCCAAACTTGGATTAAGCTTCGTGTGTTTGCAAAATTCACATTTTTGTTGCTCTTTTTGATTTTTCTATTTTTCTTTTATTGCATGGCACTATTTTCCCAATCCTCATTTAAGCACCGGTTAGTTACAAGTAGTTAACTGTACCCAACCGTTCTAATTCAAGGGTGCTTTGCATGCTCATAGTCTAACCCTTCCACCAACACAAATGTTAATTTTATCGGGAGACTAGTGGAGCAGGAGTGCCAATGACTCATAACCATAAGTACGTCATGTCGCCGTATCATAGGTAAGAGGAGTCATAAAAATTTCAATTTTAAAATATTTTCAACACTTTTTGCAAAAATTCACACATCCAAGGGTATTAATTCACACCACATCTAAATTGCTTCCTTAATAAATTTAAATTCCTAATGTTTCAAATTCGTAAGCCTTTATTTCCACAAAGTTTTTCGCCAAATTATGTGGTTATTTCAAACTATTCCAAGGGTATTTCTAAAAACTTGTTAAAATTCGCATTAAAATATCTAATTTTCGAAAAATCACTCAAATTTTATCAAAACTTTTATTTTTGCCAACTTTTAACACAAAATTAAACGTGATTTTATACTTTATGCATTTTTAGACAATTAAGTCCAATTATGCAAGACTCTATTTTTCATAACCTCGTAAAACATCTTGACAAGTTCGCAATTTCAATCAATTAAGTTCAAAATTACTAACCCTATTCATGGTCAAGTAAAAATCAAGGTTATAAATCCTAAAAATACTGAAAAAATAAATATGCATGCAGATACAATTTATTCCCATCCCCCAAGCTTAAATAAAGCAGTGTCCTCAGTGCTTAAAAATAAACTAAAAAGAGAGAAGAAACATGATATACTAGCTATAGGTGGTGGTGGGACTGCGCGGGATCACTCCGCATCCATGTCGGATCCTCCTTCATCTTCCTCGTCATCTTCTTCTTCGTTAGCAGCTTGTTGTGCGGCTTGTGCGGCTGCAGCTCGTTGTTGTGCCAACTCTTGCTCCCTCCTTACGGCGGCCCTTCTTTGGTATGGCGGTGTAGGCAGGTCATCTTCATAGTCGGGGTTGTTGTGCATGACCCCTTGGCGTGCATAGAAATTGGCGGCTGCGGCGCTCGAAAGTATCCATGCGGCCATCTATGTGGATGCGCAAGTCGCCGATGGAGGTGTGGATAGTCTGCATGAAATCCCACATCTGTTGAATTGTTGGCCCTCCTTGTGGTTGTGCCGGGGCAGCGGGTTGTTGTGCCTCCGCTTGTAATTCAGGGTTTGGTGGTGGAGGTGGCTGCTGTGGCTCAAGTGGCTCATCCACTATCTTCCACGTGTTGTAGTTCAATGGGTCAAGCTGAGTTTGGAGAGGCAACCGGTGTCGGATGTCGCCCGGCCCCAAGTTGACCCAAGACTCTTGACAATCATCAAATTTTATGAGTCTCGCCCCTTCCAATCGAGCAATATCCACCAAAGTGAATCCCGGCACCACATCATCTCCGGTTGGAATGTTCAAGTAGCGGGCAATCATTGTGATAATACCACCAATGCGCACTATCCCTCCAAATTGCCTGTTGTGGGCCACATTTTTCATATGCTTGGCCAAGTGGTACCCGAGATGTGGCATGTATCGCATCTCTTCATTGTTCCTTCGGAGCATGCTGCAAACATAGGTCATATCTCCGAAGTTGAAAACCGAAGTGGTCTCCCCTCGGGCAAAAAGAGTGTGAGAAAGTACCCTTTGGAGATAACGGATTGCCGGGTGGAGAACATTCTTGATACGCTGAGGGCCGAGGTAGCCGTCATGGCAAGTGAGGACTCGGAATTGGTGCTCGCTCATGTCATTGTAGAACCGGAGGGTGGTGCATATTTCTTCAACATGCTCGGTCGGTAACCCGAGACCAGTCATGAGTTCGGTGGTGTGCAGCTCATGGTAATATCCCCCAAGGTTGAAGCTCATGATCCTTGTTGCCCGATCGAACTCAAAGGAGGAGAGAAATTCGATGGTGAGGTTGCGGTAAGTTTGGACCTCGTCACAAAGGAAGTCCCAAAGCCCTAGCCTCTCGGTAAGCATCTTCACCGTGGCTGTGAGTCCCAATGTCTGAAGAGTGTAGGTGCAGATCCACCGGGATGGTTCGAGAGTGCGCTGGTACTCCAGAAGATTCTTCCGTATCCCTTGATCGGTATTCAAGGGTTTGGCGGGTGGATATTGAGGTGCTTGGTTGCTGCTCTGACCCTTCTCCTTTCCTGCCCTTGTTCTCTTGGATTGCCTTTTAAACATGCTTACTACAATTTAGAAGTAGAAAGAATTAGAAATTTCGAAGATTTTGGTGTTTTTGGGCCTCAGTGCGTGTGACTGACCCGCACTGGTCATGAGTGCGGACGCACTGTGAACAAATGGCTAAGTTGGGCTGCATTTCTGACTTGTCCCGAGCCTAGTGCGGACGCACTGGCTCTCAGTGCGGGTGGTTTGGCCGCACTGGGTAGTTGGATACATTTGGTTCACTGTCAGAGTGCGGACGCACTGTGACTGAGTGCGGGTGGTCTGGCCGCACTTTGGACTTAACCATTTTCACCAATTCTAACAGGTCTGACAGAGTGCGGACGCACTCTGACTGAGTGCGGGTGGTTTGGCCGCACTCAGGGGGAATTCAAACCGATTTGGACAATTTTGGTCGATTTCTTCGATTTTTGGTACCATTTTACAGATCTAACTACTAATAAATGAAATTTAGTGTAAGGAGAGATCAAACCTCGTTGTAGATCACAAAAATTTCGAGAAAATGCGAAGAAATCCGAGTTTTGGGAGAGAGGTGCTTGGAACGGCTTGAGAGAAGTGAGATCTTCGGTTTTGGAGAAGAGAAGAGGGAAAGAAGAAGAGAAAAAGGGTAGAAAAGGTAGAGGAGAAGGAGAAATGGGTAGAGGAAGAGGTTTTTCGGGTTTTTAGAGAGAGAAAACCGAAACTAGGGTTTTGGAAATGAAAGGCCGCGAAAGAACCCTAGGGGTCGGGTTTAAAAAGACGCACTGTGCTCCAGTGCGGGTGGTCTATCCGCACCGACAAAAAAATTTTTTTTCAAGTTTCGAAATTTTCAACAAGTCCTGAGTGCGGACGCACTGTGTGTGAGTGCGGGTGATTCATCCGCACCGACAAAAATTTTCAAAAATTCAAGTTTTTCTGAAAATTGTAAATACTTACCTCGGGTGCGGACGCACTGGGACTATTTTCGCTCATTTCGTCCTGAAAATTTTTTTTGTAGAGTTAGTAGATCGAAAATTTGGAAAAATATAAGTAAAATTGAAAGTAAAGAAAAAAAATAAAAAAAATAAAAACTTGGGTTGCCTCCCAAGAAGCGCTCAATTTTACGTCGTGAGCTCGACATGATTCGTGCTCACTATTGAGATTTTGGATCATCTAGGCGAAACCTTTCCATCTCGCCTATGGGACTTTCATAATTAAAATGTTTGAGACGATGTCCGTTTACCTTAAATGCTCCACTTTTATCGCTCTCAATCTCAATTGCACCATGGTTGAATACTTTCTTTACCTTGTATGGCCCGATCCATCTTGACCTTAACTTACCGGGAAAGAGGCGGAGTCGTGAGTTGTACAAGAGAACCGTGTCTCCTTCTTGAAAATCTCGCCTCATGATATGTTTGTCGTGCCATCTTTTTGTCTTTTCTTTGTATAACTTGGCATTTTCGTACGCATCGAGGCGCAATTCCTCTAATTCGTGTAGATTGAGGATTCTCTTCTCACCGGCAGCCTTTGTGTCGAAGTTTAAAGCCTTTATTGCCCAATAGGCTTTATGCTCAAGCTCGACCGGCAAATGGCATGTTTTTCCATAAACACGTTTGAAAGGAGTCATACCTATGGGTGTTTTGAATGCGGTCCGGTATGCCCAAAGAGATTCATCTAGTTTGAGTGACCAATCCTTCCTTGATGTATTCACCACTTTTTGGAGGATGCTCTTTATCTCTCGGTTGGACACCTCGACTTGGCCGCTTGTTTGTGGATGGTATGGTGTGGCCACCTTATGCTTCACTCCATACTTGAGTAGTAGAGCGTCAAATTGGCGGTTGATGAAATGAGATCCGCCATCACTTATCACCACTCGGGGTACTCCAAACCTAGGAAAGATAATTTTCTGAAAAAGTTTCCTTACCACGGCGGAGTCGGCGGTTGGTGTAGCTATGGCTTCGACCCATTTTGACACGTAATCGACCACCACGAGTATGTATTTGTTGTTGCAAGAACTCGGAAAGGGACCCATAAAGTCAATACCCCAAACATCAAATAATTCAACTTCTAGTATTCCGTTTAGGGGCATTTCATGTCTTCTAGATATGTTCCCGGTCCTTTGACATTTGTCGCACCGAAGCACATATTCTCTTGCGTCTCGGAAGAGTGTGGGCCAAAAGAATTCGGCTTGAAGAACTTTGGCGGCGGTTTTGTCGGTGGAAGCGTGTCCTCCATAGGCGGATGAATGGCAACATCTTAGGATTTGTGCGGTTTCTTCTTAGGGCACACATCTTCTATGGATCTCATCTACTCCCAACTTAAACAACAACGGTTCATCCCAAAAATATTTATTTGCATCGGAAAAGAATTTTTTTCGTTGTTGATAAGTTAGATCGGGAGGTAGTATACCGCATGTAAGGTAGTTGACTAAATCTGCATACCATGGTGCCTCGAGTTTTTGGACTGCATATAGTTGTTCGTCTACGAATGAATCATCAATTGGCATGTCATTCTCTTTCGGTTCATTGGTAATGCGAGACAAATGATCCGCCACTGAATTTTTGGTTCCCTTCTTGTCCTTGATCTCTAGGTCGAATTCTTGTAGTAAGAGGATCCACCGAATTAGGCGTGGTTTGGCATCTTTCTTGTTGAGAAGGTATCGGATGGCCGCATGATCGGAGTACACAACCACCTTGGATCCCACCAAGTAGGACCAGAATTTGTTGATAGCAAAGATGACGGCTAAGAACTCCTTCTCCGTGGTTGTATAGTTCATTTGCGCCTCGTCTAGGACTTTGCTTGCATAATAGATCACATGTGGCTTGTTGTCGATCCTTTGTCCTAGTACGGCTCCGACGGCGAAGTCGCTTGCATCACACATAATCTCAAATGGCGCATCCCAATTCGGTGGGCGAAGAATGGGGGCTGAGATTAGCGCCTTCTTTATCCTGTCAAAAGCATCAATGCAAGGTTTATCAAAATTAAATTCTGCATCTTTCATAGTTAGATTTGTAAGAGGTTTGGCTATTTTTGAAAAATCCTTGATAAACCGTCGATAGAATCCCGCATGGCCTAGGAAACTCCGCACATCATTCACACAAGTCGGGTATGGCAACTTCTCTATCACCTCCACCTTTGCTTTGTCGACTTCCAAGCCTTCGGAAGACACCACGTGGTCTAGAACCACCCCCGTTTGCACCATAAAATGGCACTTCTCCCAGTTTAGCACCAAATTGACCTGCTCACATCTTTCTAAAACTTTAATTAAATTAGTTAAGCATTCATCAAAAGAAGTACCAAAAACTGAAAAGTCATCCATGAAAACTTCCACATAATTTTCTAATAAATCGGAGAAAATAGCCATCATGGCTCTTTGAAATGTGGCTAGGCATTGCATAGACCAAACGGCATCCTTCGGTACGCGAACGTACCATAAGGGCATGTAAAAGTCGTTTTTTCTTGGTCATCGGGGTGAATAGGGATTTGAAAGAATCCGCTATACCCATCGAGGTAGCAAAAATGTGAATGATTAGCTAGCCTTTCAAGCATTTGATCCACGAATGGTAGAGGGAAATGATCTTTTCTTGTTGCATTGTTGAGTTTTTGGTAGTCAATGCACATTCGCCATCCGGTGACTACCCTTGTGGATATCATCTTGTCATCTTCACCCTTTACCACTGTTGTGCCTCCCTTCTTTGGTACCACATGAACCAGACTTACCCACTTAGAATCGAAGATTGGGTAGATGATGCCGGCATCAAGTAGCTTGAGGATCTCTTTCTTCACCACTTCTTTTAGATTCGGATTGAGCCTTCTTTGAGCTTCGATGGTGGGTTTGTGATCATCCTCCATTAGAATTCTATGCATGCAAAGGGACGGACTGATTCCGGTTAGGTCATCGATTGTGTAGCCAATTGCCTTCCGATGTAGCCTTAGCTCGTGTAGAAGCTTCTCGGTTTGTTCTTGGTTGAGCTTTGAATTGACAATCACCGGATATGTCTCGTTTTCCCCCAAGTATTCATAGCGAAGGGCAGGTGACAGAGGCTTGAGTTCGACCTTTGGTGCGGCAGAATCGGTTGAATCGGTTGAAATGCTGAAAATCTGCTCAAATTTTGGTGAGTGCGGGTGGTCGGGCCGCACTGGGCTCGGTCAGCGGATTGTGCAGCTTCAGGGGGCTGAGTGCGGACGCACTGGATTTCAGTGCGGGTGGGGGACCCGCACTCAGGAAAATTTTCATCAAATTGACCGTTTTCAAAGCTGGATTCTTCTAGGTCTTGGTCAAGTTGTTCATTAGCCATCTCCTCCTCTATCTGAGTAGCTATAATGGAATCTAAAACATCCACTCTACATATAGAATCATTATCATTTGAAGGGTATTTAATGGCATTAAACATGTGAAAATTTACCTTTTCGCCTCCGATGTCAAAGGAAATCTTACCTTCCTTAACATTTATATTTGCATCTGCTGTGGTGAGGAAATCACGCCCCAATAGAAGAGGGGTGTGAGTATCCTCCTCCATCTCAACAACCACGAAATCTACCGGAACAAAGAACTTACCTATCAAGACAATCACATCTTCCGCAATTCCCTCGGGGTAGCGTACCGTCTTATCGGCTAGTTGTAATGACATTCTTGTAGGTTTCAAGGCAACAAGATTTAGCCTTTGATAGACGGTTTTTGGCATGAGGCTTACACTTGCTCCTAAATCACATAGACACCTCTCGAATTTGGTATCACCTATTACACATGGAATCACAAAACTCCCGGGATCCTTAAGTTTTGGAGGTAGCTTGTTTAAGAAAAGAGCGCTACACTCCTCATTAAGGGATACCGTGCCCACTTCCTCAATTGTTCTTTTGTTGGATAGAATATCTTTCAAAAATTTTGCATAAGAGGGCATGTGAGTAATTGCTTCGGTAAAAGGAATGGTGATGTTCAATTTCTTGAGGTGTTCTACAAATTTGGCATATTGTTGGTCAAGTTTATTTTTTACTAACCTTTGAGGAAATGGTATAAACCTATGTGGTGGGATATACTTTGGAGTTTCAGTAGGTTTTACCTTTGCCGGGTTAGAATTACCCGGTTCTTGAGATTCGTTCGATGCCGGCGTATCCTCATTGAGAGAAGCTGGAGGTTGTGTCTCCTTAGGTGGTTGTTGCTGCTCTTCAATGGTGGGCATCTTGGGCCCTTCGTATCCCGTGCCGCTCCTCAAGGTTATAGCCTTTGCTTGCTCCCTAGGGTTGATGTCCGGCTTGCCCGGAAGTGTGCCTTGTTGGCGAGATGATGAAGAAGCTTGTTGTGCTATTTGTGTCTCTAGCATCTTTGTCTTCGTTTCTAAGAACTCAAACTTCTTGTTGAAGTCGTTGTTGGTGTTCCTTTGGTAATCGATGTACTCTTTTTGAGAGAGTGCAAGGTCTTCGATCATCTTTTCTAATTTGGAGAGTTGGGAGGGACCTTGGTAAGAATTTTGGTTAGATCGGTATTGGTTGGAGTTACCTTGGTATTGGTTGGAGTTGTCATTCTCGGTCTTCCATTTGAAGTTCGGGTGGTTCCACCTTGTGTTAGGGTTATAAGAATTGGAATTGAAATTGTCATTTTGCCTAACCTTATTGTAGATCGGGTCATGGCGTTCACTTGCTCCACATCTTCTCCTTCCATAAGGACTTGGTAATCGGCGGTGATATGAGTCGCCTCTCCACATATGCCGCATGGAGCCTTCTTCGTCACGGCTTTGACGTTTTGCATTTGTGTCACTTGATGTTGCAAGGCCTCCATTTGTGCTCTCAAGGCGGTAACTTCGTCAACTCTCATGATCCCCAGTGTGTTGGAGGTCCGTCCACCTCGCTCGGCTGTCCACTCCCTTTGGTTGATCGCCATATCCTCAATCATTAGCATGGCTTGCTCGGGATCCATCTTTGACATGTTTCCACCTGCAGCAGAATTTAAGTGAGTTTTAGTGGCTATTGTGCAACCTCCATAGAAGAATTGAAAGAGCAACCACATGTCAAGGCCATGGTTAGGGCACAAGCGTTGGAGCTCCACCCATCGGTCCCATGCCTCGGTTAGAGACTCCCCCTCGGCTTGCTTGAACGTTGTGATCTTCGTCCGGAAATGTTGATTGAGGAAAGTATTTTCCTAAGAATAACTTCTCCATGTCATCCCATGTGTTGATGTTGTCCCGGTTGACGGTCCTTAGCCACGTCCTTGCATTGTCTCGGAGGGACAAGTGGAAGCATTTGAGTTTGAGGTTGTCTAGCTCATCTCCTTCTCGAGCGAAAGTGCCGTAGTGTTCTTCAAGAACTGCCAAATGGGCGTGTGGATCTTTGTTTAGGGCTCCCCCGAACTGACTTTGGCCAAGTAGATGGATGAGAGAGGGCTTAATGTCTCGCGGCTCTTGGCCATGAGGAATGAAGCCGAAGCGGTGGCCGTGTTGATGATTTCGGCCATTGTTGTTGTGGTTCCCGTTACGAGGTGGGGTTACTCCTCGTATGCGGCTTTGATTGCTTCCATGATCATCATGGACAAATTGGTCGTCTTGGTTTGCGACTGGATTTATGACTGGATTTTCCATGCTTAGATGTTCTTCTTCGTCGTCAAAAATCGTGGGAAAAGGAGTTCTTCCCACGCTCATAGATCGCTGAAAAAGAACTTAGATTAGTTTCCAAAAAGTAAAAGAAAAAAAATCTGAAATAAATCGCTAAAGTAAAAACTTAGTATTTAAACTATACTCTCCGGCAACGGCGCCAAAAACTTGATACGTCCAAAGGATATATAAAAGCTTTATCCTCAAATACACTTTCGGTTCAGATTGCAAGTATACAATCCTACCGTGTAGTATATTATCGGGTATCGAACCACAAGGAGTAAGGTAAATACTTAATTTTCAACTTTAGATGATAAATTTCAGAAAAGAAAGAAAGTAAAGTGCAATAAAGTAAATTTGGGGGGGTTTGTAGTAAAAATTCTAAGGTTGGGTTCAATACCCGAAGAAAGGAGTTTTTAAACAATTAAAAGTAAAAGTAAAAGAAAGAAAAGTCGGTTTGTTTTCAAGGTTAAGAGAATCTAGGGGTCTTTGGTCTACAATCCCTTGCTAATTCTATCTATTCGGTATTTGCTTAAATTCATGTATGATTTGATGAGGTTTCTAACCTAATATGTCATTAAGGGTCACCTTCATGAATTAATAACGTGTCTAAGTAATTCGGACTTCACTTTTTAGGTTCTTCACCCTAGCTACCTAGACTATAAGCTCTTGTTAGTCTCTTCTCTCCTCAAATATTGGTATTTCACAATTAAGTTCATGATACCAATATCCGACTTGATTTGAGATGTCCTAATTAGGGTTTGACATCTCGTTTAGGTTCTTCACCAAGTCCCTAACCTTAATTTCTGTAGTTTCGGTTAGATTAAATTGGTTAGAATCTTAATCTAAAAGGACTTAACACAATCATCAGTAAAATCAAAATCAGAATCTTTAATGAGTAGATTGGTTAGTGGTTTAGCAATTTTAGAAAAGTCCTTAATGAAGCGGCGGTAGAATCCTGCATGACCTAGAAAGCTGCGAACCTCTTTGACACAAGTTGGGATTGCAAGCTTTTCAATCACTTCAATCTTTGCTTTGTCAACCTCAATACCTTTAGAGGTCACAACATGTCCTAGAACAACACCTTCTTGGACCATGAAGTGACACTTCTCCCAGTTCAAAATCAGATTGACTTCTTCACATCTCTGCAAAATCTTACAAAGATTGGTCAAACAAGAGTCAAAACAAGCACCATATACAGAAAAGTCATCCATAAAGATTTCAACCTCATTTTCAATAAAATCAGAAAAGATGGCCATCATGGCCCTTTGAAAGGTTGCTGGTGCATTACAAAGACCAAAAGACATTCTACGATATGCATATGTACCATATGGACAAGTAAAAGTGGTATTTTCTTGATCTTGTGGATGGATGGGTATTTGAAAGAAACCAGAATAACCATCAAGATAACAAAAATAAGAGTGATTAGTAAGCCTTTCTAAGAGTTGGTCAACAAATGGCAATGGAAAGTGGTCCTTGCGCGTGGCTGCATTAAGTTTTCTGTAGTCAATGCACATCCTATAGCCACTGACGACACGCGTTTGGATCAGTTCATTCTTCTCGTTCTTTACCACTGTCGCTCCTCCTTTCTTTGGCACCACGTGGATAGGACTCACCCACTTGCTATCAGAAATCGGGTAGATAATACCTACATCAAGAAGTTTTAAAATTTCTTTCTTTACTACCTCTTTCAAGTTTGGGTTGAGCCGTCGCTGGTGTTCAACAGAGGGCTTGTGATCATCTTCTAACAATATCCTGTGCGAGCAGATAGAGGGGTGGATTCCTTTCAGGTCCTTGATTGAATACCCGATTGCGCCTTGGTGATCTTTCAGCTTCTCTAAGAGTTTGGCGGTCTGATCGGGATTTAAACCTGCATTTACAATCACAGGACAGGATTTATCTGGACCTAAGAACTCATACCTGAGGTTGGATGGAAGAGGTTTGAGCTCAGGAGTTGGTTTCTCTGGTTGGGCCTTCACACGGTCCGTGTCAGATGTATGCGGTCCGTGTACAGCCCTCGTGTTAGACTTGTCCGACCCGAGTGCTCTATTCTCCAGCTCTTCAGATTCGTCTGTACGGTCCGTGTAGGATCTGTCCGGGCCGTGTCCAAGTTCCTCTGGTTTGTCAATTTGAACATCTGCTGCACAAATCGATTCCAACTCGCCTTTTTCAACCTGCAACTCAGATAGAAAATCAGAATGATACCTTAGTGAGCTGTTGACTTGTTCAAGGAAGTAGTCTTCGGCCAAGTCTGTTAAGCACTCTTCGATCACATCTACGCGGAAACATGATTCGTTTGGTGAAGGGTACTTCATGGCTCGATCGATCTGGAATCGCACCTTCTCCTCTCCGATGTTCAAGGTCAGTGTTCCTTTGAAAACATCAATTATCGCACCTGCAGTTCTTAGAAAAGGTCGTCCCAGAATAATGGGGACTTCCTTATCTTCTTCCATTTCCATCACAACAAAATCAACAGGTACATAGAATTTACCAACCTGAACCAGTACATCCTCAACTATGCCTAGTGGTAGTCTTACCGAGGAGTCTGCTAGCTGCAAAGTCATTCGTGTAGGTCTGAGCTCACCAACTCCCATTCGATCAAAGATGGTGCGTGGCATGAGACTCACGCTAACTCCCAAGTCGCATAGAGCTTTCTTGATCGTGGCTTTCCCTATGGTGCAAGGGATAGAAAACTTACCAGGGTCTTCCAGTTTGGGTGGTAGCTCGTTTCTCAGAATAGCACTGCACTGTTCCGTCAGTTTTACCGTCTCGTGCCCCCCCAAGGTTCGTTTGTTGGAAAGGATGTCTTTGAGGAACTTGCCGTAGGTGGGCATTTGAGTCAAAGCCTCGGTGAATGGAATAGTGATGTGCAATTGCTTGAGAACATCTATGAATTTGGCGAATTGCTCATTGAGTTTGGTTTCAGCTAGTCTCTGGGGGAAGGGTACAAGTGGCCGGTATTGTAACCCCATGGCATTTAGGTAATGAACTAATTTAATTACACTACTAAATTAATTAAGAAGCCCAAGCAAAAATTAAAAGCCTAGCCCACAATTCCAAGCCCAATTCCCTAATTAATTTACTAAACTTAATAACCCCTATTTAAACCCCCCCCAGCCGACACACTTCCTCTCACAAGAAAATAAAAGAAAAGAATATACAAATCATTTAGCTACTCACCTTCTTCTGTCGGCCAAAAGGTAACAATTTATTTTTCAAACTAATCAAGTTATTATCTCTTACTTGAGTAAAGTAATAATAAATCCATCAAATAAACAAAGAACTAAGGGACACTTATTCTTCTCTATAGTATTTTGTTTCATCTTTCTTTTTGTTCTATTTTGTTTTCTTTATTTCTTCTCCACAAAAATAAAATAATAAATCCAAGGCATAAACGATGTATAACATCTATACGGCTTGGTTTGATTCTTGTTCTTTCTTTTATTTTGATCTTTTCATAATCCGACCTATAACCGGTGCAAGACACCTACACGGGTCATGTTACGATGACAACTCCAAAGGGAACCTTAGATGTTCCAATAGTTGAAGTAACAATAACTTTGAATCTTATACAATGATTCTATTGATTATTTCCCGCAATTCATTTCTCTTTGTAATAAAAAATTATTAGTGTTACAAATATACATAGATGATATCATGAATTTCTTTTCTCCATTAATTTATCTTATTTCAAATTAATCCTAGTTATAATACTGAAGGAAGTATATGAAACTAGAAATTTCGTTATTATTAGAATCGGATGGTAATCATAAATAATACCTTCCTTTAATAATTTACTTCCCATACTTTCAAATATTTGGATGCCTTCTTAATTAGTCTGTTGACTTATTTTCTTTACTCATATACACTTATTTTATATTACTAAATATATATTGACAACTAGTGAGGATGCATTTCTAAATCTGTCACGCTATTCAAAAGTCCAAAATCTCTATTTACACATAATTAATAAAATCTCATTCTAGATTAATCACTCATTTAAGATATTGTGTTTTTCTTTTTCTTTTTCAGTTATTATCTCAACCGAATTTAATCTTTATTAAGTTATTTAAACTTAATTTACGCATTCGATTATTATATTTGTTCTCTTGTTTCATTACTTGTCTCAACCAAATTTAATATAACTCATTTATTAACAATTCATTAATAGAGTTAGGTCTCCTATATTAAATAAGCCCTATTAAAATATTTAAACCTTATTTATTTTCTTTCGTTCCTGTCTCAACCAAAATTACTATACCATCTTTATTGAACAACTCATTTATAAGAATTAAGCTTTCTAGATTGATTAACTTTTATTTTATATAATATGTTGCCAACATAATTAAATTGGTTAGAATATCTAGTGACTAGTTTCTATTAATACTTCGGTTTAATTAGTTGACTTTTTTTTCTTTTTTTTTTTTAATTTTAATGATTCTTTTTCATGAGCTCTTATTTTTCTTCTAAGAATTTTAGTAAGTAATTACTCTCGGTTATTTATTTTTCTTCTAAGAATCTTAATAAGTCATTGTTTTCGGTTAGAGTATCTAGTTAGCTTTTCAATTTTAATGATTGCTTACCCTCTTTTATTTATCTTTTATCACGTAACAGAGACTTTAGAAAATTACAAATACTTTTAAGTAGTAAACAAAGAACTCTAGAATAATTAATAAGAAGTACTAACTTAAAGGTAATATATATATCGTTTAGGTTCGAACTCTGGAGTTCTAGAAGACCTCGAGACGTCTAACGACTTCCCTACGACCACAGGTGCGGGTTTCCTAGACTTTATAAAACTATCTTACTTGTCTGTTGTCATTCAACTGTTTATTATCATGGCATTAGTTGAATTTGTGCATGTTGTTTTCGAACCATTCGTATGACTTGAGTAGAACATGAATAAATTGCATGAAATGATAGGATTCATATTGACCAATGGACTTGCATGAATATGATGTATTGAGCATGGCATGAATTGTGTGATTGAATAAATGTATTTGAAATGAACGACTAAGGAAACTGAATAGGGGCCGATATGCTTGCATATTGGGATGTATACATTGGGTCTAGTGTTCGACTGGACCCCTCGTTAACGTGACTGTAGGCGAAAGCGGTCCTGTCACGGATGTGATTGTAGGCTGACGCGGTCCCTTCACGGACGTGATTGTAGGCGCAAGCGGTCCTGTCACGGCCGTGATTGTAGGTGGAAGCGGTCCTGTCACTGCCAAGACCTAGCGGCATATGAATTCATCGTCTAGTGAGGCAAACGAAATAGATTAATAGAATTTTGAAAGTAAATGAAAGTAGTAGGTAATGATAGGATATGCATTGCATTAGAAGAAGCATACGCATTTTAAATATGTATGTTCATATTTGTGAGAAAAAGTAAAGGTTTTATAAGCTCTGGGCTGGAACTAAATCCCGCACTGAGAGAAGGTTCGATCTCTCACCCGTTCCACTTTTATGTGGGTTCCAGGTAACGAAGATGAAGGATTCGAGCAAGTACAAGAGTGAGACCAAGCGGGAAGGTTTATGATTAAATAATTGCCACATGTTGTTTAGTTTTATTTCCATGATTCAATAATTGATACATTGAGCAGGCATGGCAGTAGTGTGTTACTAGCCATGTCTGTCGTGATCGTTTGTTAAACTCTTTTGATTATGAAATAAATGTGGCTTTATTTATATTGCTATTGATAATGTATGTGATGTGCATACGCCTTACGTAGCAATACGTGGCGGGTTGTCTCGGGGTGTGACAGGTATGGTGGTGGTTTCTCAGCCCCTGTCTTCTTTTGGCTTTCAGGTTCTCTTTGCACGGGCCATGTGAGATCTGCACGGTCCGTGTGAACAGTCGTCTCAATGTTCCCTGCTGGCCGTGTGAGTTTTGCACGGTCCGGATGTTCAGTTCCTTCAGAGGGTGGAGTGTGTACGGGCCGTGTGGAATCTGCACGGTCTGTGTTCTTGGCAGGAGAATTTGAGGTGGTGTCCGGTCGTGTGAGTTCGACACGGTCAGGGTTCTGTACGGCCCGTGTGGGAGTTGCACGGTCCGTGTCATTCAAAATTTGGTTGGGCATGACAGGTCCTTCATACTGGGTCCCACTTCTCAGTGTCACCGCCTTAGCTTCCCCTCTGGGGTTTACCTCAGGTTGGCTGGGTAGTCTTCCCGGTGGTGTAAGGCTCGAGTTAACTTGGTGACTGATTTGCTCGATCAACTTGTTCTGAGCAGCTAGTTGAGCATTCATTTGAGCATTCATTGTTTGCATTTGCTCAAACATCATCTGGTTCATTTTTCCTTGCTCATGCATGAAGTCATTATACGGCTTAGGTGGACCGGATTGAGCTGCTCGGTTATTATGGTAGAAGTTTCGGTTATTGTTACTGCCAGAAGGGTTATTGAAGGAGTTGTTGAAAGAGGGATTTGGAGCATTGTTGAATGGCGCAGAGTTGTTCTGTTTCCACTTCCAGTTTTGTTGTTCAACCGGGTCTTTGGAGTAGGATCGGTTGAAATGAGGTTTTGGAAAGTAGGATGGTTCATTGTTGAGAGAGTTGACTTGCTCGGTTTCTTCATCCCTCTACGCTAGTGGACATTGCTCGTAAGCGTGGCCTTCATCTCCACACATCACACCTGTTTGTTGCTGCTGATTGACCGCCTTCACACTCATCTTGTCGAAGGCTTTCTGCATAGCATCAAGCTTGGTGGTTAGAGCAGTGATTTGATCAACCTCAAATCGGCCGCCTCCTCCAGCTCGAGTGTTGTCGCGGCCGGACCATTGTTGGTTTTGAGCCATGTTGTCAATCAAGTTCATAGCTTCAAGAGGTTCTCTAGACATCAAAGCTCCACCTGCAACAGCATCAACATATGTACGAGTGCTTTCAGTTAAACCATCATAGAATGTTTGGATCAACAACCAGTCAGGTATACCATGGTGTGGACAAGAATATTGCAACTCCCTAAACCTTTCCCAGGCCTCATTCAGGGGTTCATCAGACCTTTTCCTAAAACTAGTCAGTTGGGTTCTTACCTTGGCAGTTCTCTTATGAGGGAAAAATCTAGTTAGAAACAATTTAGACAATTCCCTCCAGTTGGTAACAAAATCCCTTGGTAATGACCCTAACCATTTCTTGGCTTTGTCCCTAAGAGTAAAAGGAAACAGTGCAAGTCTAGTATAATCAGTTGTTAAGCCATTGGTTTTGATGGTTGTGCAACATTCAAGAAAATTTTGGAGATGGGCATGTGGATCCTCATGATCCAATCCGTGGAAGGTGTTCTGCTGGACTATGTTGACAACTCCCAGATTGAAGTTTGGTTGTTGTCCTACAATTCGCGGCAATCTGATGGCTCCCCTCACGTCCCCAGCGCGTGGCACATTGAATTCGCGCAAGGTTCTTGGTACGAAGTCGACCATGTCATCATCAGAGAGGTCATCAGTCATGTCCTCTTCCCTGTCTCGCCCGTTGTTGCTCATTGTTGCCCTGCTTGAAGTCCCTTTTTGGCTCGGGTGTTCAGAGTGCACGGACCGTGTATCGTGTGTACGGTCCGTGTAAGGTGGTGTTCGTGCAGGAGCTAATTGCACGGACCGTGTATCAGCTGTACGGTCCGTGTCGAGTGGCTGTTCAGGAACAGTGGCCTCTGGAGGAGTATCAGAGAGTGGTCCTTTGCTCCTCAGTCTGTAGTCACCCTTGGGTGGAGGTACGAATGCCAGCTTTCCTGAAGGAGAGAGAAAAATAAAAGAAAAAGATACAAGTTAAAATCTAGATTAAATAAAATAAGCAAAAATCCAGAAAATAAATGATGCCGTCCCCGGCAACGGCGCCAAAAACTTGTTACACCAAAAGGTATAGTACAAAGTTTCAGTACAGTGAACTGTACTTTTTAACCTTAAACACACTTTTCGGTTCAGACTGCAAGTATATAATCCTATCGAGTAGTATATTATCGGGTATCGATCACAGGGACGGTTCAGATTTTATCTAGAATTCTACCTAAATTAAATAAAAACTAGAAGTTGGAAAAGGTTGGTTTTGGTTCTTAAAGTTCCTAACAATTCAATAACAGTAATTAAATGCAAGAAAGTAAATCAACTTGGTTTAAATCAGAAGTAAAAAGGCATTTCCAGGGTTATGACTTCATCTCAGTTCTGCCACGAGGTGCCTGGTCCGTGTAGTGTCCTACACGGGCCGGGTACTGTCATACACGGTCCGTGTGGCCCTCGAGTGAATGCAGCAGTTATTGTTTCTTTGTGTTGTTCCTTTGTGTAGGGTTCTACTGACCAGACCTAATGTCTCTAAACCTCAACTGTCGTCTGTTGGTTTATTAACTTGGTATGAAATTGCAATATGTGCCCTCGTCGAGTTCTAGACCTCAACTGTCGTATGTTGGTCTGAATTACCTAGTTGCTTGTTTGGTATACTAAAGGTAACCTCATTCCGTCGATATGAGGAAATGTTCACCTGTCGGCTACTACTTGGTTTCACCTTCCGGATCACTAATCCTACCTCATGTACTCAGTTTGGTTAAGAGATTATAAGGGCTAAATTACCTTCTAGATGTGATCATTCATCTAGTGGTAAACCAATAAAAATCAAATAACTTACGCTAAGCAATTAAAATAAATCACAATCAAGCAAACACAAATTTCAACAAAGGAATCCAATAACTAACATGCAAAACAAAACATTCGATTACATCACAACCCTAGAAACTAAGAAATCTACTCGACCTTCCATTAATTAGCCTTGTTTCCAAATTCTGGATTTGTTTCCAGAAATGCTTGACACGGCCCGTGTAGAATTCTACACGGACCGTGTGCCTGTGTTCTTCCTGCGGTCGAGTCAGCGGTTCTCTGTGGTCGTGTCATCGGTCGAGTCGAGGTTGACACGGCCCGCATAAGGTGCTACACGGACCGTGTAAAGACTTCTAAATTCCAGATTCCTTCTCGATTTCGCCCGATTCCTGCAGAATAAGAATAAACTTGCAGCAGTACCACATTCTATATATATTCAATGAATTATAACCAAATTAATAGATTTAAACACAGGTTTTGGCACAAATTTAAGGTCGAAATATAGATATGAATGCGAGATATCATGTACCAAGGAGCTCTTACCATCCCGTATCGACTAATTAGAAAATGATATTCGTGTTACAATTTGCAAAATGGAAAAAAAAATTCCGCCAAGTTTCTTCGATTCAATGGAGCATCTTGTGGTGCATGTAGCACACGAGGCTAGATTGGGTGGGCCAGTAGGGTTCCGATGGATGTTCTCATGTGAAAGGTTTGTTGTTTTTCTACGATTCTTTTTAATTACATAATGAAACACTACTTAACTATCCGCACTAACTCTTTAAATTATAAGCGTAACAAAGAACAAAGGATAAGAGTGACGAACAAGGCACGTGTGGAGGGTTCAATTGTCGAGGCTACAATTGTCAAAGAGATATCAACCTTTTGCTCAAAATATTTTGAAGAAAATCCTCGAAATGACCAACAACAAGTTACAAAGAGTAAACCTTTGCAGGGAGGACTATTGGTATTTTATAATCTTGGCCGTCACCATGGAAAGGAAAATCGATTAGTTTTCAATGACAAGGACTATAAAGCAACACACTACTATGTCCTTCAAAACTGCCCCGAGATCCGTGACAAGTATGAAAGGTACAATCCTAATAAATGTTTGTCTGGATGATCTTAAAAATAATCAAGATCTTATTTTTATCTTGCATCCTAGTCAGAATGTTTACCTTGCATGCTAGTCAAACTATCAAAATCTTATTTGTGTATATGCTGGAATTTGTAGAGAGTTCGATACATGCATGCTCAACAGTGGTACAAGACCGCAGGATTTGGACAAAGTTCGTCAAGAGAGTTACGGAGATTGGTTACTAGAAAAGGTATTCTCTATTGATGATTGTGATAATTACATCCGAAAGGCGGGACTCAAGCCATCTAAAGTGCAAACTTCTACGAAGTGTACGATATAAACGGGTTTAGATTTCACACCGAAAATTATGGGCAAAACAAGGCAACAAAAAGTAGCGGTGTTTGCATCAAAGGAGAGTGGGATGAAAATGGGGAGCAACACGACTACTACGGAATTCTTCAAGATATAGTTGAGCTAAATTATGATGGAGGCAACAAGGTTGCTCTCTTTAAGTGTATTTGGTTTGACATTACAAATAGGGTAAAAAAAGACAAAAAAACATGGAATTGACTAGATTCTGGAGACTTGTTGCATGGGTTACCCATGCAACTGTTTAGTCTAGATTCTGGAGACTTGTTGCATGGGTTACCCATGCAACTGTTTAGTCTAAATTCGGGAGACTTGTTGCATGGGTATGAGATGAGTTGTTGCATGGACATTCATTAAAATATACTTTCTATCTTTGCTGGCGGGTCACGGGTCATCAAATATTTGTTGCATGGGCAAATAAGAAGCAGTTGCATAGGTAACCATCAGACTTATTGCATGGGTAACTGTTGCATGGGATTACCCATGCAACAAGTTTGACTGTGTCAGAAATGCCAATATTTGTTGCATGGACACTACTTACCCATGCAACAAAGATTTTTACCCATGCAAAAAACCCAGATTCTAGTAGTGAATATTCAATACAGAGAGAGCGAGAGAGAGACAGTATAAATTACTTGATCAAAACGGCGCTGGAAGGAGAAGGCCTTTTATACCAAAAATAAAATACTAATTAATTTTACTGCACAAAATCCTACAAAGACTTTTCTACACGGATTTATACTTAAGCATCCGTGTAGCTCTCTAAAAATTCATACACGGCTATTTATACTTAAGCATCCGTGTAGCATTACCCTTTCTACACGGATATTTGATCAAAAACCGTGTAGCTCTCTTACCATTCATACACGGCTATTAATAAAAAAAATCCGTATACAATTCTTATCTTTCTACACGGTTTTATTATCAACAATCTGTGTAGGTATTAATACACGGATTTTTGTTGAATATCCGTGTAGCTCTCTAATAAATTCGACACAGTCTTTTTTTCCAAACAGTTCTACACGGATTCTTTAATAAATATCCGTGCAGGCTTTCCACAGATTTTTCGGGCTTTCAAAAAACAAATTTGGTACACGGTTTTTATATAAAATTAGCAAACCGTGTACGATGCGCAGTGTACGATTACCATTTCTGTAGTAGTGAGCTTTCGGAGCTGCTGGAAGTCTTAGGCTTGAATAGAGTAATATATATATACAATGTGAGTTATGCGGCTTTAATTTATACAATTCCAACCGTCTTAACAACTTGACCAAAATATGAAACAAAATATGGTCCAATAGACCGGTAAGTTGGCAACGGTAGCTCTCTACTGTCATGAATTTTGTATACAGTATTTTTGGTCTCTAAATTACGTAATTTTGTGTATATATCAAAATAATCAAAATAATGTATTTTTTATCTCTAAACATTATCTATCCTCTTATATTAAACATGTAGATATTCTGATTTATTAATGGTTGTGATTTAATTCGCTGAATTTTAAAAGGTAAAGATCAAAAGATTCTACAATTGTGATTTTATATGACAATGTATTGCAATTTATTGTATTGAAGTTTGTATTAGTTCCCTGAACACTCGCCACACTGATTTTCTCATGACAATTTTTTCATATGAATGTTGCCATAAAAATATTTAATTGATACCATTTATTTCTTTCTTTTTATGTTATTAGTTATAACAAAATAAGAATTAATTATTATGTTTGCTCACTAAATATTGATTACCTTACTATTTAACGGAGAGATAAAGACTTAGTTCATTTCATTGTTGAATAAAGAGAAAATATAAAACGACAAATACTGTTAAAGATTAAAATATTTGGTCTGATTTGCATTTATCTTTTGTATTTTCTGTTTGAATTTTGAACCCGTAGTAAAGTATGGGCAAAATACTAGTATTATATTATTCACCTAAATTATTAAAATTCCAATATCTACCCTTTTAACATTTCATTATTAGTTGCATATTTTTCCATTAATATCTAAAAATATAAATCTAGAATCCTATATTTTGTTTGATGCAATTGAAAGCTTGAGTGTTGTGCAGCTCCGGACCGTTCGATCGTTTCAAAATTGACGGGGCACAAATTTTTAATATCCTGTTTAGAAATTCACTCATTTGTATACTGTATTGCACGATTGTTGCGCCACAAAAGATCCGAGATGCAAGAAACCAAACAATCACATGAAGAAAATAATTCAAGTTCAGACCGCAAGATAGATTATCGCGCACAATTAACTGCTCATTTTTATTTATTCATTAGTCAAACTTAAAAGGCAGCTCACGAGGTGTATTCAATTCATTTGTTTAATTCATTTGATTTGATCGAGTTCAGATCGCATATCTGTATCCAGCTGTTCACATGTACTAACAGAGATTTTTTGGGTGCGGAAATAATTTTCCTCCTCTTACGAATCAATTATTTAGGTTTTCTCAATATCAAAGCAAGAACAATTAAGTTTGTTTGTTCTAGCTAGATGTCATAAATGTGCTGCTGCTATTTAATTTAGGAGACTAATACACATGTATCTTGCATGTGCATGCATGATGCTTATAGATGCTACATCTCTTTCTCATGTCTTATTGAGTTATGACCGTTTATATCATGTACACAAGATTAAACAAGAGGCCTAACGAGAAAGGTTGGAAGATTGTTTTGTGCAGTACTGATATACATTATTGTTACATGAGTTTGAGATCGGAAGATTGTTGCTTGTTACTTAAATCCATCTAGTATGATATACATGTATGACTTAATCAGTTAATCAGACTAATTTTTTTATGTGTATAAATGTGATTTGTTTGTTAATTGTTGTATATTGTTGTTTCCTGTGAAGTAGTGGAATATGACTTTGTAGTTGTTAATTTGTTCGTTTTTTTCAAATAATGACTTTGTTTTATTTTTACCTTTTTTTTTGGGGGGTTTTTTGGGCCATCACATTGTGTTATAGATAGTGTAACATCCGGTAAATTAATATATTTTCTAAAATTATATTGGACTTATTTGTAAAAATAGAAAACTTAAGGGTCAAGTTTATAATAATGCAAAACTTTTATAAAAAAAATCTCTAACGTGGCATTCTAGCCACGTGGCCTAATGCATGAAATTTTTTTTAACCGTTGAAACACACTTTAAAATGATCATTTACTTTATCTGATTAGGATGAAACAAAAAAAAAACAAAGTAAAATTAGAAATATGAGAGAAAGAGAGAAATAAATGGAGAAAATAAAATAAAATATTCTGATAAAAAAAATTATTGAGCCTTGCCCGATTGGAATTCCGACTACATCCCATTGATTCTGAACAGTTATTGTAGTTCGATTTGGATTCTTAATTGATCGCTATCAGGTAACCAGACTTCTCTATAATTTGTGTCTTCGATTTGTGTGATTAATATTGGATTATGAGGGAATATTTAATGGGATAGCAGGTCTGATATTCGAATTTGATTTGTTAAATGATATGATTGTGTGTTCTGAGAATTTGTGAAATGATATGATTGTGTAAAATGAAATGATATGGATATTGTGTGAATTGTTTTATTTCCTGTGCTATCCCTCGTTAAATATGCAAGTATAATTTGATGTGAATTTATGTGGATTAATCCCACCTGTTTGAATGGTTGTTTAAATAAACCAATTATATATAGAAAAGCACATCGTTAAATAACTAGTTCCTGAGCTTTATAACTAACTCAATATTATTTCTTTCGATTTGTCGTTGTTGCGACGTAGGTTGATGGGACATTGCATGAATACGAGAGGTGCCTCTCTTGTCGTGTCCCTGGCCCGATAGCAGAACGTGACAGTAGATAAATAATATATTGTGAAATTAATATAAACAAGGAATTGTGTATAACTATTATATGAAATGTCAATTTTTAATTTATTGTGAACTAAAATAACACGTCATGCATATCATACATGGCATATCATAAATACATGCATGAGAAATTAAACAAGCAAAATAACAGGGCATGCATATCATATAATACATATCATATATGATAAGGGTTCAAATATCTCTTTTTTTGTGTCAACATCTTGTTTTTATTTTAAAAAACTTTAATAATACAAAATTAAAACAAGCAAAGTAAAAAAAAACTGTTAGTTGTGATCTATATCTTTTTATCTTTTATGTATTAACGTGTAAAAAATCATGACATTTTAACTTTGTTTTGATTTTCATCAAGAGCTTATAAAAATATATTGTAAAAATATATTGTGGATAATTTCTAGATGTTGATTTTTCAACTTATTGATTCACATAAAAATAAAATTCGAAATGTGATAATATTTTATGATCATATTGTCACATCCGTAATATTAACTAACCGTAACACCTTTGTCAAATAGCCATCAGCAGCTCCGTCCCGTGATCAGATGTAATAAGCACAACAATAATTTAAGTTATGGCACTACCAATGCTTAACACTACCATGATATGAGATAGTCTTTCAACGCACACAACACACATATATATAAGTTACAGTCTTTCAATATTTACAAGAAAAGCACTTCTCATACATCATGAACAAAAAGGAATTCCTCATACGAGAAGTACCATATATATTACAATAAGTTGCAACAAAAAGATTGTATTACTAACATATATATGCATATAAAGGCCATACCAAAATCTTTATAATATGGCAGCAACCACTCCAGTTGCCTAGTCCTAATACGGCCTCATCTTGCTCCTAGCTATCACCTGACACGATATAATTTACTAAGGTGATGTCGTTGCTATACTCTCTATCGCAAGCTCTATAGTGATTTCGTTGCTCTACTCGCTATCGCAAGCTCATCGACACCTTCATCTTCCTCCTTTTCCCTTAATTCCTCTTTCTCCTTTTTCCTCCTCTCTTTCTCTTATTATTTTTAAGGGTAATTATATGTTACCCCCTTCTTCTTTCCCCCGAATTTCTCCCGTCAACTGTTAACTGTTAACTGTACTTACTTTATTAACTGTACTTAGTTAGTGGTCCCGAATTACCTACCATTTTTGAAATTGAAAATTTCCTTCTTTTCCCGATTCTCTCCCGATTTTCTCCTTCTCTCGCGATTCTCTTCCGATTTTTTAATTCTCCGTCGCTCAACTGAGTCGATCTCAGCTCTCCCTAGTCTATTGATTTTCTCCGTCGCGTATCTCTTCTTCTCCGTCGCGCAATTCAGGCGATCTCAGCTCCAACGATCATCTACTCAGACGACCTTCTTCTCAGGCGATCCTCTTCCCATCGGGCCATCTAGTACTAGGGCGATTGTGAGATCTCAAACTTTGGTTAGGTAAGTCAATGTTGACGCGATCTGAATTGTTTCTTTATCTTTGATCTTAGTTTTGTGATTTCTGTTGAAATTATATGACATTTCTGTTTGATGATTTGTTGTTTATCGATTTGATTATTATGCTTGCTGAAGTGAATACATGAATGACTAGTAAGTATAGGAATACTTGAAGTGAATACTTGATAGTTTATGTGTGAATACTTAGTATGACAGGATGAATACATACTACCATGTCATTGTGTATTAATACCAGTATTTGGGAATAGTAAGACTGCTTTATTGGATGAATATTTAGATATTTACTGGATGAATACTTTGTTACATTTGTTATGTATACTAGTACGAGTAGTGATGAATACTTGGTAAGGTTGATTTTTGTAAATAATTGGATGATGAATGGATGAATACTTTATGTTACATAGTCAATACTTTGTTACATTTGTCATGTATACTAGTACGAGTACTGATGAATACTTGGTAAGGTTGCTTTTTGTAAATACTTGGATGATGAATGGATGAATACTTTTATGTTACATAGTCAATACTCTGTAGTGTAGGATTGAATACACTATATAATCTTTAACAATTAATTTTTCAGGATGAGTTTTGATCTGAATGAAATTTGCAGAGATGAAATGTGGATGAAAAATGTGGATCTAGAAGAGGTTTATCGTGCCAATGAGAGAGTGGTTGATGATGTTGGCAGCAAGGATGATATATTCGAGTTCGATCTAAACAAGGTGGCAGTGGACAATGATTTACATCAATATAGTAGTAGAGTTGAAG
Organism: Carex kokanica; assembly: GCA_025461125.1. Lineage (NCBI taxonomy): Eukaryota > Viridiplantae > Streptophyta > Magnoliopsida > Poales > Cyperaceae > Carex > Carex kokanica. Next base: position 581,906 of record JAJGRX010001086.1, read on the forward strand.
TAGATAGAGAATCTGATAATGAAGAAGATGATGATGATGATGATCATCATCATCATCGTGTAAAAGAACCTGCACTTGGGGATGAGTTTGACTCTATCGATGATGCACATTCATATTATCAATTATATGGATTTCAATCCGGGTTTAGTATATGCAAAAGGTCGAACCACAAAATTGGAGACAAAAACACCCATTATGTGTTTACATGCACCAAATTCCAAAAAAGAGTTGTTTCAAACAATGGTCGTATCCCAACGAGAAATAGGGGTTGTGTAGGCACAGGTTGCCTTGCTTGTATAAAGCTAAAACCTTCTAGTTTGGAGAAATGATGGGTTGTAGTAGAATATATTGGGCAACACAACCACATTTTACAACCCCAATCTTCATTTTTGATTTATGGATTCCGATACATTCCCGTTAAATATCAGAATTTGTTGGAATTTAATGATGATCAGGGTTTGGCTGTGGCAGTTAATATAAAATTAGTAATAAAAAGTGCTGGAGGTTATCTAAGGTGCCCATTTACTAAAAAAGATGCACGAAATCATATTGAGAAGTACAAGAGGATGAAGTTACGTGCTTTTGAAGGTGATGATGCCTCCTTGATCTTTGAGTACTTCCAAAACAAATCCAAGATTGATCGAGATTTTTTTTATGCTCACGATTACACAAACGAAGGCCGATTATGGAGTGTGTTATGGGCTGATGGTCGAAGTCGTGCAGCATACAAATATTTCCATGATGTTATTGTTATGGATGCAACGTACTTGACAAATAAGTAAGTAATAATCTTCTAATTATGATATTATTTGCTTTTAATTTAGTATTTGGTATGCTTTGTATGAATACTTACTATTGTTGTTTTAAATATGTGTCAGGTACGACATGCCGCTTGTATTGTGGGTTGGTGTTAACCACTATGGTCATTCCGTCATCTTAGCTTGTGCTTTGATAGGAAGGGAAACAGAAAGAGATTACATATGGTGTCTTTCCAGGTACTATTTGTTAGTTGTTTGAATGAATATTTTCTCTGTTTAAGATGAATACTTGGCACTCTAGGCATGAATACTATATATATAATTATTTGTCAGCACAATTGCTTTGTACTAATAAATATTTATTGTCTAGGTTTTTGGAATGTATGAATGGAATGAAACCGAGTGGCATACTCACAGATCAATGTGGAAGCATTGAATTAGGTATTAAGCATGTATTTGGCTCAAAAACCACTCATAGGTACTGTTCTTGGCATATATTACATAAGCTACCCAGTAAATTGGGAAGAAAGGATAAGAAAAGTGTTTTATCTGCTTTGGTGGAGGTTGTATATTATTCCCAGTGTAAAGAGGATTTTGAGGAAAGATGGGTACAGGTGATGGATAAAATTGGCAAGCAAGATGATCCTTGGTTTAGAGATATATTTCAAATGAGAGAGAAGTGGGTTCCAGTGTATCTCAATTCTCAATTCTGGGCTGTAATGAATACTACACAGCGTGTAGAAAGCATGAATGCTTTCCTGGATAGCTACCTTACAAGGAGAGAAAGCCTTAAAGGTTTTGTTGAATGTTTTGATGAGGCTCTAAGAAATATTTGGGAGAGAGAGCATAAGGCTGACCATGATTCGAAGTACCGAGCTCAAAAATGTAATTCTGAATTGCCCATGGAATACCAATTTCAAGAAAGTTACACAAATGATATTTTCCTCAAATGTCAAGAACAGTTCACATTATGTATGAATTTATCGTGCAATCTAATTGCAGAACAAGATGGAGAGGCACTCTATGTTGTTGCAGATTGTTGGGGGAAAAAGTTTTAGGTTTTATATAAGAGGGCATTAAAGGAGGTTTTTTGTGTTTGTAGACTGTTTGAGGTAATGGGTGTTTTGTGTTCACACTGCATTCAGGTTCTAAAGCATGAAAGAGTGTTTTCTATTGATGAAAAATATATTGTGGATCGTTGGAGAAAAGACATTGATCGTCAGAATTTGACTATAATTGACTCAACTCATCCAACTTTACCTGAACGAAACAGGTAAAATTTTCTGATTAATTGGTTTATTTATGCAATTCGTGAATACTTGCAATTATAAGGTTCAATACTTGACTGTATGTTGCATCTTTTTTTTTCTTTTTTGTGTGTGTATTTTTAGGCTATATGAGTTGACCATTTCAACAAATCCTCTAAGATCTTCTAAACATTGGCAGTTTGAATGATGAATATCATACTTTGGTGTTGAATGGTTTATATGACTTAAGAAAAAACATTACAGGTTTGCCCAAACTGTTCATTTTTTGTCTTTTAACATATATTACAATTTTTTTTTATTTAACTTCAAATACAATTCCAATATTTTTATGGAATCAGGTTTTATTGGTGGACAACAGAATGTGAATTTTAATGGTAATTCTGGAGTTTGTGAAAGGACCCCCAAATTGAGAAAGAAAAGAAAACCTACACCAGCAAAAGGAAAGCAACAAGATGTTTCGACGGCTGGAGGTATACATTTATGTTTTGTTACTACAAAGATGAGTACATCAACATTCCAGTGTGATTACATGTTATCACATGATGAATACTTGGCACCATATCATTATGTACTAATACCATTTGTTGTGAACCCTTGGATTGCTTAATGGGGTGAATACTTGAATATTATTGGATGAATATTGTTGTTATTTAGTCAATACTTTCGAATGTAGGCATGCATGAATACATTGTTTTCCATAAATACCAGTTAAATCCTTTGCAGGTGAAGCAGTGGTTAATGGGATGCAAAACTCTACTACAGTTGAAGAACAAAATGGTTTGTATCAATTGAGAAATAACATTTCATCTTTCTTATAACTATTTTTTAGTTTAATTGTAATTCCAATTTTTTTATGCAATCAGAAAATGTTGGTGCTCAGCAGAACAAGGATATAAATGTAAGTTTTGCAGTTGGTGACAGTATTTCTATAGCTATAAAGAAAAGAAGATCCTCAACAGCCAAAGTAAATGAAGAAGATGTTTCCACAGCAGGAGGTAAGAATTGATTAACTATTATGTCATATATATGTACTTCTTATTGTAGGTGTGAATACTTTATTTTAACATAAGTAGCAACTGCAGGTGATGTTGTGCATAGTGGAACTCCAAATTCTACTTCTAGTACTGTGACTTCATTAGTTAATTGTCTACCTTCTAAACCTCTACTACCGCCTAAAAAGTCAAATCGGAGGGGACGACCAAAAAAAATTGCTTACAAGAGCAAAATGGATGTTGCCATAAAGAAGTTAATTGAAAAGCAAAAGAATATGAAGTAGGATACCTAATGAAGTTTTTGTAAACTCATAAGGATAACAAGATGGAGAAGAAAAGGAGAATTAATTCTTTGTTTTTGTGAATATATAAACATTACTTTGCATAGATATCATTTTTTTATTTTTATTTGTTTGTTATCAACATTTTAAGAATTGAAAAATATAGTTTTTGTTCTTAAGTTTTTTGTTATACTATAGAAGTCCATTGTATAGAAATTATTATACAGAGAGAGGTATGAACAATTTTTGTTTCAACATTTATATATCTAATTGTATAGAATTAATACCTTACTTTTCAGGGATGAATACTTCATATAGAATAAGTGAATACAACAAAGAACAATTTCAAAAGTTGAATTAAATTGAACGGTTGCTTGTTTATTTTGTCAGATCTCATAAATAAAACAATAGTTTGCAAATTTCGAATATTACTAGATGACAAAATTTGACAAGACAACACCTGATATATTTTGGAGTTTGATAGATGAAATGAAAGGATTTGACATTACGAAAAAAGATTTAACATTACACAATAAAATTATTTAATAAGTACCACCAAAGAGTATTCATCATTGTGCGTAAAAGTGTTCATCATTATGGTCCCACCTTATGTACTTTTTGGGGCGACATGGATAGAGTGAATATAATATTGATAAAGAGTGAATATAATATTAGGCATTCCTCCAGTGAAATGGAGATGGTGTTCAAATTAAATGGTCCCACCTTATGTATTTGAAATATATATATAAGAGTTGCGCCATTTCGTCTCATAGCGCCCTTCCATTAACGTCCTTCCATTTTGATGAACCCGTTCCATATGATATATCACCCATATTGTCAATGAAAATTAAAACGAAAAATTAAATCAAAATATTGGTGGCGTGAGTCAGACAAATATTCACTCCGAAATCCCTTTTTTGTCTTTTAGTGACGTTAGGGTTTAAGTTGTTTTTGAAAGAGGCGCTTCGACATTGTTGTCTTCTTTCTCTCGCTTTCGTCTTCTCCGTCGTAAAAAAATGGCAGATTCTGCCTCAGCACCGATTCCGCCTCAAATTGAAGCCGAAGCACCACTGTTCGACAGTGGAGTTGCGTCGGCAGAGCCTGAAATTGAAGCACCACCCGCTGAAACTAAAGCACAAATGGCTGACGCACCACTGCCTGAAACTTCAGTAGCACCTCCTTTAAATGAAGCGCCACTTCTTGACACTAGAGTTCCATCAGTAGAGCCACGTCGTGAAGCTGAAGAACGACTGGCCAAAACTGAAGCGGAAAAACTGCCTGAAACTGAAGCCGAAGAACCACTGCCTGGAGTTGAAACGGAACTAGAAGAAATAGCATTGGGAGCTCCTGAAAACAAAGGTATAATCTCTAGATCTGTTCATTTTTCTTAAAAAAAGTATTCATTAGATTCGGATTTGCATGTTCCTGTAGTTATATTTTAGTCAACTTTCCATTTTGGGTTAAATCAACTTTCCATTTTTGGTTAGATGAAGTCAGTTTTGGCTTATTTGTAGTATTTATTCTTTAATTATTAAATACTTTTCATGGATGAATACTTTATATAGAATAGGTCAATACTGACAAAGAACAATCTGAAAAGTTCAATTAAATTGAACGGTTGCTTGTTTATTTTGTCAGATCTCATAAATAAAACTTGACAAATTTGACAAATTGAATTAAATTGAACAATAGTTTGCAAATTTCAAAAATATTACTAGATGACAAAATTTGACAAGACAAAACCGGATGTATTTTGGACTTTGATAGGTGAAATGAAAGGATTTGACATTACCAGAAAAGATTTAACATTACACAATAAAATTATTTAATTTGTACCACAAAAAGTATTCATCATTATGCCTATTTTTTTTAATAGTGTTCAGCTTAAAGTTGCATGCATTTTAGTTTATTATATATATTAGAGTTGAATACTTTTAGTTTTTCTGTGAAATATATTATAAATAAGCAATGAATACTTGGTCTATCAGGCGCTGGATACTTTCTAAGTGTTTGTAGTTATGAACTGTATTTGTCAGGGACGAATACTTGATATTGGAAGAATGAATACTGTATAAGTTAGGAATGAAACTATGCATGCTTAAATGGGATTTCATTAATTAAGAAAAAATTAGTTGTAATTAACTTATTACTTTTACTTATGAATTTGCATGGTTGATATATTCTTCTCTATGAAATATAATTAGTTGCATGTTTGCATGTTTGCATGTTTCATATATTCTTCTTTACTTTTATTTATAAATTAGTTGTAATTAACTTAATCTTCTCTATGAAATATAGGATATCAAGTATTGGCACAGCAACCGGTTGAACCATCACAAGGGCAATCTCAGGGGCAAGATCAACAGCCAACTGAAGGTAGCCAAACTGAAATGCAGAATCTCAACACTGCAGGTATGAATTATTAGGAAGTTAACCTTAATATACTTCATGTACTTATGATGAATACTTGTTTCATTTGAGATGAATATTTTTTCAATTTGGGATGAATACTTTTTTATTTCAGATGAATACTTCTTTAAATAAGGAATATGCACTTACTGTGACAGGATGAATACTTTTATTTATAAATTAGTTGTAATTAACTTATTCTTCTCTATGAAATATAGGATATCAAGCATTGGCACAGCAACCGGTTGAACCATCACAAGTGCAATCTCAGGGGCAAGATCAACAGCCAACTGAAGGTAGCCAAACTGAAATGCAGAATCTCAATACTGCAGGTATGAATTATTAGGAAGTTAACCTTAATATACTTCATGTACTTATGATGAATACTTGTTTCATTTGAGATGAATAATTTTTCAATTTGGGATGAATACTTTTTTATTTCAGATGAATACTTCTTTAAATAAGGAATATGCACTTACTGTGACAGGATGAATACTTGTTACATGAGGAATGTATACTTAGTATGACTGTATGGATACATACTACCATGTCAGTGTGTACAAATGTGTACAAATACCATTATTTTTGAATAGTTAGTAAGTAAAAATTAGTTGTAATTAACTTATCACTCTTATTTATATGTTTCATATATGTAGTATTTATTCTTTAATTATTAAAAATTTGTTGTAATTAACTTCTGGTTCTTCTTTATGAAATCAAGTAAATGAAGCATCAGCACAGCCACCGGTTAATGTCAAGATCACCTCTCAAGGTGAAGCATTCTTCACACCAATCGGTGAATCTCAAGGTAAACATCAGAAGAAGAACTTTGTAATTATTTTGTTACATTTTGAATTTATTTATGAAAATTATTTTGCTTCTATTTTTTAACAGAACATAAAGAGTGTTCGTCAGCAGATGATATAGAGGAAAGTTCAGAAGAAGAAGCTGTACCGACATTACAACTGCATAGGGGAGCCCGATGAGGTCAGAAGGAAGGTATTTTCATGAATTTACTTATAAATTTCTTTAAGTTACAATTAATTATATGTGTACTGTTACAAAAGTTTAGTTGTAGTCTTGTAGTGAATACAAAAGTGAATTTCAATGCATACTATCTATGTTATTCTTTGGAGCAATCTGCACAGGAATATAATTCTTTAGATACTTCTTCAATATATGTAGATAAATCTTCAGAAGAATTGAAAATTGTCCCACCACCAGTAAAGCGGCGCAGGGGAGCCCAACCGGGTGCACAAGAAAGGTATGTTCATCAATTTACTTATATATTTGTTTTTTTGTAATAAATATGTACTTGCTGACCAGCATTGAATGCCCTATTTAATTAGAATAAATGGTGAATACTTTGTATGACAGGATGAATACATGTTACAGTAGGATGAATACTTGTTACATTTTTCCTAGTTGTATGAAGTACTTCTTACACTTGTCCTAGTTGTATGAAGTACTTGTTACAGTAGTAATGAATACTTGGGATAAAATAATGAGTACTTCAGTAGGTTTTAATATTATGTATGACAGGATGAATACTTGGTACATTAGGAATAAATATTTGTTATGATAGGATCAATACTTATTACATTCTGAATGAATACTTGTTACACTTGTTACATCCGGAAGGAATACTTGTTACACTTGTTACATTAGGATGAATACTTGTTACATTAGGATGAATACTTGTTACATTACGAGTGAATAGTTGGTACATTAGGATGAATACTTGTTACATTAGGATAAATATGTATTTGCCTGTCCAGTATTGAATACTTGTTACATCCGGAAGGAATACTTGTTACACTTCTAACATTAGGATGAATACTTGTTACATTACGAGTGAATAGTTGGTACATTAGGATGAATACTTGTTACATTAGGATAAATATGTACTTGCTGTCCAGTATTGAATACTTGACCAATCTATGTAATTTTTGCCTTGTAGGACAACGGATTGGCAAACCAAGGACATCTGATTCATTCATAAAGAATAGATGCAATGTCGATGCCGCCATGCATTTCTTCCACAGGAATGTGTTGCCCAATTTAACACCTGTTCATATAACCCGTTTAGCCGATACCCCCTTTATGCATCTATTTGCGTTTCCACACAAGACTCACGCAAACAACCCTGTTCTCCATAGTATTTTGTTGACTTGGGAAGATAAAGAAGGAGCATTTGTTTTTCATAAAAGAAAACTGATCTTTACTGCTCAAGAAGTTGGTATGGTTATGGGTCTAGGTGTTGGTGGAGAGGTGGTTCAATACAAGAAAGGGAGGCTGCATGATACCTCTTTCAAGAATCGACATTTCAAGCCAAATGGCAGGATAAGTGTGCCCCAGCTTGAGATGACAATTAAGGAAGCACTTCAGAACAATTCTACAGTGGATGATGTAGTTGGTCTTTTGGTGATGTACCTCTTTACAATGGTGCTTTTCCCGCAGTCTTGTGGAAAGGTACCACAACATCTATTCCACTATGCTTCTGACATTGACAATTTGAAGGAATATAACTGGGCAGAAGCAGTCCACCGTGTGCTTGTTGAAAACATCCCAAACAATGCGGCTTGGTGTCGTTTACAAAGAGACAACCAAAGTCGTGGTCAAAGTGAAATGAGAAATGCCGAAGAAGAAGAAGATGTCACAAAGAACAAAAGAGGAAAGAAAGAGTCGGGCACCCTACCTGGTTGTGCAATCGCCTTAATTGTAAGTTTTGAATACTAAGGATAACATTAGAATACTGTTCCAGTAGGATGAATACTATGTATGACAGGATGAATAGTTGTTAATTAGGGATGAATACTTGCTACACCTTCCCTAGTATGAATACTTAGGATAACAGAATGAGTACTTCAGTAGGAATGAATACTATGTATGACAGGATGAATACTTGTTACGGAATTAATGAATACATTGTTACACTTGCCCTAGTTGTATGAAGTACTTGTTACAGTAGGAATAAATACTATGTGTGACAGGTTCAATACTTGTTAAATTAGAAATGAATACTTGCTACACCTGCCCTAGTTGTATGAAGTACTTGTTACAGTAGGAATAATTAGTAGTACCCGTATATTGAATACTTTCTGTTGGTGGATGAATACTTTGTCGTTGTGGATGAATACTATCTGATTGTGGATAATTACTTTCTGGTTGTGTATGAATACACCTTCCATATTTGTATTGTTGGTGGATGAATACTTTCTGTTTTACAGATTAATACTCTGTGCTTTTGCTGTCAATACTAATGTATGTAGGTTGTCTGAAACTATTTTTTATTCATTTTGTTTGTTCCTTTTTATTTTTTTTGTAGGCTTGGTTTTTTGAACATATCAAGATTCCCAACAACAGAATGTATACTGGGCACATTCCAAGATTTCTAGACCACAAGTTGAATGTTTGTTGGAGGAGATCTTCATTAACCAAAGTCCTTGAGAATGTTCTTGTTGGTGACATTAATACGGCTGATCTCAAATGGCAAGCTGCTGAGGAATTCAATAAACACAAGGGTTTTGTTGCAAACGCCTACTTCTCTTCTATGTCAAACGTTGCACCACTGCGTAAACCACAAAACTTGAATCTTTTGAAGTTGATGACCGAAATGGCACCTGTTTACTGCCTTTTCAACTTCAATGTTTCCACTGAACTGATTCAAAGGGCATCAAAGCATAGGTTTCAAGATCTGAAGTACTTGGAAGATGCAAGTGGTGTCCCAGTTTTGTCACCAGCATCTGAACAGAAATTTATTGCACAAGTTTCTCATTCGGAAAGACAGTATCACATAACCAAGCGGTTATTTCGATCACGTAAGATTTAATCAATTTAATTTAAAGTTTTTTATTTTGTATTTAATTTTATGTTAATGGGTGAATACTTTTCTGTTAATGGGTCAATACTTGTGTATTGGTTGGATGAATACTTGTGTATTAGCTGATTTGTATCAACATCTGACTTTAATTTTTTTATTTTTTTTTATTTTCGGTGGACAGCTGTTAAAATTGTTGAAGGAACAGAGAAGGGAACTTCTGGTAATGATAACAAGAAGAAATCAAAGTGTAAGATTAATAAATTTTTGTACATTTGAATATTTAGATTCAAATTTAAGTACACTCGATAGTTTGGGTGTACATATTTTTAAATTAATTTTTAACCATTGATATTTCCGCAGCAGGTGATTCTAAGAAAGTAGCAGTCAAGTTACCTTCTGGAAAATATAAGGTACCTTCCGAAGCTGGTGTTTCTCGAGCTGCTAATTTACTTTCTGATGGTAAGATTTGTTCATCTTTAATAGTGAATACTTTTAACGGAATGGTTGAATACAAATGTCATTTTTGGATAGTACAATTGGCCATTATAGAATTATCTGGGATGAATACTTTGAACAATGGGTGAATACTTTTTCATCTGGGATAAAAACTTTTTTACATAAGTTTTATGTAGTTAGTATGACAGGATGAATACTTTTTACATTAGGTGTGTATACTTAGTTTGACATGATGAATACTTCTTTACATATGGTGTATGTACTTAGTATGATAGGATGAATACTTTTTATATTGGGGTTCTATACTTAGTATGACAGGATGAATACTTTTTTTTTTGTAGCTGAACGTAAGCAGGGTGTTGTTAAGACTAGGAGCTCTGAGAAGCTGTCTTCTGAAATCAAAGAGACTCCTTCTAGTCCTCTCAATAAGAGAGTATTATTTGGAGATTCCTTAACACCAACACCACCATTTGGTAGAGTTGCCCCTTTAAAGAAATCAAAGAATGATGGAGAGAAAGAAAGAGAGGTTGTAGAAAAACAAAAACCACAAGAAAAGGACCAAGCAAAACAAGTGATTGAGTTGGTAGGAAATGAAGGAACACAACCTCAATCTGGAGAAGAAGATACTCATGGATTTACTACACAGGAAGATGAATCACAAGATCCGGTTATTGATAAAATTATAGAAGATGTCCTGGCGAAGCATAGTGGAGCAGAATCACAAGGAGGGCAACAAGTTGATGAGAAACAAGCAAGAGAGAAAGCAGGTATGAATAGTTAGTTTGCTATTTTTGTTTTATTATTTATGTTTGTTGATCTGATTATGTATTTTATTCAATGTTCTAGTATGTATTATTTTTATCTTTTGATCTTTTTGTTTATTGATCTGTTTTATATTTTTTTTTATCGATACTTGAATGTCTAGTATGTATTATTGTTATTCCTTTTTTTTATTAATGTAATTTAAATATTTGATATGAGTTTGAGATTATGATCTAAATTTATAAGAATTAATCTAACAAGTGTATATGTGTATACTTGCTATATTTGTGTACTTCTACTAGTAGTTGTGAATAGTTAGTAAGATTGCTTCATGTGATGAATATTTGGATATTAGTCGATGAATACTGTCTAATTTGGGATGAATACTTCTTTTCACAAGGTGTATATACTTAGTATGACATGATGAATACTTAGTGTGTCAGGATGAATACCTCCTACCAGGTCAGTTTGTACTAATACTTGTTACAATTGTCATGTATGCTACTATGAGTAACAAGTGAATACTTAGTAAGGTTGCTTTTGTAAATACTTTGATGATAAATGGATGAATACTTTATGTTAATTGGTTGATGAATACATATGTTTCATACTTGAATCATACATCGAAGTTCAGGTGAATACTTCTTTGTTCTGTAGTTCATACTTTTATTATTCAGTTTCATATTTTGAATGTAACAATATGCATATGTAATTTGAGTATTTTGTTTTTGTTTTTGCGCAGTATCTGGAAAAAAGGAAGTTGAAGCTGAGGATAAGAAACAAGCAAGAGAGGAAAAAGATATGAATACTTCATTGGTGTGCAGTTCATACTTTTATTATTCAGTTTCATATTTTGAAGGTCTAGGTGAATACTTTCAAGGTCTAGGTGAATACGTCATTGGTCTGCAGTTTATACTTTTATTATTCAGTTTCATATTTTGAAGGTCTAGGTGAATACTTCATTGGTCTTCAGTTCATACTTTTATTATTGAGTTTTATATTTTTAATGTAACTGTGTGCAATGTGATTTGATTATTATTTTTTTGTTTTTCTGCAGTATCTGGAGAAAAGAAAATTGAAGCGGAGAATGAGCCAATATGTAATCTTGCTGACATGGATGGTCCATCTTTTAGCATCGGTTTGACACCGGAATTGAAAGATCTCACAGATGACAAAACCAAAGAGCAAGAGAAACTGGTGGACCAAAAAAAGCCCGTTAAAATCCCGTTATAAGGTTGTATATGGAGTATCTGGCAGGAAAAGAGGTCGAAAACAAATTTCTGGAACTGAAACCAAAGTTATTGAAATTAGCTCCCAAGAGCAAGAGCAACAGCAAAAGAAAGGCAAACCCAAGAAGAACGCACCAATTAGAAGGAAAAAGAGGGTAGCAATTCGACGAAAACTGCCTAAAAGAGGCAATGATGACATGAAGTCAGGTTTTGTCGGAGTGCCTTTTGTCCATGATGCTGCCAAAGTTCACATCCCATTCCCTATTTGGATTCAGTGCATTACTGTCAAGTACAAAGAGGACTTTAATGAATTTGATGATATTCCTTTCAAGTTAAATGATCCAGAGTGGAACTTTTTTGCCAACAGCATTTTTGTAGACCCAACCTTTGTTAGCTGTACCGGCAAAGTCCCCTTGCCGGACAAGAGTTGGTACTATTCGAATAGGGATTTGGTTAGCGATGAAGTCAGCAATGTGTTAGATTCTTGGGTCAAGAAGTATTTCCAAAATCAAATTCATGAAAACGAGTACCCGTTTAAGAACACACAGTATAGCCTATTCATGAATGTAGATCAATTCCACGACCTGCTATTTCCCGAAAACTTCGTTGGCAGTGAGGTATGAAATTCTTTATTTTAGTAAACTTTTTCGAGTTAATGCATGTTTGATAACTTGTTCTGGGATAGTTCTATGTTGGTGTGTCAATATGTTGGTGTTAAAGGGTCAATACTTGTGTGGAGTTGGATGAATACTTATGCATGAATGCTTGATAAATACTTTGGGTTTAATGGATGAATACTTCGTACATTAGGTGTCCATACTAATCTTGACAGAAGAATTAATGGGATAATACTTGGGTATTAAGTTGATGCATGTATGACTACTGGTTTCCGAATAGTTATATATTAATTAGTGAATACTTTGGTGTCAATGGGTTAATACTTTTGTGGTAGTTGGATGAATACTTTTTGCATTTCTAGCTTGATGAATACTTTGTATATTAGGTCTCCATACTAATCATGACAAATGTATTTGTTTAGGCGGTTGATATTGCACTGCTAATAATGCAAAGGGAGACTGCTGTGGAAGAAGAATGGTTTTATATACTGAATGACGTTCTTGTAAGTATCTAAAACTATTAAAAGTATTTTTTCAATTTGATGCATGTATGATTACTGGTTTTTGGGATAGTTCTATATTGGTGGGTGAATACTTTGGTGTTAAAGTGTTAATACTTGTGTTTATTTGGATGAATACTTGTGCATTACTTGCTTATGACTACTTTGGGTTTAATGGATGAATACTTTGTACATTAGGTGTACATTAGGTGTACATTAGGTGAATACTTTTGTGTTAATGTGTTAATACTTGTGTAGTCGTTGGATGAATACTTTTGCATTACTAATCATGACAGATGAATTATTAGTTTGCTTTTTTTTAATTATTGTAATATTGTAGGAAATGGCACCATTCAATTCAATGAATTGGTGTTCCGCCGTCAAAGGGAGTTATTCTCACCTCAGTTTGAGAAATTCAGATGGTTTTTTGTACCATTAGTTGGTCGAAACCACTGGATATTAGCAGCGTTTGATTTGAAAAATAAAAAAATTCAGATGTATAACTCCCTTAGCCCTTCATCCAACCAGTACTACCTTGAGCCTCATGTCAATTATCTCCACTGGGTGAAGTACTTTCTTTCATGGAGGCTTGGTAAGTATATGTTACTTTATAATTTCATTTTTTAATTAATTGTATTATGTATGAAAACCTTACTTTATAAAATTTCTTGTGTTTATGCAAAATACAGGACAAGAGTCCTGGATGGATGTTCCACTATCTTGGATGGCAACACCTCAGCAATCTTCACTTGATTGTTCGATTTTTGTCTTGCGCTGTGTAGATTGTCTGACGCGGAATGTCCCGTTGGATTTTACTCAGGTTAATATTATATCAAATTTTTAATCCGTTGGATGGATACTATGTTTGACAGGTGATGTCTCACTATTAGATCTATTATTTCGACCTGTTTCCAAATCAGAAATGATGTTTTGAATCACTAAATTGCACTGTTTATATTGAAATATCAATAGAATATGGTACTGCTGCAGTTTGGTTATGACTTTGCAGGAAATGGGCGAAAACAAGCAAAAGAGCAGAATTCTGACATCCTCCATGCGGGCCGCTGTCCCACCTGACGCGGGTCGCATCACAGCCCTGCGCGACCTCAGACGCGACCCTCACAGCGCGCACCAGACTCAACCCGACGCGGGTCGCATCAGAAGCCATGCGGGTCGCGTCGAATTAACTGCGCCAGGCCCAATTGAAGCCCAGTAAGATGTCTATATATAGAGCTGGGCCTACGCGATTTAGACCATCCAGAATTCATTTTTTAACAGACAGAGAGGGAGATCGGTGATTTGAACCAGTGGCTTGGCGCGCAAGGAGCAGAGGAGAGCTGGAGCAAGGGTGAATTTGGCCAAGATCTCGATTGAAGCTCGATCCTCTTCAATTCTCTTCTCCTCCATCATGATTTGCTCTATCTCAATCTCTTTTCTTTTCTCTTTGATCATGTTTGAGTAGATTTTCAGTTTTGAGGGATTTAGATGTAATCCAAAGCTTTGTTTGATAATGAATGTTGATTGAATCTGAATTGTTATTAGTATTTCTTGATTTTTGTATTAATTGAAATTGCTTGACCTAAATTGCTTGATTGATTCTTGATTGTCTACTATTGATTGCTTATGGCATTTCTTTTTGTAATTTGGCCTTGATGTATCTTGTGAATTAGGTTAAGTACTTGAGGTAGGTCTAAGATCCGAGAGGTGAGATCAATAGTAGCCGAAAGGTGAAATTTCCATTAGTCGAAAGAATAGTGGATGCCTTTAGTAAACGGGATCAAGAACTTAGGTTTGAATTGAATCTAGGAAGGTGAAATTGCAATTCCATACCAGGTCTATTAAGCCAATACACGAGAGTTGAGGTTCAGTGACATTAGGTACGGTCAATCGAGCCTTACACGAATTAAACAACCAGAATCAGAAACATTCAGTGTCAGCTCCAGGACCACGCGGGTCGCATGAGAAATCACGCGGGTCGCGTCACAAGGTCGCATGCGAAAGTGTGCGGGTCGAGTGAGAGGTCCAGAGTGGCTTGAGGGCTACGCGGTCGGGGCTGCGGTCGCGTCACAAGGGTCGCATACGAAAGTATGCGGGTCGCGTGACAAGTCCAGAGCAGCAAAGTTGAGGATGAAGTCTGAAACCCTCGAAACGCTTTTATTTTACAGATAGTCTAAAATCAAACGTTTAATTGTTTTCATTTTCTGTTATTACGATTGTTGATTGAAATTAGGAACTTTAAACAAATCCAAACACCCTTTTCAACTTCTAGTACCTAACTAGGTTGAGTTAAAATTTAGAATTTGAGTCGTCCCTGTGGATCGATACCCGATTATACTACTCGATAGGGGTTGTGCACTTGCAATCCTTACTCGTGAAGTGTAAGCGCAGTTTTAAAAGGTACGCCCTCAAGCGTACCGAAACTTGCGTTGCGCTTTCGTGCGAACAACAGGATGAATACTATGTTAGACAGGATGAATACTTGTTTCATTATGGATGAATACTTAGTACGACAGCATGAATACCTCCTACCTTGTCAATGTGTACTAATACCTTTTTTTTTAGTTAGTAAGACTGTTTTATTGGATGAATATTTACATCTTTAATGGATGAATACTTGTTACAGTTGGTATGCATAATAACTAACAAGATTTTAATGTGTTAAATTTTTGTAGGAAATGATAAGTGCTGAGCGTCTTCTCGTTGCGTTTCGTTTCCTCATTGATGATAGAAATGAGTGTAAATTTGAGAGCTCATGATTACTTCTGCTGGTGGTGTGTTAATTTGAGAGGTTCCAATATTCGGTTCCTTATTGGATGAATATTTGTTCAGCTTTTCGGTTATTTATAGGATTGTTGGATGTGATGTGATATATCAAAGAATTAATTCTGTTATTTCGTTTTTTTTTTGGTGAATAGAGAAACATTAATTTGAGAGGTTCCAATATTTGTTCAGCTTTTGGGTTCCTTATAGGATTGTTTCATGTGATGTGATATTAAACAGTTTACTGTATTTTTTTAATTTTCAAGTGATTTTTCATAGTTTCATGTTAAATAGGTTGATATGTTGTATTCATCCTTCTCTTAATAAGTATTCATCATTTGCACCATAATTGGATGAATAAATGTTTCTTCATAAGTATTCATCCATTTTTGCATAAGTATTCATCCATTTTTGCATAAGTATTCATCCATTTGTATCATTTGAGGTTAAATAGTGTCGTAATGTTTCCATATATAATTGTACCTAAAAAATGAGTACCTTCATTTACATTGGTGAATACAACTCTTGTTAAGTGTGAATACCTTTCGTCAAATAGTCCGCCGATAGTTATGCGGTGACGGTTATGCGTTTCCCCCTCTACCTAGTGATGGCGGTTGTGCGGTCCCGCTGTGCCTTCGTGTACTCTTTACACTTAGGTGACTAGGATGAATAGTTGTTTAATGAGAGATGAATACTTGTGTACGAGGTGTGAATACTTGCGTAACGGTCACTCGAAAGTATGTCATCATGGATCTCATTTGAAAGAGAAAATTGTGTAGAAGAATTTCGTGGTTTTAGATTTGAAAAATTCCTCACAGATCGTCGGAAATATTAGTTAGAATGAACGTAAAAAAAAAAAAACCACCTCTAAAAACGTGTAAAAGATGGATGGTAATGTTTCCTTATATAGTTATTTCTCAAGATGAGTACTATTCTGTACATGGATGAATACTTGCTCGTACAAGTGTGAATACTTCTGCGCAATCTAGCCGCCTGTAATGCTATGGAGGCAGTTGTGGTCTCCTTCTATTTCCCAATAATTAACGGTTTACTGTGGTCCCCTACTTATTTTAACGGTTTACTGTGGTCCCCTACTTATTTTCAGTTGAGGAAAAAATGGAGGATGGATGGTGGGGGAAGGTTAGGCTCTCTCTATTTTTAATTAGAAGAGAGACTCGGATTCTCCAAGAAATTATATCGGATATCCCAATGTTACAGAGTCCCCCCACCGAACTGGGAAATGAATCTTATATATATTCATTACTTTACTTCATAATGGAAAAGAGAGATATTGTTTGACCACCGAATAAGGAAATCCTTATTATATTATTTTCAATGTGAATTGTTAAGGCACAATCAAATTTCAGTTTTATCAAAATTTACGCTGATATAGAAAAGTAGTTATTTTTATATACATTTGCAAATAGCCCCTCATAATATTTTTAATTAATTTTTTTTTCATGGACTTAAAATTTGCCCCTACATGATTTCATGTTTTCAAAATTTTAGGATGTTACACATATAGAGAAAATAGTATCGATCACATCTAATGATTTTGTTTTGACATTTATGATTTAAATTTTGAGTTATTAATATTTTAAAAATGGATGTATGATGGAGGCATTTGAACCCTCCTCTATTATATATATATATATATATATAGAGAGAGAGAGAGAGAGAGAGTTGGACTGTCGTACATTGCAATGTATAGACTCCCTTGTGCATTGGATGGTAAATTATTGGATTTAAAGTCGAAATAATCGATCCAAACCGTTTAATGTGATATCTATTGAAATGTGCTTCGAGAACAAATTTACATTTTTCATAATTTTTTTACTATTTGTTTGGATTTTTAAAAATTGCTGTATTTTTATATATGGTCCAGATTATTTTTAAAAACAACTATTTTGTATCCATCTTAATAAATAATAATAAATTTCCAAAATATGTAAAAAAATTTCTCCAGGCACATTTTAATATGGAAAACACGTTGAGTGCTTTAGATTGAATTTTTGGACTTTCAATCCAGTAATTTAGAGTCTAATGTACAAGAGGGTCTATACATTGCAATGTACCATAGGCCAACTATATATATATATATATGAGTTCGACTTAGCTAAGCCATGGAGTAAAACGCTTTGTACTCCACGCCATATTTCTATTTTGAAATTCCAAACTACCGATCCGAACCGCTCAAGTTCTTCTCCATATTGAAATGTGCTTGGAGACCAAATTTTACATTTTTTGGAATTTTTTTACTATTTATTAAGCCACTTTGAAAATCGCTGATCCATTGTGAACAGTAAAAAACAGTAAAAAATTCTGGACCAATGGATCAGCGATTTTCAAAGTGGCTTAATAAATAGTAAAAAAAATTCCAAAAAATGTAAAATTTGGTCTCCAAGCACATTTCAATATGGAGAACAACTTGAGCGGTTCGGATCGGTAGTTTGGATTTTCAAAATGGAAATAATGAGGCGTGGAGCACCAAGTCATTTTACTCCATGGCTTAGCTAAGTCCAGCTCTATATATATATATATATATATATATATATATATATATATATGAGGAGGGATCAAATTACACCTTTTTTGGTGACACACTTTGACACCTACCATTTTTAAAGTCCAAATAGTCGATCCAAATCATTCAACATGATGGATATATTAAAATGTGCTTGGAGATCAAATTTTACATTTTTTTGAAATTTTTTACTATTTATTAAAATGGTTACAAAATCGTTCTTTTCAGACCATTGAAAAACAACGATTTTGTAACCATCTTAATAAATAGTAAAAAATTCAAAAAAATATAAAATTTGATCTCCAAGCACATTTTAATATGGTGATCATGTTGAACGGTTCGGATCGACTGTTTGGATTTTGAAATCGCAAAATTGACCTATCAAAAAAACAGTGTCATGATGTGTCACCAAAAAAGGTGTAATTGAATCCCTCCTCTATATATATATATATAGTAGGGCTATTGTACTTCGCGAAGTAAAACTTCGTTTTACTTCACGCTCATACTCCTATTTCCAAAATCCAAATCGTCGATCCGAACCGTTCAAGTTTTTCTCCATATTGAAATGTGCTTGGAGACCAAATTTTACATTTTTTGGAATTTTTTTACTATTTATTAAGCCACTTTGAAAATCGCTGATCCATTGTGAATAGTAAAAAACAGTAAAAAATTCTGGACCAATGGATCAGCGATTTTCAAAGTGGCTTAATAAATAGTAAAAAAATTCCAAAAAATGTAAAATTTGGTCTCCAAGCACATTTCAATATGGAGAACAACTTGAACGGTCGGATCGACGTTTTGGATTTTGAAAATGGGAATATGAAAGTGAAGTACAATATTGGTTTTACTTCGCGAAGTACAATAGCAAAATTCATATATATATATATATATATATATATATATATATATATATATATAGCCTTTATATTGTATTATTCAGCCCTTTGAATATAGGCAACTTTATACCATAAGCCCAAAATTCAAAATTAAATCAAGAAGAATATTTAGTTCAAAGTTGAGCTCATCTTCTAAGTATGAAGGGGGGTCAATATATGTAACTTTAAAGTAATTGACCTTAAAAAATTGTAAAAATCATTCCATTATTGACCTCTACTGATGCAATTAGTTCTTTGTGTGTAATTATTACATCAATATCATTATTTGCTATCTATTGACCTTCATTCATAACTTTTCTGAGTCTGCCCTGCAATTAGTCTCAAATTGAAAACATAGAATTTTGAAACTTGCGATCGTATTTTAATTATCAATGATTTAATAATATTTTTTTATCTCAATTTCATCATTTGAAACTCTAGAGGTCCCAAGCTATAATTTTTAAGGCATCTATAACCACAATAAAAATTCCCTGTAACCAAAATTAATAATAATTTATCTTTATCAGTGAGAAGTGAGAACAAATTGTATAGAACTTTTTCCTTTAATTTCTCAATTAACATTAACTGTAGTTATACTTCAGATGTTTAAAATGAAAAAAAATAACCGAGTTGGACCACGTATGTCAGTTCCACTAAAGGCAATTTTTCTATCATAAGATTCATTAATTTTCTAGTGACAGCAATTGAAGACATATTTTACAAATGTCTCACATGGTTTGTGCAAAGGAGAACTAAAGCGGAATTTGAAGCCAGACAAGGTCAACAGTTCTCGTGTCGTATGCATAAGGTATTTTTATTTTTAGTTTTTTCTTCATCTATTTTTATTAACTTCATTTAAAAAAATTCACTTCTTCATTTTTTTTAATTGTTCGTAGCTTATTAACAAACTGTTCGAGAGGTCCAATACTATGAAAATGCTTGGGGGGTTTGGCAACTATAACAAGGTCGAGGTAACCTCCACACAAGAGAGAGTTCAAGCTTTCCTGCCTGACGATTATAGCCGGTTTACCAAGGCCAATTTCAAATAGACGGTAGTCATTAGGGATGATAACATGGTGGATGCACATGCTAGAAGTCTCAATTAGAAAGAATGTTGTGTTCTCATGTTCTGTCTGTGTGCCGTCTCCGAGGCATTGACCCTGGCAGCTTTGTATGTCACTACTACCACATCCAGACTACTGATCAACACATGAAGAGATGAATGACATGTGTCTGAAAATCAGTCAAAATAGCCTGAACACAAGGGCACTATCCTTGTTCCAGAAACAGACTACACAACATGATTCCGGAATGGATAGACGTACTTAATAATAGAAAAGACAGAACAGAGCTGCTTGTAATGCAGGAGGTAGTTAATTTTTTTTCTATTCAATTGCAACTTTTAAAAAAATATTGAAACAATCAAATTTAACAGTCATTATGTGTTTATAAATTTGCAGGTTGAGAGGCAATCAATGGATTGGATGTTTATCTAGGAGCTAAATCAATGTTTTAATTGTATTCGTAACAACATTGTTTATTTTAGGTTTATTAGACGTATTTTTATTGTACTCGTGAGAATATTAGCATTACATTGTTCTATTGTTTGCTTCATTACATTAATTTTTAGATTATTATGGCTCCTTTATATTTATTTTTATCTTCTTTATATTTGATCCGACAAACGAAAAATATTTTCAGATTAAATGATATTTAAAATAAAAACCAAAAAAATAAAATAATTTTAAAAATAAAAACCAAAACAAATAAAACAATTTTAAAAACAAAAACCAAAATAAATAAAAAACCTTTCTGATAAAAAAAAGGGGGGCCGCAGTGGCGTTTTGCGGCCCGCAGTATTTTAGGGCTGCAGGTCACCGGTACGGCCTGGGTAGATTTGAAGAAACCCGAATTTTGGAGTGTTTTGGTTTATTTTTTTTGGACAACTGTTTTTTATGATTTAATTATCAATGAAGCATTCATATATATAAACCGAATTATTTCTTTTTTTTCTTCATATATAATCCGAATTATAATCAATTCATGTGCCTGCAGATGATTCTCTTGATCAACAATAAACAAATCGCACATTAAGCACTCCAAAAGATTCTCATCTTTTTGTGGCTGAGAACTTTCTGGCAAGCATATGTATATACGTACAATAATGAAGATTGGTGCCAAGTTAAAAAGAACGGTCTAGATCAACTAATTGTAAAAGATTTCCTTTTCAGGTAATGAAGAGAGTTTCTTAATTCTGTACCGGGCAGTGTGTATAGCATGTGATCACTGCCACTAAAATGATTTCGTTAGATTAGAACTCTGTACCGGGCAGTGTGCAGAACATATATAGCATGTTACTGTACAGGACCACAACCGCCAAACAATGCCACATGAGCCCGGATTTGGTGAAGAGTAGTGTTTTGAAATTATCCGGGCAGGTCAAACCCGGTCCGGTCCGCCCGTGACCCGTACCCGTCCGGTCCGGACTGTGTCCGGGTTTGACACGGGTTTACGGCTAACCCGGGTAAGGGTTGAAAAGGGTCGGATCCGGTTTTTTGTCATTAAACCCGTGATAATCCGGTCCGTTTCAAATTCGGACCGCCCGGTCCGGTCCGTGTACCCGCCTAATCCGGACTCGTACCCTTGACTCGTGATACCAATACCCTAAACCCATGCTACCCTTTTTTATTTATATTTTATTGTTTTAAATTTAAAGTAATTGATTTAAGATATTTTAAAGTAATTGATTTAAGCAACATTGTTTTAAAATAATTCGTAATTTTGATTTATATTTTATTATTAACAAAAATTATTGAGTTCAAATAGGCAATCATGTCAAATGAATTTTGATTTATATTTTATTGGTTTAAAAATAAAAAAAACAGAAACAGAAAAAGAAAAAAAAAAACAACAAAAAAAACAACAAAAAAAAAAAACGGTCCGGACCGGACCGGACCCATGCTACCTAAACTGTCCAACCCCCGGACCCAGACCTGCAACCCGCCTACCCGTGCTACCCAGGGGGTTGAGTCATGCCGGGTAGGGTTTTTGAAAAAAAAAATCCATGCTACCCTACCCGTGTCGCCCGTGACTCGTGTTACCCGTGCCCGTGCTCGTGCCCGTGCCCGCCCGTTGCCCCTTCACGGGTTTTACCCGGCCCGGACCGTCCGGCCCGTTTGCATAACACTATGTCATACTAGTGTTTTGAAGTACCCGAGCGGGTCAAACCCGGTCCGGTCCGAACCGTGCCCAGGTTTGACACGAGTCCACGGGTAACCCGGGTATGGGTTGAAAAGGGCCGGACCCTGTTTTTTGCCATTAAACTCGTGATAACCCGGACCGCCCGGTCCGGTCCGTGTACCCGCCTAACCCGTACCCGTACCCTTGACCCGTGATACCCGTACCCTAAACCCGTGCTACCCGTACCCTAAACCCGTGCTACCCTTTTATTTATATTTTATTGTTTTAAATTTAAAGTAATTGATTTAAGATATTTTAAAGTAATTGATTTAAGCAACATTGTTTTAAAATAATTCGTAATTTTGATTTATATTTTATTATAACAAAAATTATTGAATTCAAATATGCAATCATGTCAAATGAATTTTGATTTATATTTTATTAGTTTAAAAAGAAAAAAACAGAAACAGCAAACGAAAAAAAAAACAGCAAAAAAAAACAGCAAAAAATAAAAAATAAAAAAATAAACTGGTCCGGACCGGACCGGACCCTGCTACCCGGACCGTCCAACCCCCGGACCCGGACCGTGCAACCCGCCTACCCGTGCTACTCGGGGGGTTGAGCCGGACCGGGTAGGGTTTTTGGAAAAAAAAACCCGTGGTACCCAAACCGTGTCGCCGGTGACCCGTGTTGTTCGTGCCCGTGCCCGCCCGTTGCCCGCCACGGGTTTTACCTTGCCCGGACCGTCCACCCCGTTTGCATAACACTATTGAAGAGCATGCAAAATCTGTACCGGGCAGTGTGCATAGCATGTGATCACTGCCACTACAATAATTTCTAAAAGAGTTTAAGAAAAAGAACAAACAAAGTGGTCTCAATTTGTTTATTGTGATAGGTGACAATGTGCTAAACTAAATAATTTTTATTATTTTTTCTTTATTTTTTTTTCTGACAAATGAGTATATTATGTTATTTCTGTGGCGAAGTTACATAAATTCAAGCATAGCACCTACCACTCGCAAGATTATTATTATTTTTTTTTAAACATACTTCTGTATTTATATTTTTTTAATAAAAAATAAAAAATATGTTTAATGTTCAAAATAATTGTAAATTATGTTTTATATCATATAATTTTGTCCTACATCCGTCCATGTGTTACACTCCTGTTATTTTGATGATAGGGCTTCAATTTAATCAGTTTGGGTCAATGTCTTCCGCTTTTTCCTGCACTTACAAATTAATTATAGTCCAACGTAAAAAACAAAAAGATCGTAGGTTCGTTTTTTTTGGAGCAAAGTTAAGGTGTGTTGTGCTCACCATGAGGGTTTAATGAGGTAGGATATGAGTGTTGGATACTTATATGTAAAAGATCGGTTTGCCTTAACAAGGCTATCAAAATTGTTTTTGGGCCTTGAGGGATAGGGTTGAGGAGCCGGGTATGGGATGTCATCTCAACAACTAAGAGTTATATTAGATGCAATTAGTGATGATAGCTTACCTGAATAGCTAAGTCTAAGCAGTGATGTCAAAATTCACTTGGATTTGGTGAAATATGAATCTTGGTCCGCTATGTGGTTTTATGATGGGCGTCGTTTTTAAAGCACATAGCGGGAGTAACTTTTATTAAATAAATATTTTTCTAAAAAAATAAACTTTGAATCTAAATATGCATATTTATTTTGTTGTAGATAATAGCAAATACATATGCTTTTACATTGTGATATGCCCTTGAAAAGAAAAAAAAAATCAATGGAACAAACCTTTTAAACTTGTATAGAAACTTACAAATTGTCCTTAAGCAAGAAAGAAGGAATACGTTCTAGAGAAATCCATTCCAGAAAAACTAAAAGATGATGATAAAACAGTTGTTCCTTCTGCTATTTCATAGAGTTATGAGAAACATGTTAAAGATGACCTTGATGTCACTTGTCTCATGCTTACAATAATGAATTATGAGCATCAGAAGTAGCTTGAGAAATTGAGTGCTTATGACATAATTGTGTAGCTCCATGTATTGTTTTAAGTTCAAGCTCGCACAAAGAAATTTGAGACATCAAAGGCATTATATCAATGGAAACTACCAGAAGGGAGCCCAGTCATTCCTCATGTACTCAAGATGATGGGGTATGTTGAGAATCTGGATCGGTTGGGTTGTCCCCTTGATAGGAGTAAATTATATAGACTTTTACATAGGGTTTTGCCTCTAGTATTAGTCCAATTTCCTAGATTTTAAAATAGTTTAGTTAGGTTGACACCAGGAATCACCAGTTACTGTCATGTTTTACTTGTCAATGTAGGAAATATAACAAAACAACACAAAAGAGCAACATTACGAGCCGTGACCATGTTAACACAGACCATAATCCATTTAAGGAAGAAGAAGGCAGAAAAAATACAGTAGACAACCCACTTCATGGGCTGAG
This sequence comes from Carex kokanica, assembly GCA_025461125.1. Taxonomy (NCBI): domain Eukaryota; kingdom Viridiplantae; phylum Streptophyta; class Magnoliopsida; order Poales; family Cyperaceae; genus Carex; species Carex kokanica. Next base: position 606,766 of record JAJGRX010001086.1, read on the forward strand.
AGAGAGACATCTTTCAAACTGTAATCTTCTCCAGACTTAGAAGATTTCCAATCCAGGTGAATCACGACCGTAGAAGACTTATCATGACCGAGAACGAAGATCTTCACAACCGTAAGAATCCTCTCTCGATTGTAGCCATACAAGGAAACTTAATGGCTAAGGATCTTTATGGTCGTAGGGAAAGTTTCACTAGCCTTAAAGGATCCTGCAAGATGTCAGCTGCCTTTGCACAACCGCCAACCCTTTCACGACCATGAAGATTTCTTCATGGGCCGTGACAATGCGAAAACTTCCAGACTTGTTGATTTCTTGCCAAAACTGGTTGATTCCTAGTAGAATCGAGGATTTTCTTCCCAATATCAGTTCAGTTTATCCAAGGGGGCTATAAATATGCCAAGATACTAAATGAAAAGGCACCAATTATTCGACTACTATATTTCCACCTTTTCCTTCCACTTTTTACTTCAAGTTCAAGATCCAGATGGGACAGTCCAAAAAGCCTAAGACGAAGACGGTGGAGAAGACGAAGGAAGTTTAGAGATTGGTGTAACCCTTTCCTTGCTCTTTCTTTTAGTTGAATTTAATAGGTATTTCCTGACCTCATCCATGGTTGTTTATGCACCCATGAGAGGCTAATTCTCTCTGGGGTCCATGGTTGTAGTACTTGATTTTTGTGTCCAATATATTGCTTATTGAGTCTTTTTACTCTATGAGATTTGTTTCTGTGGGCTATGTTTGATTGCTAGTGATTTATTTTGATTTATTGTATATTACGTGACAAATATGTACTTGTGTGGATATGAGGGTGATATCACAATTCCGCATATAGTTTAGGTGTGAGGTTATAGGGGTAGTTCGTGGGTAGTTCGTGGGTGACAACACACTAATCAACCAAACACTTGGATCCATGTTAAGAACCAAAGTAACACATGACCTAAGGATACAATCCCGAAGCACACTAGAAACAAAACCATTGAAACTAGGCTTAATATAGACCAAACAAACGTCTAGAATCTTGGTGGGGTTCTAGATGAAAGTTGAGGAACTGCCTTTCATGTACCTAGCCGTGATGTGGCAGAAATCAACTTAGACCTAGACCTTTGGAACTTCACGACCTAAATACAATCCAGTCCTAAGAACTTAATCGTGACGCTTGGTAGGTTTAGGTATAGTGACACAACACTCTAGATCTATCTACGTAACAGTGACGCTTAGAAGTGGAATCTGACACCAACAATTGAATTGTATCCCTCTCATATTACTTAAATTGTAGAAGAACAACTGAGTAACAAACAAGACCCAAATGATAGGAAGAAGCCGGAATCCCGTAGACTTCCATCATCTGTTACATTACTTATTTACTACTTTGTTTATTTACTTTTCCAAACAACAACAAACCCTACAAAACCCCGTATCTATCTTTACTTAGTTTCTTACTATAAATCAATACTTTTGTTGTCTCTGTGGTTCGACTCCCCAAATACTATACCAATCGGTTGTGCAATTGCATACAACCTTTTAGTTGAGTATTAGGGATACTATAAATTTTTAAAACGAAAAAGTGTATCGAAAGTCTATACCCTAAATACACAACATCCCTCAATCAAGAATTGGCTACTAATTAACATTATTCTCCAATCCTTGCCTTCGAGTTATGATGGACCAAAATGGTACTACAACTTTTAAAGATTTATAAACCCTAATTTCTATTTACGTTCAGATCACAAGCGCATAATCCTACCGTATAGTATAATTGGGTGTCGATTCACAGGGAAAGTGTATTAGATTTTAAACAATTTTTACTAGTCTATGTTATCGGGTTTTTATAAGTTTGATGCAGTGGCGCTACTTGAGTTAAGGTTAGAATTAAACAGTAAATAGAGGGCCTCTAGGATTTAGGTTCTCTCCTTCTTAATTATGCAAAGTATAAATTTTGACGTCTCTCTACGTCGCGTGCGGCACTGTTACTGTCACGTGCGGCCTAGATTGTCCCATAGCTACCCCACATGCGGCACTGTCGCTACCCGCAGGGCTTGTTGGGTTCTTGCTTATGTGATTTGAAAGGTTTTCCAATCTTGTGATCGGCTTTTGGGTTATCAAGTCTAAAGTATTTTAGGTACGCAATTATATTATTTCCCTATACTACCCGGCAATAAAATATTCCAAAGACCCTACTTAATCTAAGTGCTTCCTAATATAATCTAAATGTACAATTTACGTTATCATGCTAAGGGAGCGCACTAGGTTCTAACCATAGTCTTTGAACCACTGCCAAGCCTCGTTAGCCGAAGTGTTTGAAATACTTATATGCATTATCCTTCTCACAGAAGAATGCAACAACTTTACACCTATTGATATGTGGATGGTTATTGGCATATAGTAGACAAAACTATGCATGCAAGGACTTAATAAAAAGGATTAAAAATAATAAAGGAGACTCAATCAACATAAACAAAACATAAACATATACTAAAACATAATTAAGAATTCAAGTACAACCCTCACCCTAGAGATGAGAAGTTTAGCTTCTCATGGCCATGGCAAAATAAAAGGAATAAAATAAAGAAAACATAAATTACAACCCAATTGAAAATGGATCGATGAACCTCTGTCTCCTTAGATGACGCCTTCTTCTCCTGCTTGGCTTCCAAAGGCTACCCTTCTATCTCTAAGTACTCTCTAACCTAACCTAGCAATGAGAATTCTTAATCTCGATATAGATATAACACAATTAAATATGCATACTAAGTCCTATTACAAGAGGGGTATTTATAGCCTTCCTAAATGAGAGGTGAAGTAGTGGAAGTAGTGGAGGTGGTGTTTGGATAGATGAAAATAGCTATGATGGGTTGGCTCTGAAATAATCGCGTCCTTCTAGAAGGATTATGCCAAAAATAGCACCAACGGTGGATGATCTAATCCAAAGAAAACAGTCCACAGATTGAGTTCATAGATCATGCGGCCAAGGGTTATGCCGCATGTGGCATAGAGGAGGCCGCATGGCTTCCTCACTTAGCGGATTTTTTGTATTTTTTGACATTTCGCATGTTGTGCACTTCGTGTGAGGTGTTGCATGCTCCATGGATGTCCTGTTTGACGCTATCTTCGGATATCGCCTAATATGACACTTTTGCTTTGTTTTTGGCTTAAATACGCAACTTTCTCAAAAACCTACCAAAAAGACCTGAAAACACGTTTGCGGTAAATAATTCAGGAAAATTGTTACTTTGCATTCGCTTTTTGCCATTTTTCAGAAGAAAATATAGTGATTTTCGTTATATATTTTGGCTTCATCAAGAGCCAACGTTCCTATAAGGTACCAAGAGTGGCCCGAAGAACCAGATTAAATAAAAAAAAAAATTGGCACGACATCAGGGTAAATAATAAATAATAAGAAACTAATTTAACAAGCTTTAATTTGATATTAATTTTTTCCTTCATTGTATATTCTTTTGGATTTCTTGTATGCCAAACTATAGCAGCTAGAAATGAGAGGGAATGGGATATGAATTGTGGTCTCCATTTAAGCAAACTATTCTATATATTTACAAATTTCAAACTGTTGTGCTTTATTTGTAGATCGCCTGGCATATACCTGACAACAAACAGGAGCAGGAGGTCACTATACACATGGGAACTCTTTTTAGGAAGTTCATAGTTTGGCTGAATGATAAATACTGAAAGGAGGGTAAGACGCCCTTTAAGGATTATAGTAATATTACACGTACATATTGGGATGCCTTTGTCGAGTATCGCCAAACGGAGGAATTCCGGTTATTTTTATTTATTAAGGCCAACTACCTTATTTCTTTTAGCTTATTCAGAATTCCAATTATTTTCTTAAGGCCAACTACCCCTGTACTCGTACCAAATGGCGAGGCGGATACTCTCCGCTATGTTCGTTCTAGTTTTACCACATGGCCTAATTAAGGATATGGTATCTTTAGATGAGGTAAAAAATATTTAATTACAAATTCATTTACGTTATAATTTCTTAACGGGTAGAGTTAATAGTTGATTTTTCATTTCCTAATTGCAAGAACCACCCAATGATTTACTAGTTCTTACATCTTGGAAATCAGTTCACAATGATGTGTTTGCACCAAAGCAATACAAGAAGTTTGATGGTACCAATTTTGACAAACTGGATCCAGTTTTCACTGTAACAATTATATAGATCTTCATGCTGTGAATTAATATTTGTAATAATGCAAAAACGTATGACTTTTAATTCAGATTTACTAATAATGACATTTCTATCATTATTTGTAGGCATGCACACCAACGGTATAAGGATGAATATCCTAATGAGCTTGTTGCTTTTATGGATCCTGAAAAAACATGTTACAATTTTTTGGCGGATGACGATCAAAGAGAGTTTGCCATAGCATACATAAGGGGTGCATTAGAAGAAAACCGGAAACAAGAGAATTATATTCATACAATATCATCAGATGTTAGTTCTATATATATATTTATATATAGCGAGAGAGAGAAAGTGTGGCTAAGATCAAAACATTTGTTCCTGGACTATGGAGATACCAATGTTTAAACCGTCCAATCTGATTTTAGATTGGTGCATATCTTATTGATCTGATCTGAAAATTGTCGCTGGACCCAATTTGAAATATCGTCTATCCAATAAGTAACAAGACCCGTCCATTGGAGTAAACCACCCCAAACACCGACCCCTCTCTCTCTCACACATGATCTACCTTCTCTCAGCCTCCCATAAACCTAAATCACACCAGGCGATTTCTCCTCGGCTCCTCTCCTCTCTCGGCGCCAACTTCTTCAGCGACAACCGCTGCACTACCACTTGCCCCCTCTATTCACAATTTAAGTCGACTGGTAAAAACTCTTCTCCCTTCTCTGCACGGATCTGGCCTCTCCCTTTTCGTCTTGATCCGTCCACGTCAGCTCGGGCCTTCTCTTCACAGGTGCCCTCGATCCTCCCAATCTTACTTCAAAATAGGTAAATATTCAAGAAACTTGTTTATGTTTTGTTTAATGTTGCAAGAATTTTTTATTTAATTTTTGAAATAATCTTCAAGGGTTGATGCGAAATAGTGGCTTGGTTGAAAGAATTTATGTTTAGAAATGCATGAAACCCTAGAAACTCAGGATCTGTTGTGCGACATTGTTTGAGACCTTTGATTTTCTTTTTTGTGAATTTAGTTGTTTTAATTGGAATTTTAACCAATATTGCCTGAGACATTTGAAATTTATTTGGAATAAGCTAAATAATTGTTGAAAATTGCTTCATTTAGGGATTCTTTATTATAAAGTTTAGTTTAGCTAACTTATTTTGAAATTCAGTCTGGTTTATCGTATAATCCACAAGGTTACCCTCAATTGACTTAAGCTGGTACAAGTAATGCACCATTCATTTTCCTTACATGTAATGCACAGTGCAAATTTTGTTTGTACCAGCATTGGTACTGTTGGTACAGAACCTGACAAAATGGATTAATGCATTCCTTAATTGTGAAAGCCATGAAATAATTTCTGTATTGAGGTTTAATTTGAGGGCTTAGGAGCTACCTATTTTATCTTGAATGATCACCCTAATGAATAAGTTTGGATTAATTACATATCACAGATTTTGGTTAAACTTTATAACTGATATTATGTATATTTTTTATGCAGGCATTTAATATATCCTAATTGGAGATATATGATTAAGACAATTTGCAGAATTAATGGATCAGAAAGATGGAGAAAGGAAACCTATTTGATATGATCCCAATCAACCTCGCTAGCTGTTGAAACTTGTAAAATTCACTACTAAATAGATGTTATGTAGCTTCACTTTAATATTAGGTAGTTTTTGTTTAGTTTATTTAAAAAAAAAATGTAAATGTTATTTCTTTCTAAGGTCATAAATGATTCAGATGCTACAATTTCCTCATGACTGATTTAGGTAGATGAATTTTCTCTTTTGTTGTTTGAAGTGTAATTATTGTAAGTTGTTCAGTGTGATAATTGGTATATTTTTATGGGTTGTACATTACTAATATTTCTCTTCTCAACAATGGATGTTATTGCCTACTTGAGGCTTCAGCAAGTCACTTGTATCCATTTTTTTGTGAAGTAAAAATACAGTAAAACAATTAAAAGCATATGAAAAAAAGCATCCTATCCTCAACAATGGATAATGGTTTCAATTAGTGAAACATAGGCAATTACTTGGCTCTAAGAAAGCATTGCTTACATAACATACATTAATACACACTTCACTATAAAAAAATTCAAGCCTAATCAGTACAACAAAAAAGAAATTTAAACAACAACATCCAGTGCCGGTACTAACTTGTAGCAATCAGCACTTGTGTGAAGTTATCCATCAGCACCTATTTGTAGCAGTCCAGTAGTGAACCAAACTTTATGAGAAGAAGGATTACTTCGTATCTGTATACAAGAAGAATGAAGAAAAAATCAAACAAGAGAGAGTAATAAGAGAGGGTACAACTTTAACAAATAATTGTAACTCACTGACAGTATTGCCCTCATGTTCAGTCACTCATTAACAGTATACAAATAACAGCGAAAATAACAGAACATGAATAGAAAATTTGAAATTAATAAACAACAGGTTAACACATAACAGACTCCAAGTTTCTTTACTCCAAATTTATAACTAACACTCATTTACCATCAAGGTGACACACTTCGATTTGATCAATATTATTAAACATGGTTTGGAAAATCGGCCGAGTCAGAACGGTATCGGTCATGTCCGAGCCGATATTCACCTAATTTTCTTCCTTGGCTGATTTTTGCACGAAAATTCATCGCCAAGCTAGATTCTATCAAATTAGGTTGAGCGGATCCAAATTTACAATCCATCTCTTGCATTGAGAACAAAATTATGCAGTTTTGGTTGTTCAATTGACTCAATTTTGTATTTTTGAATGGACAGTCGAAAGAATTTGGGGCAATTGTCACAACCTCCATCTAATTTGGGGATAGCCGTTGGCTATTCTGAATCAGCAATCGGAAGTAAGCAAATTGAAGGGATGAAGGGCAAAACGATCAGTAAACCGGTCAGAGCAATTAAAGAGAAGGGTGACACTGCAGATGGGTCCAGCGGCACAGAACGGGCTCTCAACAGCCCAATGAAATCACCCTGCCAGTAGACCCCGCAAAACAGAAATAAGATAGCAAGACAGCTGTCAACCGCTGAAGTTAGTTAGGCGGTTATTAGAATAACGGGTCGGATCTTATGCTCTGACAATGATCAGCAAGATCCGAGAACCTGATTGTATACTTTCTTTCTTTATTTGCATCGCCTATATAAGGCAAACCATTGTATGGATTCGTTTTTATCAATGAAATAAGCAATTTGGTTTTCAATTCTTTTTCTCTTGATCAAGGCTATAGTTAGCTGAGATCGATTCTATCCTTTTCTTTCTCAAAGTTACATCTCTTAAACCTCAATTGAGGTTGAATCTCATTGTCAGGGATCAGGACCTGACAAATTGGTATCAGAGCATCGATCTACACTGGGTGAAGCTGTTGCGTTCAAATGGCGGTAAGAACCAGGAGTAACACGACAACGGAAGACGAACCAGATATGAGTGCGATGGTGGAGAAGATCTCACAGCTGGAGTCCAAATCCGAGTTGTCGCAGAGAGAACTGAGCAAGTCTCAGAAGGAGCTGACTGGTAGAGTGGGTCGAATCGAAGAAAAACTGGAAGCAAATGATGTCAAACTGGGAAAAGTCATGAAGATGCTCGAATCTCTACTAGTTACTAATCACCTGGAGAGGGGTGAAAATAGCACTGCAGCCACAGCAGGCCCAGACAATCCAACAAGAACAAATCTTGATACGGATCAGAACGATCAGGATGATGAGGAGGTGCCCAGACATGGTAAACAAGGTGAATTTGCAAATCAAAATCAGAAATTTTTCCTTCCTCGCATGGATTTTCCTTCTTTTAAGGGGGATAAACCTGTAGAATGCGTAGAAGATTGTGAGCAATACTTTGAGTTGTACCAGGTGCCAGATGAGTATAAAACACGTTTGGCCACCATGAATTTTGTTGATGACGCCAAAGACTGGTATAGATCACTGAAAATAGCCAAGAAAACACCTCCCTGGCCAACTCTGGTAGAGGAAGTGTTGGGATTCTTTTATGACAGTTCGGGTAATCCGATTGAGCAGTTTAAAAGGGTACAACAGAATGGAGGGGTAGAGGATTATGCCAAGGAATTTTTGAGGGCTAAATCCAGATTGATTTGTAAAACAAAGATATCAAATGAAGAATTTTTCTTAGGGTCATTTGTAAGTGGGTTAAAAGATGAGATAAAAAATAACCTTGACCTTTTTGAGCCATCCACCTTGAAGATAGCAATAAAGCTTGCAAAGAAGATAGAGGTAACAAAAGAAGGCAGTAACAAGAGAGTTCACTATAATTCTAGACCTGTAGTTCCCCAGGTTCAGAAAAACAGTGACATTGCTGTCAGAAAATGGGAGGGTAACCCGAGTCGGGTTCAGCCTCAGAAAGCAAATAACATAGCCCCATTAACCAATGAGCAAAAGAAGAAGCTGGGTCTATGTTTCAGGTGTAGTGAGAAATGGCATTTGGGTCACAAGTGTCACAACAAGACACTACATGCTATTGATGGTGAAGGGAATGAAGTGGAAATAGAAGAAGAGGAGGTGAATCCTAGGGAAATAGTAGAAACATTAATACAAGAAGAGGAGAATGATTATGATGACAGGGAAGAGGAAGAACAAGCTATGATAACTCTATGTGCCCATACCAACCTACAGTCACCGATTGCAAGGACTTTCAAATTCAGAGGCTATATTGGTAATATACCAGTTTGTGCTCTCATTGACAGTGGTAGTACACATTCTTTTATCGATCCTGAACTGACACATACTCTCAAACTAAGAACTACCCAAACTGAACCTATGAGTGTACATATAGCTAATGGCACCCAAATGAACTCCACACAGATCTGCAAAAATCTCAGGTTTTCGTTACAAAAGCAGGAATTTCAAATGGATATGAGGGTGATGAAGGTACCTGGGTATGATATCATTCTAGGAATTGATTGGCTTGCAACTACGGGTGTTATGACAGTAGATTGGAAGATGGGAGTAATGCAGTTTAACTATGAGGGCAAACTTGTAAAATTGCAAATTACTGAAGAGAAAGCTGAGGTGAAATTGTGTGAGAAAAATGTGGATGTGGAGAAAGAAAAGAAGAAGGGAAATCAAGTGATCATAGCACACCTTTTCTGTGTGAATGAACAAAAGAAGAAAGAGAGACAAGAATACCCTTTAGAAGTTAGGAAGGCACTAGATGAATTCAGTGGAGTTTTTGAGGAACCAGCAGCTCTACCTCCCTCTAGAGAAATTGATCACAAAATTCCTTTAAAACCAGATGCTAAACCGGTGTCATTGAGACCATACAGGTTCTCTTATTTCCAGAGGATGGAAATTGAGAAGATCATTGAGGAGTTGTTGAGAAATTCATTCATTCAACCTAGCACAAGCCCATACTCTTCTCCTATTTTACTGGTAAAGAAAAAAGATGGCAGCTGGCGTTTATGTGTGGATTACAGAAAACTGAATGACAGTACAATTAAGAACAAATTTCCTATACCTATTATTGAGGATTTGTTGGATGAACTCAAAGGGGCAAGATATTTCTCTAAATTGGATCTAAGGGCTGGTTACCACCAAATTAAAATGTGTGAAGAAGATAGATTCAAAACAGCATTTCAGACTCATGAGGGGCATTACAAGTTTACTGTGATGCCATTTGGGCTCACTAATGCGCCAGCAACCTTCCAATGCTTGATGAATTCAATTTTCAAACCGTTTCTCAGAAAATTTGTGTTGGTTTTTTTTGATGATATCCTCATCTATAGTAAGGATATAGAAGCACATGTATCCCATCTCAAACGGGTATTAAGAGTGCTGCAAGAAAATCAGTTGTTTGTGAAGAGATCAAAGTGTGATTTTTGTGTGGAGAAGATAGAATATTTGGGGCATGTAATTACTCATGAAGGAGTGTCTACTGACCCACAGAAAATCAAGGCCATGATTGATTGGCCTGTGCCTAAAACAGTGAAGGGCTTAAGAGGGTTCTTGAGATTGACAGGATATTACAGAAAATTCATCAAGAATTACGGGTTAATCTCCAAGCCACTAACTGATCAGTTGAAGAAAGATTCCTTCCAATGGAATTCAGAAGCACAAGCAGCCTTTGAACAGTTAAAAGAAGCCATGACACATGCACCAGTGTTAGCTCTTCCTGATTTTACTAAGCAGTTTGTCATTGAGACAGATGCAAGCAATGAAGGGATTGGGGCTGTACTGGTACAAAACCGAAAACCCATAGCCTTTTTGAGTCAAAAGCTAGGAACCAGAAATAGATCCCTCTCAACTTATGAAAAGGAATTGCTAGCATTGATCACGGCTGTGATGAAGTGGAGACACTATTTGATGGGAGGAAGGTTTGTGATTAGAACTGATCATATCAGTCTAAAATTTCTGTTAGAGCAAAAAGTTAATACCACACTGCAACATAAAGGCCTTAGTAAGCTGCTAGGTCTGGATTATGTTATTGAGTACAAAAAAGGGAAAGAAAATGTGGTGGCTGATGCTCTATCCAGAAGAGAAGAAGGTATGAAAAAAATTGAGGAATTGAGTTCATATGTACTGGCAATTAGTGAGTTAAAACCTCAATGGATGGAAGAAGTACAAAGCAGCTATGAAGGGGATGAATGGATCAACAAATTAAAGAGAGAAATCGAGGAGATGAGTGCACAACAGCAAGAGGAAGGAGGAGGGATTCATGCTCAACCACCTGCACAACCACCTGCACAACCTCCTGCACTACCACCAATTAGAGGGGAGCAAACACTCTCTCAACAGCAAGGAATTGTCAGAAAGAAAGGAAGGATCTGTGTGGGCAGAAATGGAGATTTGAGGAAGCAAATTTTGGAAGCATTACATTCATCTTCAGTGGGTGGCCACTCAGGTATAACAGCAACATATCAGAGGGTAAAAAGGTCATTTTATTGGCCTAATCTCAAAGAGGATGTGCATCAGTATGTAAAGAAATGTGAGAATTGTCAGATTAACAAAACTGAGCACATACACTCACCTGGTTTATTACAACCCCTGAGCATACCAGATGAAGCATGGTCAAGCATAGGTATGGATTTTATATCGGGGTTACCGAGGTCAGAAGGAAAGGAAGTAATCATGGTAGTTGTGGATAGATTTACCAAATATGCTCATTTTATTGCACTTGCACATCCATTCAAAGCAAGGGATGTGGCTCAAACCTTTCTCGATAATGTGTATAAGTTGCATGGGTTACCTCAGACCATTATTTCAGATAGGGATCCGATATTCACCAGCAAATTTTGGAAAGAACTCATGGTCAATTTGAATGTTAAGCTCAACATGAGCACCGCTTATCATCCACAGTCTGACGGGCAAACTGAGAGAGTAAATCAGTGTTTGGAAAATTATTTGAGAAGTATGTGCTACAATCAACAAAAGAAGTGGATGAGATGGCTGCCTTTGGCTGAGTGGTGGTATAATTCCTCTTATCACTCGGCTCTTAAAACCACTCCCTTTAAAGCTCTTTATGGTTATGATCCTCCCCAGCTCTCAATTATTAGTAACCCCAAAAGTCAGGTGGAAGCCGTAAATGAAATGTTGAGAGAGAGGCAAGAATTGATGTGGTAGTTAAGGGAAAATTTGAGAAAAGCCCAAGAACGGATGAAAATGTATTCTGATACTAAACGCACTGAACGAAATTTTGAGAAAGGAGATTGGGTGTATTTGAAAATCCAACCTTACAGGCAAATGACTATAGGAGGAATGCGTAATCAGAAACTGAGTCCTAAATTTTTTGGTCCCTATGAAGTGCAGGAAAAGATAGGTAATGTGGCTTACCGTCTTAACTTGCCGACTGAATCGAACCTTCATCCAGTTTTTCATGTGTCACAGCTCAAGGCAAGGATAAGTGATACTCAGGCTGTCTCTCCCACTCTCCCAGTTTTTGGATTACAATCAAGGTTGCCTAACCAACCAGTCGCTATTCTGGCAAGGCGCATGGTGAAGAGAAACAATGCAGCAGAGACCCAAGCACTAGTTCAATGGGAGAATCAATCAGCAGATGAGGCGACATGGGAAGATCATAGCGTGATTAAAGAGAAGTATCCTGAATTTATTCTCGAGGACGAGAATGGTGTGAAGAGGGGGGAAGTGTCACAACCTCCATCTAATTTGGGGATAGCCGTTGGCTATTCTGAATCAGCAATCGGAAGTAAGCAAATTGAAGGGATGAAGGGCAAAACGATCAGTAAACCGGTCAGAGCAAATTAAAGAGAAGGGTGACACTGCAGATGGGTCCAGCGGCACAGAACGGGCTCTCAACAGCCCAATGAAATCACCCTGCCAGTAGACCCCGCAAAACAGAAATAAGATAGCAAGACAGCTGTCAACCGCTGAAGTTAGTTAGGCGGTTATTAGAATAACGGGTCGGATCTTATGCTCTGACAATGATCAGCAAGATCCGAGAACCTGATTGTATACTTTCTTTCTTTATTTGCATCGCCTATATAAGGCAAACCATTGTATGGATTCGTTTTTATCAATGAAATAAGCAATTTGGTTTTCAATTCTTTTTCTCTTGATCAAGGCTATAGTTAGCTGAGATCGATTCTATCCTTTTCTTTCTCAAAGTTACATCTCTTAAACCTCAATTGAGGTTGAATCTCATTGTCAGGGATCAGGACCTGACAGCAATTGACTCAATTTTGTATTTTTGAATGGATAGATTTGAGATGTGCTAACAACCACAAGCAATTAAGACACAAATTCTCAGAAATTCACAGTTCAAGGGGCTCAGCCCACCATCAAAAGTAGCTCAACATAGAGTAAAGGAAGAAAAAGGGTCAAGACGGTTTACCGAGAATTGCTTCCAAATCGCAAGTAGAGGTTGTCACTGTTGAGGAGAGAGATTCGCCGAGGGAGAGGAGAGAGGAATATGGTAGAATGTGCCGAGAGAGAGGAGCGGTTGTTGCTGAAGAAGTTGGCGCTGAGAGAGGACAAAAGCAGGGGACAAATCCCGAGATTTTTATTTTTACCCAAAAAAAAATATATTTTAATATAATTAACCAAGTGTTTTGAAAAAATTATATTTGTATCCAAACCGTAAATAATATTTACGGTTTGAATTCGGAATTCAAACCGTAAATAATATTATTTACGTCTTTCCTCTTCTTGCCATTTTAGATCTAGGGTTTTTTTAAGAGAGGCGCTGAAGAGAGCGCGAGAAATGAAAAAAATACGAGGGAAGTAAATTTTGGGAGGCAATCCAATTAAGCGGACAGGTGAAACACCAAAAATTAGGAGGGAAGTTGAAAAAATTGGGGGAAGGTGAAACTCTCTTGAGAATGAAAAACCCAAGTTAGGCGGCTGTTCTCTCTCACAGAGAGAAGAGGGAAATGAAAACTTAGAGGTAAATAAAGAATTATATACTCTAAGGTAACATAATATTTGTATTTAGATCAGGCTAAGTGGTCATCTTTACGCACCAATATCAAAGGATCGTATGCATTATCTACTGCCGGATCTAAACAGAAATATTATGTTACCTCAGAGTATTGAGACTCTTTACTCACAACTATTGAAAATGAATAAATCAAGACCATTCTTCACTTATCGGACGGCATAGAAGTTTGATATATGCTAATCACCTAATGTATGTACAACAGTACATATAAAAAAAATTCAAAATTTTTATTTTTATTTTTTTTACATCTTATATGGTCAAATAATACTTATACATGACATTTTTTATATACTTTCATCATTATATGTCCCTTCAAATTTAGTAAATATTTTCGGACCGTTCATTTTCATGCGAAAAAGCAACAGTCGATCTACAATGAAATCATTCCAAATCTGCTTTAAAATGATCAAGGGAGAACATTGAACATAATCAATATAAAAGTTCGGAAGTTTTATCATGAATGAGCTTCGATCCAACACGAAGTGGTTATGGCCATCCGATGCTTCAATTTTCAATCAACTAGATGGATAGGTAAATAAAAATATTTTTTTGTCAAACTTGGGTGCAAGACAATAAATGCAGTGCTCTTTAATTTGAACGGTTCTGATCGACCAACAGACGGTATATTTTCCGCACGCCTTCACTAACTCACAAAACAAGAGTTTATGTTTCATCTTGACCATGAAACATAAACTCTTGATTTGTGAGTTAGTGAAGGCGTGCTGAAAATATACCGTCTGTTGGTCGATCAGAACCGTTCAAATTAAAGAGCATTGCATTTATTGTCTTGCACCCAAGTTTGACAAAAAAATACTTTTATTTACCTATCCATCCAATTGAAGGAATATTAAAACATTGAAAGGCTACAAACACTTCACATCGGATCGAAGCTCGATCATAATCAAACTTCAAAATTTTTATGTTGGTTACATTCAATATTTTTCCTTGATCATTTGAAAATAAATTTGAAATCATTTCATCGCAGATCGACCATTGAAATTGTCAAGGGAAAATGAACGGTCCGCAAATATTTGCTAAATTTGAAGGGGCAAATAATGATGAAATTATTTCAAATTTTAACCATAGTAGATGTAAAAAAAAATTAATTTTCTTTTTTGAATTTTTTTCATATCTGTTGTACATGCATTACGTAATTAGTAAATATCAAGCTCCGAGCAGTTCGATAAGCAATGACTGGTTCTGATGTCTTCATTTGGACTATTTTGTTAGCAAAGCAATTTTTTTTTATGCAGCACACAACCTATATAAATTAAAGATCGTCCAATATATATAATAAACTTCCTCAAGCTAAAACTGCTCTGTTAAAATTTGTACTTGCCAATTTTTTTTGTTCCCTTATCGCATCCAGAGAGGATTCCTATCTAGAAAATTCATCTCCATTCATCTCCTTACCTTAGCTAGATTTTTCTCTTCTCAAGGCCTTACCCCATTTTTGTTTCCCTCTAACACCATTTTGTTTCCCTCTAAAACCGCCAAACATTTTGTTTCCCTTTATAACCTCTCTCTCTCACTGTCTCTCTTTCTCCTAGACTCCTCCCCTCTTTCCCTCCGCCACTTTAGATTCTGATCAGCCGCCGCAATTGAAGGAACCACCGCTCCCAAGGTTGAAATGGGCGGATCAAACTCACAATTGAGTCTGACAGTGCTAAGGTTTATTTTTTTAGTTTTTTAGTTATATACCGGTGTTTGATGATGTGCACACAAGGTGTTTGATGAATGACATAAGTGCACAAGTTTTTAGTAAACTGATAATTTTTGTGTGCTTGATCGATGTCTGGCTCGATGAATTGTTGTTGATTTCTTGTGTTAGGTGAAACCCTCTGTGTTGATTTTTGTGAAGGGAAACTCGTGCAGCTGCTGAAGATCCAAAGGTAGATGCTGCCTCGTCAGAGAAAGTATGTAGGTAGATGACCCTAGGCATCATCCTTGTAGATCATAACAGAATCACCCCCGCTTGCTTGCCTGTACACAAAATATGGTAATACCAACTGTACTGTACCCGATAAGCTTCTTCAATTTTTTTCTGAAAGAGAAAAAAAATCCTAATTTTAATTTGAAGTACACAAAGAGAAAAGCAATTGCAAACCTAATTTATAATTTTGATGTGATGCAGTATAAATGCTTGTGTTGGCCTTTTTTATTTTTCTCGGACAAGTATCCTTATGGAAAAGCAATTGCAACTTTTGACATGAATTCTAAAATAATCAAGGTATAGTTGCACGCGTACTGTCATTATTTTAAATCAAATCCTACTCATGTCAATATGTAATGATACTTGTTGTGACTGATCCTTGGTATGACCAGGTAAATGAAGAATGGTTTATCATGCCATGGGCCTCCTTATCCTTAGCATTCATAGACATGCAAGAGAGCAACAGTAATAGCGCCTCTGGTGGAACCAAGTGCGGTGACGGTTCTACTAGAAATCTATGTTTTAAAGGCTCTTACTGTAGTGCAGCTTGTGTTGGCGGTTGTTTGGCAGCAGCTGGTAATGAGGGTAGTCTTTGTTTTACAACTTGTATTTGGTCTTCTTTATCTTCTATCCCGGCAGCTAGCCAGACCGGTACCAAAGGAATTAGCATGTTCATTAACTGGATAAAGGAATTAGCATGTTTATAATACCATAAACTCAAAAAATTAAAAGTATATCTGGTCCATGCTAAGTTTTTAGAATGAAAGAGACTAAAACCGGTACTAAAGGACAAAAACTGATACTGACACGGACCTTGGGCAATTTTGCTCAAATTGAGCTCAAAATATTAGAGTTAAATTGTGAAATTGTGGTATAGGCAATGAGACTTAATTCATTTATTATATTTCCTGGATTGCATTTTAGTAATTGTTTTATATGCTTTGGGCAATGTAAAGAGAAAAAGTTGGGAACATTGTGGTATAGGCAATGAGACTAATATTAAGTGACTATGCGATCTTAGTTAGCAGTATGGTAAATAGAAAATAGACATAGTGCTGCTAATTTATAATTGTGTAACATAAATAGGAGAGGAGACAGTGCAAGCATGGGTAATTCTTCTAACTTCTATTTTCTGTTTCATTTGTGTTTATGATATTTTATACTATTGCTGCATGAGGTAGTTAACATTGGTCTACAGTTGACGGTAAATTACTCTCCAGATTCTCAATTTTAGACTAGAGCACATGAGGTGTTTGTGAAAAAGACTTTTTAAAGCTGTTTATTAGTAAATTCACTTTTATTATTTTTTCATTGTTGATTTCAGATTTGTATGAAAGAACTGTATTGGAAAGATTCTTCAGCCAAAAGGGGTAGGAATATTGATTTGAAAATGAACATTGGTTGTAGGAACAAGGGGTAAGATTAAATGAATATTTCAGCTAGCAATATATTAATTGAGGAAACAATCGTTACAATATATATTTTTTTTTCAATTTGATGAATTAATTGCATATCTCAAAAATTTGGGAGAATTTTATCTAAAACCCAAATGCTCATGTTTCAAAACTAGAGTTATTTTAAAATTCGTAGTGCTGTGATTTATAGTTATACTCATCACTGAAAGGGAGAGAAAAAAAAAAACATATCTCTGACCATTAATTCAAAACTATTAGCATGGGCCAGCCCATGCAACTACTAAGTCTCCACAATCCAGATTATTAGCATGGGCATAAAATAATATAAAAAGGGTCAACAAAACAATAGCATGCGTAGCCCATGCAAAAAGTCGATTCCAATCCTCCAGATTATTAGCATGGGCATGGTGGCCGAGTTGCATGGGCCTCTACCTTAAAATAATATAAAAAGGATCAACAAAACAATTGCATGCGACAACCCATGCAAAAAGTCAGTTTCAACTCTCCAGATTATTTGCATGGGCATGACGGCCGAGTTTTAGCATGGGCCTCTACCTTAAAATAATATAAAAATGATCTACAAAACAATTGCATGCGACAGCCCATGCTAATAATATGTCCCCACAACTTCAAAACTATTTGCATGGGCATAGGATCAAGTATTTGCATGTAACTTTAATAAAATATACTATCTGAGTCCTTTTGGCGGGGCCTGGCTCACCCAATATTAGTTACATGGGCCGATAGAAGACAATTGCATGGATAAGCAGCCAGCAGTTGCATGGGACAACACATGCAAAAAGGTAAACGAAACCAGAAATCCAAATTCTTTTGCATGGACCATTCCTCCCCATGCTACTACGATTATTACCCTTGCAACAAGTGAAAATTCTGATAGTGTTATGTCATGTTGTTCATGCATGACATAATATATAACTCACTTTCTCGATAATTTACCGAACTTAATGTATGCATACCTTCTTTCCAAAGTTTAAATTTTACTTTGTATGAGTATTTATCTTGCTTCAAATGTATGCAATTAAAATTGTAATTGTGCTCTTCGACCATTTCAAAAAAATATTAATTTACTCAAGGATGAGAATTATGAAATGATATTATATCTTAAATAATGTAGGTGTTTCCTAAAAGTTACAATAAAACCAACATCGACTACATCCGATCACTGTGGGGTAGATTCTTATTTAAGTATTAGTGGAAAAAAAGTAAAACAATTTAAGGAGCACGTTTGATTAGTGGTATTTTGTAAACAGTGAAGATTTTTTATTGGTGGTATTAAGATAAATTTTGTGAACATTGAACATGTTTAATTTTGAGTAAGTGATGATTTTGATTTTCAGATAATGGCAGATTGTTCAATTTTAATATATGTTAGTTGTTTTATATAGGGTAGCAACAATATATGGTAGGTGCTCAAATACAAAAAAAATGTTTAAAAAAAAAAAAGTGAGTTTCAGGATCATCTGTAAGATCCGATCTTGATAGTGACTGTAATATCTGATCTTGAGAACTAGACTACAGGATCAGTTGTACTAAACGATTGATCTTGGTAGTTAGAACTAGGATCGACTATTTATTAAACGATGGATCTTGATAGTTAGAATTAGGATCGGCTACGTTAGGCCCGATCCTGATAGGTACAAATTTTAAAGGAGTACTACACATGTATCATACTTGTGCGATCATATGATGCTTAGAGATACTACGTCTCTATCTCATGTCTTATTGAGTTATGACTCTTTTTATCATGTACATAAGATTAAATTAGAGGTATAATTATGAAAAATAACCAAAGAAAAAATATTTTACAACGTTATTTTTTTCTCATTTAGTAAATATAAAACCTTAATGTATACTAAAAACAATGTCATCTCCATCCCAGAAAGTAATTAGCAATTAAAAACAGACACAGTTTACAATAGTAATGCAATATTGTCACTCCCACTACAACCTGTGGACACTTGATCAGTATATACTATATATAATACTGATCAACCAATTCAAACTCACAAAATTCCTCCATACATAATATATACTATTTCGGAACAAACTCAAAATTTAAACAAAAATAACAGAATTATTTTTAAGATCGGTAATACAACATACTTCAAGTATTTATTGTAATGGGTACTACACGAAGGGGAACCGCCATATTAAGCATGCTCGTAAACTTGCCCGACATATCTATATCTTTGTGTTCCATCCCATCTGGAAGCCTCCAATCAAATTCCGCAAGCATCAAGGCCAGCAGAAAAGGTATTACCCTTACAGCATATGACAACCCGGGACAACTTCTCCTCCCGGACCCAAATGGGAATGAACTCACAATCTTTCTCATGAAAGCTAATTTGTTTCTCCAAAAATCTCTCTCTGGTCTAAACACATCAGGTTCATTCCAAACTTGCGGGTCCCGTCCGATAGCCCAGTTGTTAACAAGCACTGACACTCCTTTTGGCACTCTGTACCCACTAAGGTCCACTCCATCTTTCATGGCCTTGTGAGGGAGTATTGCCACTGCTGGATGCAATCTCATTACCTCTTTAATTACTGCTTGGAGGAATGGAAGATTGATTGTATCTGATTCTCTCAAAGATCGCGATGCAAAAGCCTTCCCGCACTTCGGCTTGAGCTTTTGCCATTGCAACTGGGTCACGGAGAAGTTCGCTCATTGCCCATTCAATTGTACTTGAGGTTGTTTCACTTGAAGCCCCTACAAGTTCCTGATGACGAAAATATTAACCTGTTATGAATGCATTTGTATGGAAGTTTTTGCACAGAATATGTAAATTGTCACGTTGTGTCAATGTCAGTTATGGAACAACTGATACCAGATACTGCTATAGGACATGAGGGGTTCTGTCTTCTGCCTACATAAGTCTGGTTAGCATTCTAGTTCACGGCAAAAGTAGATCCATACTAACTTAATTATGGCTATATTTACTTCTATATGAATTTCTGCTAAGCAATTTGCCATCCTATCTATTTGCCCAAATCCTATATATTTAGTTCTAGCTTTCTGAGCATGCTGTGAAATATACCCAAAGTGTCATGCTGTTAATCTCTGAAATAAATTCACTCTGTGTTGAAACAAAATGAGATAAATTACCATAAGATGGAATGCAATTTCATGACGAGTTATCTTTGATTCTGCAAACATATCGAGCAAGGAATCTAAGAAATCACCATAGTATTTTCCATTGCTGGTCCTGCATTGTAAGCGAGCATCTATAATAGCAGTAAAAAACTCATAATATCGTCTATTGCGGCCTGTAGCATTATGCCGTCTACGTTGAAGATCAAGAAACCTTAGAAAAGGAAAGAAATCAGAGACGTTAGGTTTCCCAATTTCGTTCAATTTTTCCTTCAACAACTCAGTGAACTCCTGCCGTGACTCGGAGTTGATATCAACCACATCTTGCGAGAATAGTACATTCGATATCATATTAAGCAGTCCGGAAAAAACTATTTCGCGAATACATATAGGATAGCCTTTTTTTTTACGAAAACTGTTTATAATATCATGTGCCTTTTGTGCCCTAATCTCTTCAGTTGTCTTAAGGCTAAGTACCGAGAAGAGATTAGTGGCCCAAATTGCACGACTGCGGATCCATAGAGGAGACGTGCTAGGAAGAAAAGAGATAAAATTTGCATCATCTTGGTTTGCAGTGCGCATTATGTCGGGTACTAATCGGGCAGAGAAAAACTTATCCTTAGTTTGTAGGACTTCACGTGCAACCTCAGCTGAGGAGACAACAATGGTAGTGGTTAAGACCAAGTTTGAGAGACATGATAGGGGCCATAGACCATGGCGAGACGAGTGAATGACCGGTGTGGCTGGTCATCCAAGTCTAGTAGGTTTCCGATTATTGGTAGTGGGGTGGGGCCTGGTGGCAGGGGAGCCTTGTGTGATGATGAAAATAACTTAGAGATGGCAAAGAGAAGGGAGATGGTTAGTGCGATGAACAACAAACTAAGTAAGAGTTCCATTCTTTTTGAGATAATTAGCTATGTGCACTGCTCTTGCATTTGCTCAACTTAAGATAAATATATAGAGAGAAGCTATAATTCTATGCATAACACATATTGGTCGTACAATGGATCAATTAATATATTCGTTTTTTCAAAATCAAAATAGTTGATCCGAACTATCAACACGATTTCCATATGAAAATGTACATGTGTGACTAAATTTTCCATTTTTTTTGAATATTTTACTAGTTTTCAACAATAGGTAGAAAATTATTATTTTAAATACTTTAAAATGTTTAGATTAAAGATTTTCTAAATATCTAATAAAATCACAACTTATTTTGTTTTGAAAGTTAGTGAGTGAAAGCTTTACTAACACTTTTGTATTAATTTTTTGTTTTTAAAGTCTGTACAGCGCTCCTACCACCTAAATTCAAAAAAAATCACTAATTATATAAATATATATATAGAGATAGTGGCTAATATCAAAACGTTTGTTCCTAGCCCTCCGGTGCTACCAAGTCGTTTTCCGATTTTCAAAGTTCAAACAGTCGATCCAAACCGTTAGATGTTCAATCTATATTAAAATGTGCTTGGAGACCAAATTTTACATTTTTTGAAATTTTTTTACTATTTACTAAGATGGTTTGAAAATCGCTGTTTTGAAATATTTTTCAGCACCATTGAAAACAGCGATTTTCAAACCATCTTAATAAATAGTAAAAAAATTCCAAAAAATGTAAAATTTGGTCTCCAAGCACATTTTAATATAGATTGAACATCTAATAGTTTGGATCGACTGTTTCCACTTTCGAAATCAGAAAACGACTTGGTAGCACCGGAGGGCTAGGAACAAACGTTTTGATATTAGCCTCTCTCTCTCTCTCTCTATATATATATATTATATATAATATATATAGAGAGAGAGAGAGAGTGGCTAAGCTCAAAGCGTTTGCACCAAGCCCA